>CM076575.1:1421767633-1422344635 GCA_034641835.2 Pinus albicaulis | reverse complement strand
TGAAGAAAGCTAAAGAAATGTATTGCAAACTAATTAACATGTTTGCAATTAGTAACTTGAACGAGATTATTGCTTTGAAGAATCAGATGAAGGACATCAATATGAATAGAGGAGAGACAGTTCAAGCATACTTCATGAGAATGACTAAAATCATGAATCAATTGTCAACAATTGGTGAAGTTGTACCCGAAAAAAAGAAATGTTTTTATTGCGCTTGGAGGCCTTTCTCTTGTTTGGGAGACTTTTATCACCACCGTCAACAACATCAACACTATTACAGAGAGGGGAATTTAGACCAAGGGGATGATCTGATCCTGGGGTCTAGAATACACAAAAGGCAGAGATCAGCTCAAGGACAGCGCAGAGGAAGTCAACAACAGTAGCAGCAAGGACAATGCAGTCTCTCCAAGGACAACGTGATTTTCAGCAGGAAACCCTCAGGGGTTACGTAGAGACCCTTCAGGGGCAGCGTAGTGACTCCGTCACCCAGTTTGGGGTTACGCAGTCCCTTACGGAGCAGTGCTGAGGGTTTGGAGGACTTCTAAGGCTGACGCAGAGGCTTTCAGGGGCTTCAGAGGCTGACACAGAGCCTTTCAGGGCAGCGCTGGGGTTTCTAGGCCCTAATCTTGGCTGAGTTCTGTAAATCCCGTTTGAGGGTGTGGATCAGTCATTATTTTGGCCTTAGATTAGCCAGTGAGCTATAGATGTAGTATTTTCTCTGTCGGGATCTCCAGATATGGAACCCGGATTTGTGTATTCAGAAATATTCTTAATAATAGAACCCTCCAGTAGCCAGAGACCGATTTTCCCACATTGGGTTTTTCCAGGGACTATTTGTCGAGAAATAACTGTGTCACTTTGTCAATGTGTGCATGTGCTTATTCTAGATTTGGATTGGTAGAGATATGTTATGTGTTTTGCTTCGATTTTAACTTGAATTTATTCAGTTAATAAATTATCTAAGTAGGAGGAGCATAACCAGATTAACAGTAATAATTTCTGCATAAGATATAAGATTCAAAAATTTTTACACAACCAAAATCATGGTTTCCCATGTAGTGCCACTCCTAAATCTAGTAGCCAATAGAGGAGATCCGACGAGACTAGGACACAAGATTAACCCCCAGGTTGGGACAAGGGAACAAAGGTATATTCCAAGCCCATTCTTTTCGCTGAGTCGCCCCAATAATCCTTGTTGATTTTTGGGTAGCATCGGATGTGCTATAGCTTCGAAACTTTGGGGAGGGGCTACAACACATGAGATCTCCAAGACCCAGAAATCGTTTGGAGAAATTCCACCCGGAGCTTAAGTTATTCCAATAATTAATTATTTTAATGGAGACCCTAAGTCTAACATAGGGAAATTAAATAATTAAAGGGAATTTATTTAAACATGTGGGTGAGAATGTCCCACGTGACGAGGATCAAGTCTTTTCTAATCTTAGCCTGTCGATTCGAGATGAGACCACGACCGTTGATTCTTCAACGAGAAAAGTATTAAATGAAGGCATGGGGTTAGTTGGAGGACACACACAGAGCGGTAGCACTTGAGTTAAGTCGAAATTCTGGGGTGCGATTTGCTGAGAATTTTCGAGTGAGCTTGCAGTGTAGCGAGGGGCAGATCGATAGAGGGATTTCTGAATCCAAGGTCGAGAATACAATTTTAGAGAGGTAAATTCGTACCAGAGAGGTAATGCAGTCGAGGAAGGGTGAAGAAGAGGCATCGTAGGCCCAACAGGGGTGATGCAGAACTAGCCAGGCTCACATAGAGCCAACACTTAGGCTGACGCAGTCACAGGAGGGTGATGTAGGCCAGGAGGGGCTGACGCAGAGCTAGAGGCTACAACATTGGGTTTTAAATGGGCCAGAAAGGGCTTGTATTCAGCAGATCAGACAGAGTGACGCAACCACACTCAAGGCTGATGCTGTGACTGTGTAGGCACCTGTGGGGTTCCCATTCTTAGCTGGATCAACCATATTTTCTGTCTCCAGAGATAGAAGTACATCTATTGGGATTTCTCCATTGGGAAAACCACTACTGGTGCCCTTTTTTGTATTCAAAATTTTGCATAATAATAAAACCCTCAAGAGCTGCTGCACCGGTTTTCCCGCATTGGGTTTTTCTGGAGACATTTGTCCAAAAATTATTGTGTGTCCTTTGTCATGTGTGCTTAATTTTTCAGTACTTTATCTGTATGTATGTGTAGATCTACAGTGTGTTTACTTCGTTGTTTTCTAAATAGTTCTGAAAATAACTTGTTAATGTAAAAACATAAGTAGGAGAAGTAAAGCACATTTTTGTAGTAGAAATTTCTATTAAGTAGATTCAGGAATTTTCACATGGTATAAGAGCTATTGCAGATCAAGGGGAGCGGAAGCCATTAGCGAAGTGACGAAGATTTTTTCTGTAGGAAGGTGGTCGAGACAACATAGATCCAGAAAGAGGCAGTGCAACACCAGAGGGATAAAGCAGACCCAACAGGGGTGATGCAGCGCCTGTCTAGCTTACGTAGAGCTGACGCAGGCCCAAAAAGGTGATGTAGAGCCTATCTAGCTCACGCAGAGTTGACGCAGACCCAAGAAGGTGGTGCAGTCCGAGAGGGGGTGACGCTGTGCCAGTAGTCGTGGTTGGAGGTGCAATTTTTGGTTCTTCGAAGTTGCTTGTGGGGCATTGTTTCTGCTAGTGCAGAACAATGTCTAGCAGGGTTGACAAAAAAAGGGGAAACAATTCTTCAACAGACTTTCTTAGTCAAGAAGTCTAAGATCCGATCAACGAAGTGATTGGAGAGGGCTGATTTGACAGAATTGGTGGAGGATTTCCCGGAAGGAAATCACTAGTCAGAGGGGGCGTATTTTCTAGAGGTTTTCTATCACCAAGAAACCCAGATCCGGTCTCTTGTTGAGAGCAACAACAGAAGAAGGGAGAAGAGCATCCGTTTCGACATTTTTGGGTAGAGATGGCCTCGCATGGATTGAGGGATCACGACAGGTTAGATGGTGCATCTAACTTCATCATCTAGAAGGTTAGGATCCTATTTGTCCTGGATGAGTATCGCATCAAAGATCATGCCAAGAGGGTTGTAACCGTTCCGGTCGATGCTGATCCATTAAAGAACTATGAGGAAAATCAAGGACGGGCTAAGCGCTTGATTATGGATGAAGTGAAGTATCATGTGGTCCCACATATTGCCGAGAAGAAGACGACAAATAACATGACAACGTTGATCAAGTTGTATCAAGGCACCTCCCTCCAGAGGAAGATGCTTCTGGAGAATCAATTGCGACTATTTCAGATACAGAAGGGAGAGGAAATTGAACCCTTACTCATTAGATTGAAGGCAATTTGAGATCAACTAGTTGCTATGGGGAAAACTCCTGATGATACTCTCATGGTGAGGATGACCCTGAATGCAGTCACTGATGATTGAGAGACCTTTGTCCAAAGTATTTTGGGCAAAGAACAACTTCCAAATTGGGAGGACATGTGGGCAACTCTTTGTCAAGAGGAGGTCAGGAGAATGTCCAAGATGGGCAACACCAACGGAGGAGCTAAGATCAAGAAGGAGGAGGAGGAAGATGTGGCTCTTGCTTCGAAGGGACAACGACAACAACAAGGGAAGAAGAAAAAGGACCTCTCTAAGGTTTGATGCTTCAGATGTGGCGAATTAGGGCATTTTGCCAATACTTGTCCTCAGCAGAAGAAGGGCAAGGAAGATTCAGATTCTAGGGCTGTGACAGCCAAGGGGGATGATGGCAATGATGATGATGTGGGTATGGGTGCTCTGTACCTCGAGAGAAGAGGTGGAACAACATAGTTTTGTAGATTGAGCTACAAATGGTGTGTAGGGCAGGATCCTTGAGGTGCCCAAACTCTTGGATCACATACGAGCTACGGGAGCCCTTAAAGATAGTAGCAGGATGACTGGAGTTAGTTGGTGCAGAGGATTATGGAGGCACAGTGGTAGTGAGGACGCTGAAGACTGGAGCAATGCAGTGCAGAGGCAACAACAACGTGGAAGCAACAACGCAGAGGCTGATGGGACTTCAGCAACGCAGAGGGGCAGTGCTTACGCAGTGCAGAGCAGTAGTAGCGCAAAGCTTCAGAGGGTCAATGCAATTTAGCAACAAATGGTGCTTCAGTATCGAGATGTAGCCAGACTGACTTGTCTGTCAGTATTTTGGGTGATGTCATTCAGTTGCTTACTTCTCAGCAACTGAGTTGCAGTGCAGCAGTTAGCAGTGCCAGTGCTATGGGCAGCATGATGCAACATTTGAGAGGGAGCTGCAGTACAGATGAGGCAGTGACTGTGGCAGAGTCATGGGAAACAATACAGAAGGTAGCAGCGTAGTGGATGAGGAGCAACATGCCAGAATCAACAACACAGGGGACCAATGCCATGGATCAGAGTAATGCTTTTGGAGTGAAGTGTTGCTAGAGCACATTCCTCGCTAAGAGGGAGTGTTGATTTTTGGGTAGCATTGAATGTGCTTTAGCTCCGAAACTTTGTGGAGGGGCTAGAACACATGAGATCTCCAAGACCCAGAAATAGTTTGGAGAAATTCCACTCGAAACTTAAGATATTCCAATAATTAATTATTTTAATGGAGACCCTAAGTCTAACTTAGGGAAATTAAATAATTAAATGGAATTAATTTAAACATGTAGGACGAGGATCAAGTCTTTTCTAATCTTAGCCATCAATTAGAGATTAGATCACGGCCGTTGATACTTCAATGAGAAAAGTATTAAAGGAAGGCTTGGGGTTAGTTGGAGGACACACACAGAGCTGTAGCACTTGAGCTAAGTCGAAATTCTAGGGCGCGGTTTGTTGAGAATTTTCGAGTGAGCTTGCAGTGCAGCGAGGGGTAGATCGGTAGAGGGATTTCTAAATTCGAGGCTGAGAATACAATTGCAGAGAGGCAGCGCAGTTTAGGAAGGGTGACGCAGAGGCAACGTAGGCCCAACAGGAGTGACGCAGACCCAACCAGGCTCACGCAAAGCCAACACAGAGGCTGACGCAGTCATAGGAGGGTGACACATGCCAGGAGGGGTTGATGCAGAGCTAGAGGCTGCAACGTTGGGGTTTCAGTGGGCCAGAAAGGGCTTGTATTCAACAAATCAGATAGAGTGACACAACCACACTGAATGGTGACGCACTGACTGCGTAGGCACTTGTGGGGTTCCTCATTCTCAATTGGATCAACCATATTTTCTGCCTCCGGTGATAGAGGTACATCTGCTGAGATTTCTCTATTGGACAAACCAATATTGGTGCCTTTGTTTGTATTCAAAATTCTGCACCGATTTTCCCGCATTGGGTTTTTCCAAGGAATTTGTCCAAAAAATATTGTGTCCTTTGTCATGTGTGCTTAATTCTTCAGTACTTGGTCTGTATGTATGTGTAGATTTGCAGTGTGTTTACTTGCTGTTTTCTGAATATTTCTGAAAATAACTTGTTAATGTAAAAAGACAAGTAGGAGAAGTAAACCAGATTTATGCAGTAGAAATTTCTGTTAGGTAGATTCAAGAATTTTCACTATCCATGTCCAAATGTGCCGAATAAAAGCAAGCGTAAACACCCAATTACATAATGAAAAGTCGTACCTTCGGGATTGGAAAGGCCCACCATCAAACATACGGTCATAACAAATGGGCGACGACACACAATGGCTGGCTAAGATGGCGGAGAATGGTGGCACATCGAGCTATTTGGTAGCTGCAAGGGGCTGCTGGCTACCGACTGAAGAGAAAATCTAGGAGAAATTTTCTTCTATAAGGGTCACCCACTGGTGGTTGGTAACAAGCCCCAACAAAATTCGGCTTGTACGACCAGGTGATTTTCGCCTTGTACGATCCAACAAAATTGGCCTATACGACCTAGCTAAAATTGGCCTATATGGCCTAGGCAAATCGACCCAACAATTTTCCTGGTACGACCTAGTTAATTTGGCTTAGCTTAGCCTAGTCAAATTGACCCCAATTCAACCTTGTCAAATTGGCCTAGTTTTTCCTTTCTAAAATGACGTGTACGACTTGGGTAATTCAGCCTCCTTCATGCTTGCTCACTGCCCTTGAAATTAGCCTGTTCGCTGCTCTTGAATTTTTTGTTCGTTCAACTTCCTACTCTAGCTAAATGCTTGGTTCTTGTGCCAATCAACTTGCCTCTCTAACAACCTATTTCCTCTTTTGTAATTTTCTGACCTAATTTCCAAAGTGATGGAGGGATGAGATTGCATCTCCACACTTGAGATTTATGGTCAGGATATAATCTCAAGTTGAACCTTTTAACTTTATAAAAATTGTCCAATAAAGTCAAAAGTTAAATTAATGACTTTATGCCTAAAGTCCAAACTTAGGATATAATTAAATAATTGTTGTGAGAGAATTTCTGGTGATTTTCTACATGTCATGGCATTTGACCAATGCAAAATCACCTCCTAAGCTACATTTTCAACATTTGTATTTTCAAAAAGGAAGGAAATGTAACCTCTATGTAGTGGCAAGATCTTGTTCTTACTAGAGGCAACCATGCTTGTAGATTTCACAGTCCAAGACACCACATGCTTAGTGGTTGGATTTTTCCCATAAGAGCCTTTTGTTTTATCTCTTCAGTCAACATTGTAGTCATATTGGCTATACTCTTGTGTCCCATTGACCTACTTTTTTGGTCATTCATCGGTCGTTAATATTAGTATCTTATCTTATTTTCAAGGCCTTTTAATATCCATTCATTGTGAAGGTTAACCTTTTTTGATCCATGGATGGCTTGCAAACACTTATTTGTCTTTTTTTTGATAAAGGTTAGTGGGAGAGAAGAGGGGGGATGGGCTTGAGGCTCCTAGGCCTCATTAGAAATGAAATGTCTGTTGGAAATGCTGAGAGGGGGGTGAATCAATATTTCTTTTCAATTGTTATTTTTACCAGTTAGATCACTTATATTTAGAACACAAAATGAACAATAAGAATAAATGTTTTTATTAATTTCTTCTTTACAATAAATCGAGTACAATATATGTAGGGCTCCAACTCTAGATGAAGACACCGATCTTCAATCTCCTAGGCTCCAACCTGTATTTGCCAAGCACCGACTTGGACTTCCAAGGCTCCAACCTTGTCAACTTTGAGGCACCAACCTCAATGGCTCCAACCTGGTTTCTTGAGGACTCGTATCCTCTAGGGCTCCAACCCTATCTTCCAAGGCACCAACCTTGTCTCTATGAGGCTCTAACGTCCAACTTCAATTCGTCAAGATATATTTGGCTATACTTCACGGCTTCCAATGTCTTTTTCAACGAGTCATGACAATCTTCAGCTATCCTCTCACTTAGTCTCCACGTTACTTCATCAATGACAACCTTGTTCTTCACATGAAGGTGTCTTTGCTGCTCTTGATGTCACCCAAACACTTGTTTCTTCAACGTTACATCATGATGACATCAACAATGCATCATGGTCTCCTATAATGTCTCCAATAGGCTTCTAGATGATTCTCCAAGGTATGCTCAAGAAGGTCTTCAAGGTACTCTCCAAACAAGTCTTCAAACTCTTCAAAGTGATATCAGAGAGTGCTTCAACTTGGCCCTATTCTGTTCACAAGAGGAGACTCCAGGAAGTTCTGTCTATCCAAGCCTAACAAGGCTGCCCAACTTGCAATAAATCTGCCCAATCAAGAATGTCTTGAGACAATTCAGAATTTCCTATAGGGGTTCTTTAGTAGGCTGCTTCAAGGTCTTTCAAAGTGTCTTCAATAAGAAATCTTCAAGCCTGCTACTTCAAAATGACTCGAAGACTTCTTGCATCAAAGAATATTCAATTCTGCCCCAACACCAAATCTGCTTCAACAAATTTCTGCAAGAAGGCTTCTACAAAAATTCTATTAGATGCTTAAAAACATGTGCTCCACATAATGTCAATATTTGTGCTTCCAAAGTTGCAAAATCTGTGCCTCCAACAAGGATCTACAAGACGGATTTCACTGTTAAGAGGTCTGCAATAATTTGTGTGTATACGGATATGACCACAAATGACTGTCAAAATTCCTATGAGATATAAGCTCCTTAATGCTGCTTTCTATGAGAGTTTCTAGCCTTCCCTAGGCCTTATGGCCCCCTTCCAAACAGTGATGCAGTGCCCGACCCTTCTCCAAGACAAGGTATAAGCTTGGCACCCTTGTTTGCTGCTCCAAAAAGCCCTTACATCTTCTCTAATAGACCAGACCCCTGCGCTGTACAAAACAGAGCCTTCCCATACATAACAACACCATAAAACAGGCCTAAAATACCCTCACACCTTGTGTCCTCCTGCAATAATTTAGGACTGTAATGAGACAAAAACCAAACATAAAACAACCTTCCAAAACTGCCCAGATTTCCTTCAAGGCCTGTGGTTGTCTTTCTGTGGTAGCCCAGCCCTGTTGTGGATGCAACCTCACCCCAACAGTTCTTATCCGAGCTTCTCCAACAATTCTTATTTGTCTGTTCCAATTAACACCAAGTTTGAGCTTGAGGCAGCTACAGGTGACTGTAATGTTCACTGATTTAATTCACCACAAGTGGGTCTGCAATCCGAGCGGAAGATAATACAAGAATTTTCCCAAACAATAACTCGACCTCCTCAGCTTTCTGTTTTACTTCTGTACCTCATATGTGAATATATCACCGAAATTTTTTGACTGAAATGAGGGTCTGCAGTCTCTATATATACATATTTTGTTGCTTGAACGAAGGGACACGTCTCTGGAATAGGCCAACATGCGTAGGCTAGCACAGGTCGGCTCAAGGACCAGATTAATTTCTCAACTTGTAAAATCTATATCTCCCAGCCTATTTGGAGGTACGGGCCAAGTGATAGCTAATTGGAAAGGCAAAATTTTGCTCTAAAAGATGGCATATGAATCAATTTGAGAGGCTGCCTCTAAGATACTAAGAAATATTTTTTAGTGTGACTGGTCATAAATTAGTGCAGAATTTGAGACAGGGCAGATAGGTTTTTCTTGTTAGGCTTCTTCATGGTTTGGTTTCTTCATCATAGGATCATGGTGTCATTATGTAAGACATGCATGTCATCATGATAGTATCCATCATTCATGTTATCACGTAGGTATAGCATCATGTATTCAATAATAGTGCAGGTCTTCCAACCTTCATCAAGTGCAACATCATTAAAAGAGCTTCAAATAATATCTTCCTAGTCTTCCAACCTTTATCAAGTGTCATTAACTATCGTGGTCATTCATTTAGTGTATGACATCATCAATGGCATCAAGAGTTATCTTGACATCTTCGTGGATTGACATCATTATTGATGGTAACCTAGTCAACCAAGGGTTATGGCATCATCATTTGGAACCAGGCATCTCAAGAATATTGACATCTTAGTCAATGACATATTGACATCACAGACATATTTTCCATCTCCAGTATATTGACATCAATGACAACCTTGACTAACAGTCTCCCCCTTTGTCATTGATGGCAATATTCTTGCCCTTCCAACATTTTCTCCCCCTTTGACATCAATGGCAAACGGGGTGCCCAAATACTCCCCCTACCAAGCTGCTTCTTTTCATCATGTTTTCTTCCTCAATAATAATTCTTCATAAGTATGTTGCTCCCCTTGTCATGGTGCTCTTCCTTTTGGCAATGTGGTCCATGATATATTTCATTTCTTCATGTGATGAACCAACTCTCCCTGCCTGCATAAACTCCTCTAGCTCAAGAAAGAAATATTGCTGCCTGGTGATTAAGCAGAAGACATCTTCACAATTTCATGATTTTCTTCAATGGAGTTACTCCCAAGATATGATCTATCAAGATTGTCCATGTGTGACTCATCAAGGATTTCTTCATGGATAACATCTGCAAGAATGGTTAAGAATCACAAGCTCCCCCTAACAGTATGCATGGTCTCATTTTTGGCAGAGTCTCATCATCAAAACTTGGAGTATCAAGGATGACTTCATCAAGTCAACAACATGTGTTGTTGGCTTGAGTGTTCAAGAGACTTTCTGATCCAATTTGCTTCCTTCTCCATACTTGTGTAACTTTATTTTCTGGCTTGGTATTCATGGTTTTAGCTTGTTTAGGGACCCAAGTCAAGTTACAATCACGTGCCATATGTCCAATTTTATGGCAATTGAAGCATTTCATCTTGTTCATGTATGAGGAATCATTGCTTTTAGGGAGATGATGGGGACCATTATATTTGTCCTTGTGGTATGCCCTACAATCCTTTGTCATATGCCCAAAGTCTGTACAAGAATAACAATAACCAAAAAATATACTTTGGTACTTGGAGGATGGAGATTGCCTTGATGTTCTTCCAAAGTCATTCTGCATTGGGATCCTTTGATGATATCCATTAACTCTTGCATCCTTGACACCATCAACATATTTTCTTGAAGTAGGGTTTCTTCCAATGTCATCTTGACTCATGCTTTTGTTGGAACTGGGGGCATCAATATTTCTTCCAAGCTTTTCCACATCCTTGTTGTTTGAAGCATTAGGGTTTGCATCACTTTTGTTTGAGGGTTCACCTGCATAACCAAGCCCTGATTTATCAAGGGGGGATCTTTGATGACTTAGGATGTCATCAATGGTTTGAGAACTCTTCAAGTTCTTATTCAGCAAGTCAACTTCCTTTTTAAGAGAGACAATTTCTCCTTTCTACTTTTCACAATCTTCATCTTTCATGACTAGTTGCTTCTTCATTTCTTCCATCATCCTTGTTGCTTTGTGTGCTTTGATTTTAAGGGAGATGATATTTGATTTCATTATGAAGATTTCTTCATTCTCCTTTGCTAGACTACTCTCCATTTCTTCTTTAATTCTTGTAGCTTCACATGTTTCGGCCTTGAGAAGATTGATGTCTGATTTTAGTTTGAAGATTTCTTCATCCTTTTCTTCTAGTTGGCATATCATGGTGTTTCTCTCCTTTTCTGCTTCATCAACTTGTCCTTCTATGAATGCCAAAGTTTCCATCACCTTCTCGACTCCTTGCGCTTGTTTCCTTGCTTCTTCTAGCTGAGATATAAGAGTGGAGACCTCTTCCTTGTATTGACCAATCTCCGCTTCAAGATTGTTCAAGCTCTTAAGTCTTTGTTCAAGGTGGCTTCACAAAGTTTCTTCCCTTTTCTTTACCTTATCCAATTGATTTGTCATAGATATGACTTCTTCATGATGCTTACTTTTGTTTTGATGAAATTCCTCCTTAAGTTTTCGAGTTCCTCATCTCTTTCTTGTCCTTGAAGCTTGAAAAGCTCAACTTCCTTCCTTGTCTTGTCTTGGTCACCATCTTGCACTTTCTTCTTAAGTTCCTCATTTTCCTTTTTCAAGAGATCTTCTTCTAAGTATTCTTTGCTTTCTTCTTCTTCTAGGTCTTCTTTGGCCTTGATGTCATCATTCTTATTTTCAACTTCCTTGATGGGTTTTGGATTTTCTTCTTGCTTTCCATCATCTTCTTGACTAGAGGTCATGGTCAATGCTCCTTTTGAGTGAAGATCATGAAGTTTGTCCCATATGCCTTTTGCTGACGTACATTTTTCCAAATTGGCCTTCATAGAATCAGGTAGCCCATTCAAGATTGCTTTCATTGCTCTTGTATTATACTCCTTATTTTCTCCTTCCATCATGTTATCAATAATCACCGATTTCTAGAGTTCAACGCCTTGACTCTTTAAGAAATTCCTCATTCTTGCCTCCCATATATCAAAGTTTTCATTGAACAATGGATCCTTTGCAAATTGATTGACTTCAATTTCGATGGTTGAGGAAGACACATCTTTGGGAGGATTGGAGACTGTTGATTTATGGTAGCATCTGATGTGCTCTAGCCTTGTAACTTTGTATATAGGCTAGGACACATGTATTCCATAAAATATATAAATGGTTTTGGAAAATTCCACTTAGAGATGGTTTAATTAAAATAATTAATCGTTTTTTAATGTTTTCCTAAGTCTAAACTTAGGGAAACTGACTAATTAAAGGGTATTAATTAAACTAATTGTGAATCTTCTAGATAAAGTCATGGATCACCTCCAAGTTAATCTTAGCCCTTGTTTATGTTTTAATCTTGGCCGTTGAAGGTTCAACAGAAGAATATAAGGAGGGCGAGGGGCCTATGGAAAATAAATTGAGACATTTGAGCCATTGAGCATTTTCAAATTTGTGTGAGGAGACACAGCTTTTGATCATAATCGAATCACTAGGGCAGGGTTTGCTAATTGATTTTGATTCAGTGATCAGATTCAGAGAGGGGCAGAAGCAGAACTGGTTAGCAGGACCATGAGTGCATTTCAGAGAGAGGAAACAATGACGCAGAGAAGACAGCGCAGTTTTCTGAAGAGGTGATGCAATCCTTGTAGGAAATCACAGAGAAGCAGCACAATGTCTCTTGGAGTCAGTCCGAAGATAGCTAGAGGCTGGGGTTTCTGAGCCAGGAGGGCCAAAATCCAGCCTTAGATTAGCTAGATCAGTTGTAGAGGAAGGTGATGCAGTTCCTCAAGCTTGCCCACGCAGGCTTACGCAGTTCTAGTGTAGGCAATCACGCAGAGGCAGTGAGGGCTTCACTAACGCTGTCAGATCAATCAGAGACTTGCAGAGTGAGGTATGTCTCACATTTTTCACCAGATTGTCTAGATTTCTCTGAAAGGTTTGCTGGATGTTAGCACCCTAGTTGTACTCAAAGATTTTGCTGCTTAATAATACAAACCCTCAGATCTGTTGCACCAGTTTTCCCGAGTTGGGATTTTCCGGGGACTTAGTCCAAAAATAATTGTGTTAAATGTGGATGTTTTTCATTATATTTTGTTCAGATTGTTTCAGCACTTAGATTTATTCCGCAACATTATTTGTGTAGACTGCTTCAAAAATTACTTTGATATTTCATTGAAATGAAATAAATGAAATAATTATGAAACATAATAGAAGAAGTAATTCAGATTTGTTGCAGTAGGAATCCGGATCTAGGATTTTTCATAGATACTTTCTTCCTTGGCTTTGCCATTTGTGTTCTAAGGATCAACCTTCAAGTTGTTAGGCTTTGAGTGAAGGTACTGGCTCTGATTCCAATTGTTGGAAATACTGAGAAGGGGGGGGGGGGGTGGTGAATCAATATTTCTTTTCAATTGTTATTTTTACCAGTTAGATCACTTATATTTAGAACACAAATTGAACAATAAGAATAAATTCTTTTATTAATTTCTTCTTTACACTAAATCAAGTATAATATATGTAGGGCTCCAACTCTAGATGAAGACACCGATCTTCAATCTCCCCGGCTCCAACCTGTATTTTCCAAGCACCGACTTGGACTTCCAAGGCTCCAACGTTGTCAATTCTGAGGCACCAACCTCAAGGGCTCCAACCTGGTCTCTTGAGGACTCCTATCCTCTAGGGCTCCAACCCTTTATTCCAAGGCACCAACCTTGTCTCTATGAGGCTCCAACCTCCAGCTTCAATGAATCAAGATATATTTGGTTATACTTCACGACTCCCAATGTCTTCTTCAACAAGCCCTGACAATCTTCAGCTATCCCCTCACTTAGTCTCCACGTTACTTCATCAATGACAACCTTGTTCTTCACATGAAGGTGTCTCCACTGCTCTTCATGTCAACCAAACACTTGTTTCTTCAACATTACATCATGATGACATCAACAATGCATCAGGGTCTCCGGTAATGTCTCCAATAGGCTTCTAGATGACTCTCCAAGGTATGCTCAAGAAGGTCTTCAAGCTACTCTCCAAACAAGTCTTCAAACTCTTCAAAGTGTTATTAGAGCATAAGTCACGATTCGATACACACCCGACTCGCGTTGGGGGGAGATTGTTGGACATTGGATAAACCAACGCTCCCCGTGTGTTTAGTGACATGGACTAACCGCTTCTCATTGATCCTTATCTCTGGCGATGCGATCGTTGACTAACACCTGTAGTTTTTGGTCTAACGGCAATCGTGATTCCCAACAATGTTAGACTAGGAAATAGATGCCCTCCAGTAGTAGGCTATCATCGAGGCCCATTCTTGCTTGCTTCCTTTTAGATATATATATATATATATATATATGAAAAATTTCATGGGATCCCCACTCTTCCCTAGAATATTTGAATGTAGGGTGGCTCAACTGCCAGCCATAATGATGGTTGATAACCTCAAGGGACTCAACTAGAATGCCTTGGGCGGATGGTTCAGTGGATTGAGCTAACCTTTGAGGCTATATATTTTTTTTGCAAAGAAAAGATCATGTGGAAACCCTCAGGCACTTTCCTACATTTTGTGGATGCTACAGTATATAGAGTTGCTGGTGATGATTATAATGCTTGAATTAGTAGGGGACACAATAAAGGTAGCTAGCTTAGAGTATCGATCTTGACACTTTCTACATGAAGCTTAAAGCACTCATTCACTTGAGCTAGCCGATAGATAGCTCTTGAGAGTATTTTAACTATTCCTCTAGATAACAATTGAGACTTATGTTACATATGCATTATGCAATTCCATCTGATTATAAATGGGTATTATATTACTTTTTTTTTGCCTCAAGCTTTTGGTCAACACAAGCGGGCGATACCTGCTCTATTTTCAATTTAGCACTGGGACAAAATGTCTTGCTATGCTAGAAAATTCTGTTTGGCTAAGAAGCCATGGGTGAGGGGTATCTATTCCACCGAAGTCACTGAGGGCTTGCACCTAACTCCACCTGTTTTCTCAAGCATAGTTGCATCCAAGTATGCACAGAAGAAGCACATTTCCTCATATAGGCTTGGACCTGGGTGGTTGATAACAACTCTCTGCTTTCACCAACCTGACAGGGTATTGGTGACAAATAAGTCATTGATTTGTAGTTTTCTCTTTTTAGGTCTCTTCTGTAAGGATAATAGGATCTTTGCATGTAAGAAGCAAGATCAATGAAAAGAGTTGTGAATCTTGATTTCTAATTTAACTTCTAGAACTTGAAGTGGTGAATACTAGCTTGAGCATTGACTATTGTGGGATTTTATTGATAATGAAGTTGTATGTGATGAGTAACATATAGTGATGGAAAATGCCTTTCTATTTATGCTATGAATGGCATTGAATATATCATGGTTTCATAGTACATTGAATGACCTAACTATTTGACATAAAATACAAACATAATTGTTTTGGATAGTTATGTGAATATCATACTTTGGATGATCATTATAGCTTAGAATAATTAGCTTGCAATTTTACTATTTGTCTGGTTTTCATCCAGTTCCAGATAAATTTACTAATGTTTTGCTTTAATTGAATGTGGTGTTACAGCTTAAGACAGCAATAAGCCGTGCCGTTGCAAGAGATGACATGTTTACTGTCAGAGATGCATTGGAAACTTCTGCTGAAATATATAAAAGAGATGGTAATAATGTACAAGATTTCGTTCAACGCCATTTGGGTACTCTTCTTGCCTGGGAGGAACTGCGGTATGTTGGCATGATCTTCCATCAGTATGTTTTTGCAAAATCTGAGAGTGTTTTTCTGATTATCCTAGGGAATTCTCTCATCATTTATGATAGTTATGACTTCTATGTATTCATTACTAGTACACAATTCTTGCCAATTTTGAAGAGTTATTTGAGATATAGTTTTTATTTTTTTGGTTCACTTATTGTAAACTGAATCCATTTGTAGGATATCTGCAGCAGTGTTGAAAACATTATGAAAAAATCGCGATAACATTGCCACATTTGCGATTTTTCCTGGGTGCCGATTTTATCGGTCGAAAAAAATTGCCGATATTTAAGTCTGAAAAAATCGGGGAAAACTCGTAAAAATCACGATAAAATCGCTAGTCAATCCCAAAAATCGCCTTAAGTCGTTTTCTTTGATATCTTTGTATTTTTTTTAATATTATTTTACTGATGTTTGCTAATTTTTACTGATACTTTCCCAATTTTTACGATTTTTCGTTTTCCAGACCCTTGCCGATTTTATCCCAATACTGATTTCAGCAACATTGATCTGCAGACATGATTGCACCATCAGTTTTGACTGAAAGTTTGATAGACTTAAAACAGATAAAAGTAAAGTTTATTTCCTTAGCTGTTTGAAGTCTGTTTCAGAGCTCTTATTCCTGTTGGAAAAAATAAAAATTGCTTAAAGAGATGGGCTTGTTTGTTGATGAAATTAAATAAAGATACGGTCTTATACAGACTTAAAAAACAATACTAAATTGTAGTGAAACTAAAAATTTGTATTATATTACAGAAGGAAACACATTGATTAAATATGCATCATGTGAAAAGTGGGTCTGGATATAGCTTTGGTTCCTACTTTGCTTTTCAATGGGCATGCCTATAGATGACATTTGATACTTCATAATTTTCAAAAAGCATATATGATAAACTGAGTTAAGGATTAAGTCCTTAATTCTAGAAGGGACAGATTTGCAATAGTCATTTCTGTCCTATACTAAGTATATCTGTCAACTGGCTTGCTTTTTTGATATGATGCCACTATTTTACAATTGACAAAGTGCACTATTCATTTAATGTACCACGGGCTTGTGCATCTGCTTGTCCCATTGGCTGCTATATGAAATCTATGAATGTTCACATGCTTTCTTTCTAAGAAAACATTTTACATGTGCAGATTTTGGGAAGGATATTTTGAGAGCATCATGGAGAAAGCCTCAGACAAGTATGTACAGTTCATCCTTCTTATGCATCAAATAGATTCAGTTGTAAACTTATCTTCTTTCTTCTTCAGCTGGAGGAATTCTATATCTCAGCATCGCAGTCACGTGCCTGCCCAAGGCTTATTTACAGCCAAGATGATTCTGTCTATTATTCTTTGTGAAGACTTTGTGACACTTGTTATGCTAATAATTTTAATCATGGGCTGATTCATTATGCTATTTATAATAGTTTGTTTTTACTGTGTTATCCTATTCTAGGTGTAGTAGAAATAGGAATTTATATAAGAGCACAAGACGATGAGTTCTATCATTAACCATTTACTTACAGTAACTCTTCACAGCGTGCATAATTCTATTCCTCTTGGATGTTGTTATAGCATCCAATAAAGGTGCATTGCTTTGTTACCTGAAAGTCTGCAATTATGTGTGATGTCTACATTTAAGGAAAAAAATGATAAATAATAGAGGCTGTGCTATTAATTGCACAATTAAATGTATGCAAGTACATGAACTAATGAATTGTATTGTGAACTATTTGGTAGCAAGACCTCTAACCAGGTGCAGTTATTCTATTTTTAGCCTTTGTTTATATGGTATCCTATAGTGAGACATTGACCTGTTACATGAAAGTCTACAATTAGTGCATGGGATGTCTTCATCATTCAGAGGAAAAACATAAAAAAAAAAGGAGACTGGGTTATTAGCTGGATCATTGTTCAGTGTGCTTTTGCTTCACGCGCTCCGTTTGTCCCGAGACTATATGTCATGATCAATGTTTATTGTGCATTACAGCTGCTTCATGTTTATCATAGAAATGGAAATTGCCAGTTCCGTTCTACTAAATACTATGTTTGTCATCTGGCCTAGGCCCTAGATAAAATCTGAATTTTCTTGTCTGTGCCTTAGTGCAAGTAGACTTTAATTAAGTGCATAATCTCTAAGTAGATGAATCGTTCATTATCTCTGTAACTAATTAAGGCTACTTGAGCTTAAATGGTGGTCTTGAGCTTACATCATTTGGTTATATATTTTGAAGGTTTTAAAAATGGTACTGGAGTTGCAGGAAATATACTGATATTTTGTTTTCTTGATGTTTAGGTTGGCTAACTATGCTACATTAGTCACTGAACAGCTTGTTATAATTGTGTCTCATCTGGTATTTCCTTTACACTTTTGAATGGATAGCGATTCTTTTGATGGGAATATTAAACACTTGTAACTGAGGAGATACTTTTCACAAAATATTACACACACAAAGCTTGATTTAATTTGGTAATAGTGTACATTCTTCCTTTTTATAATTCCGGTTAGATATATCTTTTTGTCTCCTCATGCAGGCTGGTTTAGGAATACCTGATGAAGAGGCCTGGTTCATAGTGGAATCAATCGCACAAAAGAACAATCTTGGATACAAGCAACTTGTATGCCACTTACCTATTCTCCCTTTTTTCTAGTTCTTTTTTCATGTTTTGTTGTTATACTGTGTTGAACATGACAAGATATGCATCAGTTTATGAACATTGGACTCAACTATAGATGGATGTATATAAGTTGTTTTTCACTTTTATACTCTGAATTGAAATGAAATTATATTAATGTTTATGAATGAGCAAAATAGGTAAATAGGATTAGGAAGAACAACATTTTACGACAGCAGTAAAGAGCAGTGTTGCAAACATCACAATAACATCTCAATTTTATCACAAAATCACAATTTTTTGGCCTAGCTGATGTTTGCCGATTTTTACCGATATTTTCTCGATTTTTGCAATTTTTTTGGTTTTTTGGACCCTTGGTGTTTTTATCCTGATGTCGATGTTTGCAACATTGATAAAGAGTGCCTAGATCATCTCCTAATTATTTTTAAATTCATAGGTTAAGGAAGGAAAGAAAGTGTATACAAATATTATAGAAAAACGTGTGAAAAAAACCCAAAATGGTAACCCTAGAAAGTGAAATAGATGGTGCTCCAGGAGAAAGAAATCATCCCAGTGACAGTGCTGCACATGTCACTGGGATCCCTTCCTTTCGACTTTTAAGTTTTATTTATATTTTCCTAGATTTATGGTGGGACAAGATAACAAAGAGTAACCGCCTGTAGAATTCTTAGTTTTCTTGGTTTCATGATTGGGTTTTGATTCAAAACCAGTCTAAGGAATTCTTCTCATAGTTACTAAGGTTATAATCGACTTGACTTGTTCTTGTTTAGGCAGGTGACTTGGGTACTCAACCTATTTGTCATAATCATGATTGGAATATTTACCAGTATTAATAAACACAAAGAAATATTTTTTATGTAGTAGAACAAAGTATTCATGGATACGACAAATTCATTTTTAATGTAGGAAAATGTAGTCATGAATATGGAAACTATGACTGAAAATTGGCATACTCAACCAGTGCTTGCCAATACTTTTACCTACAGTAATTGTGTCTTCAACACATACTAGTAGACATAGTCTAACTAGTACAAGTGCACTACTCCTTGAGAAATGTAAATTTATATATACTATATTATCAAGTACTTCTGAGTGACACTAACTGCTTATTTGATATTTTGAAAATTATTTATTCTGTTATATTGATTATATTTATGGAGAGTAGAATCATGGAAAAGTATATACTATATACAATGGAAAGGAGAAAAAAATCAAAAATTGTTTCTCAATGCTACTAAAGAAGAAATGAAATCTGAGTAGGATAAATCACTAAATTATGAAGATTTGGATTTAGATCCACAACATTTTTGAAAACCAAAATTCAAATATGGTGGGAGAAAAATTAATTGTTAGAAATCCATGCACCCCAGGTCTGGTATATGTTTTGACAGTTTCACAAAACAGAAAACTTAAACACACTGAACTTCCTAACTTTAAAACAACTTGCAGAGCTTTACAATCCCTGAAAAATGCCCAAACCCACAATTACAAAATCCTTGGGCTGAGGCTAAATCCTTCAAGCCCTCACTGCCCAGAATTACTTAGTCCAGCTTCTCCTTTAATGGACTATCCACAGAGCCACCTTGCTGTAGCAACTTAGGGCTTCCCGGCCATCCTTAAACACTTGGTCCACCTTTAATCTTACCGTTTTACATGTCTGTCATGCTGTGACTACCTCCTGTGGCCCACGGCCCTCACACAGGCCCCTCAGTTTGCACTTTTCTGGCTGCGGATAGCACTCAACAGGTCTGCAACCCTCCCATCTGTTGCAGCCTGATGTCCTAGAGTCCAAACAACAACCCCCAGTCCTTCCTTCTTGCTGTGGGTTGTTCCTGCCACAGGTCAGGCCCTAAACTAGGGCACAAATCCCTTCCGCTTGACCTGTGAACTACTCAAAAGCACTTGCTGGCCCTTCCACAGGCTCAGCTCCTACACAGCTTCCTTATCAGTCAACCAGCCCTCCTCAGGGCACAGTTCCTTCTTCCCTTTACTGTGTTTTGTCCCTAAAACCTGCGGCTACCTTCCTTTACCTTCATTGGCTTGTCTTTCACCTTTGGATGACAGATTCCATAGGTCTGGCCCTCTTAGGGCACAGATTGCCTTTAATTCCCTCAGCTACTCCTTTACTCCTTGCGGCCTCTCCTTTCTCGGCTTTAGAACAGCCTAACAACCTCCTTCAAGATTTGTCCTAACAGATTTTCCCCATGAACTAGTTTGCTCACATCCTTGAAGAGTACCTTGCTGATCCTTTGCAGGTCTACAGTTTCCTCAGCAAATCAGAACCCCAATCAAGAAGAAACATCCATTATTATCCTCTCCGTGATGGATCTCATGCCTCTCCATTGGCTTCTAACGTATGTTTTTCAAAGGGTGCAATACCATGGGTCACCCGAATACCATGGGTCTTAGCCCATACACTCGTAAAATCACTTCTAGGAGTGTTTTCCTGACATACCCAGCACCAAGGGCACTTGAGAGTACCTCCTGATGTTACCAAATTTAAACACACACACACACACACACTTTAATGTTATATATATTTAGAATTATGACTAAAAACGATTCTTGAACTGCAACATTATAACTATGATTTATTAGTGAGATTGATAACCATCATTGATAATTAACGAGTCTGAAGATTGGAATAGTAATGTGATAAACATAATAGTAGTAAAAACAAAAATGAGTGTTTCATCAATGATCACTCTATTAATATTTTAATGTAGAGTGAGTTTCACTACATATCTTGAAATGGTATTACATTTTCATGATCTGCGTATTGCAACTATACATCATGAATAGATGATGGGGGGAAAGAATGTTCGAGGTTTCAACACAACATTGCACTGGTGGTGTAACATCTTCAAGTAGTTTGAGGTGAGTCATGTCATTTAGTGACATGTTTAAGTTAGAGATTTTTGGCTTCACATATGTCATCTTTCTAGGACCCTTCTTTTTATGTTATACTCTATATTAGAATGTGATTGAAGCCGGAGGTTGGAATGTACATACAAGATTGTAGGCTTCATTACTTTGGGTTCTTTTCACTTCACTACATGGATAAATTCATATGCACTAGAGTTGATTACAACTCCATGGCTAGAGTCCAGAGATGAATGATATTATTGCCATTGAAGCCCTACTAGATAATAGGATCAATCATTAGTTTTTGACCCTATTATTAATGGCTACTGTATTTGGAAAATTATCACTGGACCATGCAAATGCTTCAAATTTTGTGCATACTTCTATTGCAATTCTTATATTCCTAAATATTTACCTCAAAGCTGGCTTGTATCTTTTTATTGTTCCATAAACTTTGTTTGGGGCTATTCTACATAGCAATGGAAAATTTTTAGAATGATAATATTTGGGGTGCAATGTATAGGCCAAAATGTGTAATAGTGTGGTCAATTTTTTCCTCTTTTCTGTAACTATGTCCTTCACTTGGTTTTTAAATAGTTCAAATGGGCCACTTTCATTTTCCTTTCTTATTTCCCTTATACTCTCTTGTTAAGAAATAACATGGACGAAATAGAACAAGAGACGCGAGAAATGGCAGAAAAGGATTTGAGCCATATTCTTCTCATTGTGTTCATTTCAATGATACAAATATACAATTCAAGAATGAAACCACATCAATTGCTCTCACGTTGACAACTCAACAAGATATAAGATAAGGTGAGTTAAAGTAGTAATCTAGAAACATAATTAGGATAAAACTAATCCCATAATGTGAGAAATACACTGGTGGTATATGAGGCTTTCATGATTGTATACGTGTCACAGACTAACATTCCTCCCCTGAAACATAAGTCTGAAATATAATACTAGGAATGTAGCATAAACTGATATCATTCTCAAGTCTTCCTACTAAAACTTTTGAGTTGAGCCTCATTGAAGAACTACTTGAAAAGTTGCTAAATCTGGAAGCCAAAAATTTGAAAACCAATTTGATAAGAGTGAACCAAGAGAAGTGACTCAACTACAAGTTTGATAAATCCTTGAAAATGCTTGACAACTCAATCAAATGCCAAGCTGCGATGCTGAAGGACCTAGCGGTGCTTTGCTAGGTCAAATGACCATCCAAGAGAAAAACAATATTCACAATATTTCTCTCGAAATTAGCATGCCAATACTGAATCATGTATATGATTAAATTATAAGACATTGAACCATAAGTTTTCCAAAGTCTACTATCTACAAACTGTTGATCACTGTTGCCACAAAATCTAGTAGGCTTGGTGCAAAGCCTCACTTGGTGGGGCCAACCTAATGGCAACACGAGAAAGGGTTGCCATTGGCACATCAACAACCTTTCCTTTTCTCTGCAGTCTATGTTGCACGGGTACCCGCACCCAGGGGTAGTGTTCCCGCACCCGCACCGGGTTCCCGTCCCCACGTACCGGGGGCTGGGACGGGTTCTTCCCAGAAGAACCCTGAAGAACCCGGTTCTTCATGGAAGAACCCGAGACGTCCAACTCAAAATCAGGTTCTTTTAGGGTTATTCGGGTTCTTTTTGGGTGCTTTTAGGGTTCTTTTAGGGTTATTCGGGTTCTTTTCGGGTGCTTTTAGGGTTCTTCAGCGACGGAGAACCCCGAAAATGGGTTCTTTTCGGGTTCTTCGGGGGCAATTTAGGCTAATTTTTTTATTTTTTAATCAAAATTCGACTATAATTTAAATTTTTTTAATTAAAATTTAAGATTTTTTTTATTAAAATTAAAATTAAATAATTTATAAGTTAACTATAGTCTATTCTTAAGGCGATTTAAAAATAAAATAAAATTCAAAACTTAAATTAATTTATTAAATATTAAATAATAAAAGCGTAAAAATTAAAAATTAAAATTAAAATTTAAAACTTTAAAATTAAAATTAAAATTTAAAACTTAACTCGTAAACTTAAAAACTAAAAATCAAATTAAAACTTAAAAATTAAAATTATAAGTTATAAGTTATAACACTAAAGTTAAACGGTAAACCTAAAGGCTAAGATCGACCAACCCTAAGAAGTTAACTGTTAGAACTATACCACTGCAATCGAACTATAGTCTATTGACTATACGACTGCAACCGGTGCTGGCACCCTCGACCTCACCGTCCTCCTCGACGGAACAGTGTTCGACTATCCCACTGCAACCTGCACCGGCACCCTCGACCTCACCCTCCTCCTCGACGGAACAACATTAGCAGGAAGTTGGCCTCCTTCCCAAGATAGAGAGGTGTTCAAAGGATTCTTCACCGCTATAAAGAAAATTTATGGTGATACAGAAGAAGCCTTTGACATACGAACTCAGTTTGCCCAATTTTCACGTGGTCGAGGTGTCTTTGGTTCACATGCAGCTTTGGCCGATAGACGCAAGAAGAAGGATCCAATTGATTGGTGGTGGCTTCATGGTGTTGATGCTCCTGAGTTGCAGCAGTTTGCCATACGGTTACTTGGACAGGTAACTAGTTTGGAGTTCCTCATCTTATTTCTCATTTAAATTTTTGTATTGGATTTTCATTTTAGCTTTTCTCTTTAAATTTTTAATTAATTTAATGGGCTTCCCCTAATTTTCCAGGTAGCTAGTTCTTCATCTTGCGAGAGGAATTGGAGTACTTATGCCTTTATCCATTCAGTAAAAAGAAATAGGTTGGGCTCAAAGAAGGCAGAGAACTTGGTGTACATTCATAGCACACTTCGTCTCATATCTCGAAAAGACCCTGGGTACAAGGAGGGTCCTTTCAGGAGATGGGACCAATACACAGATGATGCTATGTGTGTGGATGAGGAAATACAACCAGATGGCCTTATTGAGCTACCTTCAACTGTTATGGATGAGCAGGAGGCTCAAGATGAGAGTGATTCCTACCTTGAGAGCATGCTGACTGAAGATCTAAGTGATGCTGATGATGTGGCTTGAGGAAGCCATTGTTCACTATTTTAAATTTTTATTTGAGTATTTTGAAATTTCCTAGTTCATGTTGTAGATGTCTTGACGCTTTGCCCTTAAGGGAAATTTTGAATGTAGTATGACAATGGACATATATCGTGACTTTTATAACTTATTAAGTTATTTAATATTATCATGATTCATATTATATATATCATTATGTGAATGTTGAATGTTCAATGATGTGCATGTTTAAATCTTTGAAGTTTAAACTTTAATTTTTAAATAAAAAATATTTTATTTTTCTTTTTTTATACAAATTCACATATATAAATTATAATTTGTATATAATATTATATAATATAATATATATATATAGTATATACCCCCGACGCACCCACGCACCTTGTTTCAAAAAGTGCCGTCCCCGTCCCCGTCCCGCACCCACGTTTCCTGGCAACATAGTCTACAGTGGATTTCAACCACAAGGGAGGCTTCCCTAAATCACCTAGAAATATGTTCTAATGCTATGGCTCAAGGCGATGAATAAAAGGTCTACTGTTGGATAGAGTACGAACAAGGCTGAAGACGACCTAGGTGTTCTATAACAGTGTTGCGTAAATCGATCGCGATTTTTTATTTTTATTTATTTATTTATTATTATTATTATTATTTTATTTGCGTGGTGATTTAATCAACTAATGTTACTGGCAGTTTTTTCATTTTGAAACAATCACGATAAAATCGCAAAAATCGCCAAAAAATCATGAAAAAATTGCCAAGATTTTTTCCAAATGAAAAAATCACAATAAATTCATAATAATTGCCAAAAAACTGTGAAAAAATCGCCAATAATAGATAAATTTTTGAATTCATTAAATAATAAAAATTATAAAATATGAGCCCAGAGGGTTAGCTCAATTGGTCGAGTTCTTGTTGCTAAAATCACCTCACTAATGAGAGGTCATAGGTTCAATTCTCCTTGACGCCCTCGAGGTTAGGCTTTGCTAATAAGCCAACGGGAAGTGTCCCTTTAGGTGGATCTGCCCGGATATTTCCTGCAATCTCCGATTGTGGGTGAGGCATCTTCAGAAGACACTTGACGTGGAGGCCATCTCATTGGATGGGATTGACACCACTACTGCATGGAGGGTTGGGGCCAAGAGGCCTGTCATGGAATCGACTCTTGATTGGTTAAAAGAGGTAGTGAAGGAGGTAGCAACTGTAGAGGAGAGAGGGGAGGGAGAGGAAGACAAGGAATAGGAGCAGGAGGTGACACCATCTACCATGGTCATCAGTAGAGGACGTGATCTTGCTCCTCCAACTCCTTGTTCTTCTAGAGGACATCAGAGTCCAATGCCCACCCCAGGGCCTTCTTCATCTAGAGGGAAAATTTTTACATTTTCTCGCAAAAGGGGTAGAGGAAATCATTAGTTACTTAGTGGTTGATTTCATTGTATATGATTCATGATATGAGATACATTATTGTATTTTTTGTTGATATTTTGAGGCCGAGTCATGACTAATGATTCATGACATGATTCACTGTTATGTGTCATGTGTTGAGATTTTGTGTATTTGGGGTAGCATAAGTTGTTCTCTGGCTCCCAAATTTTGAGGGAGGACTAGAGTACACTTGATATACAAGACCCATAAATGGATTTGGAAAATTTCATCTGGTTAAGGAGATATTAAATTAATTAATTATTTTAATGTATTTCCTAAGTTAAAACTTAGGGAACTTAAATAATTGAAGTGAATTTAATTAAACATGTGATGAAATTGTCTTAAGTCACACAAATCAAGCTTTCTTTTAATTTTAGCCATTGATTCAAGATTTGATCATGGTCGTTGGTTTCCCAACGAGAAAAGTATAAAGGAAAGGCTTGGGGTCATTTGTAAAGATACACAAAGGCAGAGCACTGAAGCTAAGCTGAGATTTTAGGGCGAGTTTGCTAAGAATTCTCAGAAGTGTTCCAGCTGCAGAGAGGGGAATTTAGGCCAAGGGGATGATTTGATCCCAGGGTCTAGAATCAGCAAGAGGCAGAGATCAACTCAGAGAGGCAGCGCAGAGAAGCAGGAGAACAACAACAGAGAGGGCAGTAACTGTGCTACGCAGGTGCTGCGCAGTCCCTCAAGGACAACGTGATTTTCAGCTGGAAGCCCTCAGGGGTTACGCAGAGATCCTAAGGGGCAGCGTAAGGACTGCATCACCCAGTCTGGGGTAACGCAAACCTTTTCGAAGCAGCGCTGAGGGACGCAGAGGCTTTAGAGGATGACGCAGGTGCTTCAGGGGCAGCGTTGGGGTTTCTAGGCCCTAATTTTGGCTGAGTCTTGTAAATCCTATTTGAGGGTGTGTATCATTCATTATTTTGGCTTCAAAACAACTAGTGAGCTGTAGATCTAATTTATCTCTGCCGGGTTTTCCAGATTTGGAACCCAGATTTGCTGTATTCAGAAAATTCTTAATAATAAAACCCTCCAGCAAGTAGAAGACCGGATTTCCCGCATTGGGTTTTTCCGTGGACTATTTGTCCAGAAAATATCTGTGTCACTTTGTTTATGTGTGCATGTACTTGTTCTAGATCTGAATTGGTGAAGAAGATCTGTTATGTGTTTTGCTTCGATTTTAATGTGAATTTATTCAGTTAATAAATTATCTAAGTAGGAGGAGCATAACCAGATTAACAGTAAGAGTTTCTACATAAGTGTAAGATTCAGAAATTTTCACATGTTATCGAAGCAATTGCAGATCTATGAGGGTCACCAACAAGAGACTGAAGGTTCTAGTTGCAGAAAGTAGCAGAACGCAGATTCGAAGGGACAACGTAGTTTTCAAAGGCAGATCACGCAGAGGGAAGGGTGACGCAATCTAACGCTGTCTCCTAGCAAGCCCACGCAATTACTGCGCAGAGGCAACTCAGAAACAACGCTGGATTGGTATGAAGCTAGCCAGTGTGATGCAAATCTGAATCTGTCAGATCCAGAAAAGACTGAAGATTAGCTACAAAAATTCAGAAGGTGCTGGTGGGGTTAAATTTCTGAAGTTTTCAGATTTTTAGCCTAAGCACAAGTGACAAAGAGCGGGAGGAGATCAGCTTCTCAGAGAGTTTTTAGCCAAAGAAACTTGCAAATTGATCAGAGGATCAAAGAGAGCTGAATCATTGTTGATTTGGCATATTTCCAAGGAGGAAAATCAATTGTCAGAGGGAGCAGAAAGTGCCTCTTTTGCCAAGGGCCTTATATCCAGTTCTCTAGCAAAGAGAAAGGGAAGTTCCGACATATTTCTGAGCAGATGGCTCCTCATGGACTGCGTGATCAGGACAAATTGGATGGCCTCTCCAACTTTTCAATTTGGAAGGCAAGGATCGTGATAGTCCTTGAGGCATATAATCTTAGAGACCTTGCACAACAAACTCTGGCCACACCGACCGATCCAGATCTCCTACGGAAGCATAAGGAAGCTGCTGGGCATGCCAAGCGGCTGATTATGGATGGAATTAAGGACGATATTGTACCACACTTAGTTGAGAAGAAGACAACTAATGAGATGTGGAAGGCCTTAATCTCCCTATATGAGGGAAAATCTGTCCATAGGAAGATGCTGTTGGAGACTCAGATGAGGTCATTCATGATGACTAAGGGAGAAGACATGGAGCATTTCCTCTTCAGATTATAGTCGATCAGAGATCAGTTGACTGCAACGGGTGCTAAGTGTGAAATTTTCAAGAGGAAAATATTTCTGCAATAGTTGGTTTTTTTCTTTTACTTATGAGATAAGTTATTTACAGATGCTTCAGTAAATTCTGAAATAAACACATTTGCAGATCTTCACTATCATTAAGAGCATAAGAACAGAAAGATAATTTACACCAATAGCACAATAGAAATAGCCATATGAACACAGATGTTTTTGGACAATTGTCCCCGAAAAAACCCAATGTGGGAAAACCGGTGCAACGGATGAGGGTTTTATATTTATCTTCAGAAATGGAAAGTACATTTACAAGAGCTCGATGAGCAGAGAAAAATTAGCAAACACCTGGCTGAATTTTCTAGACCTTCTAGACAATTTTCGGACCCTTGGGGTGACCTCCTTCACCCTCAGCGCCATCCAGCGTGAATGCTCTGCGCAATTCCTCTCTGGACTGCGTGATTATGCATGGAGGGGTTCATGCTGCTGATCAGCTCACCCTTCCCTTCACCCTCCTGAGATCTGCTTCCCGATAACTGACTTCTCCCCTCTCCTTCTACTTCTGCAACCCAGCCTCTACAAACTCACCCACTGAAATCGATTTCACTTGCTTTAGAATCGATTTCCTTCGGGTACTGAGTGTCCCCGGCCTTATTTCCAAATGGCCCTCAAGTCTCTTCTTATAGTCTTCTCGCTGATGAATCAACGACCAAGATTAGATCTTTAATCAATAGCTCAAATCAAAAGATGACTTGATCTTCGTCATCTAGAAGATTCACAGTCTGCTCTATTAATACTCTTTAATTAATTATTTTAATAAAGCCATATCCGAGTGGAATTTCCACAAACGATTTCTGGGTTCTCTGGATAACTGATGTCTAAGCCTCTCTACCAAAAATGAGACTTATAACACTTTTCGATGCTATAGAAATCAACACTCCCTCTTAGCGAGGAAAGTGTTTAAGCAAGATACCGGTGTACTGCTCTGACTCTACATCATCTGCTGCGCTGATGGTGTCCTGGCTGCTACCCCTCAACTCTGCGCCATTGCTTCCTGTACTGCTGCCCTGTCACTGCAACATCCGTGTTGCAGCTCCCTCTTTTTTCTGAAGACCACCCTTTCCTCTAGTGGAAGGGGTTCTCGACCATCCCCATCTTCTCACTGAAGTAAGTGAACTTGATCTTACTTAGAGCCTTTGTAAGGATGTCTGCTACTTGTTCACCTGTAGGACTGTATCGCAACTGTACTGCTCCCCTCTGGACATAGTCTTTGATTAAGTGACACCGAATGTCAATGTGCTTCAACTGGTCATGAAACACAGGATTTTCAAAGAGCTTATTGCAACTCTGATTATCGCACGTAATCTTGGTCGGTTCTATCTGCTTCTTGAGTAAGTTCAAGAGCAATTTGCAGAGCCACATGGCCTCGCACGAAGATGTACTTGCTGTCATGTACTCTACCTCGGCAGAGCTCAGTGCTACGGACTTCTATTTCTTGCTGCACTAGGAGGTCATTCCTGATCCGAGACTAAAACAGTATCCATTGGTACTTTTCCGATCTACTGTGCTTCCAGCCCAATCTGCATTTGTGAACCCACTCAACTGGATCTCATTTCCCTTGGTGTACCTTAGCCCATACTCGACTGTCCCTCTCAGGTATCTGAGAAAATGTTTGGCTGTTGCCCAGTGAGCCCTCCTTGGTTCCACCATGAACTGACTAAGGGTATTCACTGCATAACAAATGTCTGGTCTCGTGTTGACCAAATACATCAAAGACCCGATGAGCTGTCTATACAATGTGGGATCAGCTTCATCGTCCTTTGATGTGTCTATCTTCTTCCAATTAGTAATCATTGGTGTGGCCATGGGTCTACAGTCTTCCATCTTAAATCTTTTCAGAATTTCTGTTGTGTATCTTCCTTGTCCTAGGAAGATTTCCCCTTCCTGCTGCCAGACTTCTAAACCATAAAAATAGTGCATCTGCCCCAGGTCCTTCTTGTCAAATTCTGTTGCAAAATTCTCCTTGCAGTCTTTGATGAGCTTGGATGACCCAGTCAAGAACAAGTCATCCACATACAGAACGAGAATAAGCGGCTCATCTCCTACTCTTAAATAGTATAAGTTGGGATCTGCATCACTCTTGACGAACCCCATTTTCTGCAAGTAGCCATCAATTCGACCATACCATGCCCTAGGAGCTTGTTTTAAGCCATACAAGGCTTTCTTAAGTCTGCAAACATGAGTCTTCTGCTCATATGTCTCGAAGCCCTTTGGCTGCTCTATGTACACTTCTTCCTCTATCACACCGTTCAAGAACACAGTCTTGACATCCATCTAGTGAATCTCCCATCCCATTTGTGCTGCCAGAGAGATGATGGATCTGATAGAAGTGTATCGTGCTGCTGGAGCAAAGGTTTCTTGATAGTCAATGCCTTATTTCTGGGCATACCCCTTTGCTACAAATCTTGCCTTGAATTTCTCTATGCTGCCATCTGCAGCATATTTGATCTTGTAGATCCATCTGCATCCTACAACAGATCTGTCCTGCGGTCTAGGAACTACTTCCCAGACATCATTTGTCATGATGGAGCTATACTCCTCCACCATGGCATCTACCCATACTTGATGCTGAGCTGCTTCCTGAAAGGTAGAAGGTTCTCCATCCTAGGATACCAGTGCCTGATATCTGTCAGGTTGTTTCCTTATCCTCTTCCCCTCTCTAGGTGCTCCGACAAATCCTTCTGCATCTCTAAGAATTTGTTGGAGTTCTTTGCTCGGTCTCCCATCAATGGTGGGCGGACTCACCTGCTCTTCCTCCCGTTCTTCGTCGGAGGAGCTTCCCTCAGAAATATTGTGCCTTGGAGAGGCACTGGACCTCTCCTCCATAGGTTGTTCAGGCTATACCAGTGGATCCTCCTCAATTTGCTTATCTGTGGCCATCTCTCGAGATTTCCTAAAGGCCATCTCCTCCAGGAATTTTACATCCCTTCTTACCACGACATTCTTGCTTCCTGGAATATAGACGCGGTATGCCTTTGCATTCTCACTGTAGCCCATCAGAAAACCCTTTTCTGCAGTTTGATCCAACTTCTTCCTCTTTTCCTCTAAAACGTGGTAGTATGCTATGCTGCCGAATATCCTGATGTGGCTCACTTCTGGCTTACTGCCTGTGAACACACTTTCGAGAGTGGCCTTCCCCAAACCTCTATTGGGAACTCTGTTCTGAATATAAACTGCTGTGTTGCAGGCCTCTACCCATAAGAATTTGGGCATCTCCTGGTCGTACAACATTGCCCCTGCAACTTCTATTATGGTCCAATTCTTCCGTTCTGCAACTCCATTTTGTTCTGGATTGTAAGGAGCTGTCCATTCTCTCTTGATGCCTTCCTGTGCACAAAAATTGGTGAAGTCTTTATCGATATATTCTTCACCATTATCTGACCTTAACTTCTTGATCTTCTTTCCTGTAGAGTTCTCCACCAATGCTTTGAAGTCCTTAAACCGACTAAAGACTTCATCTTTGGTCTTCAGAAAATAGATCCAAGTTTTCCTGGAATAATCATCAATGAAGGTGGCAAAATACTTTGCCCCACTGAGAGTTGTTGTGGACATCAGACCGCAAATGTCAGTGTATTAACTCTAATACACCTTTGGCTCTACTGCTGCTTCTTGGAAATGCTGTCTTAGCATACTTCCCTAGTACGCATCCCCTGCAAACTTCGTCTTTCTTTGTGCTGAGTTCAGGAGCTCCTATGACAATATTTTTGAGAATCCTCAAGGCTTCATGATGTAGATGCCCCATCCTTCTGTGCCATAACTCATTCAGATCTCTGTCGTCTGTACTGCCGATCAGGGCCACCGGAGATTGAAGCTGGAGCTCATACAACTTGTGACTCCTTACTCCAATTTGTGCCTTTTTGCTCCAATTAGGGTGTTTGACATACACCTTATCTTGAATAAAGTGTACGTCATAGCCCTTGTTCTAAAGTTGAGACACCGAGAGTAAATTCATCCCCAACCTTGGTACTTGCAAAGCATTCATGGCTCAAATCTTGTTGCCATCCTCCATCTGAAATGTTACAGTACCTCTCCCAATGGGGGTACATTTTGCCTTATTTCCCATAGTTATTTGGAAATTCATCTGCTCTTCTTGATAGCTCGAAAAACATTCTCGAACCCCCGTCATATGAGTAGATGCTCCACTGTCAATATACCAAACACCTGGAGGAGCTGTGCTTGACACACAGGCAAGATCCTCCTCTAGTCTGGATGCCAACACCTTCATGTCATGTTCTCTTTGCATTTCTGCGTGCCCTGGAGGATTGCGTGAACCCTTCCTTTTGTCCATGGCAGATCCTCCCTTCCTGTTTTTAGCCCTTTGCTTTGATACCATGTGAAATTTTCAAGAGGAAAATATTTCTGCAATACTTGGTTTATTTCTCGTACTTATGAGATAAGTTATTTACAGATGCTTCAGTGAATTCTGAAATAAACACATTTGCAAATCTTCACTGTCATTAAGAGCATACGAACAGAAAGATAATTTACACCAATAGCACAATAGAAATAGCCATATAAACACAGATGTTTTTGGACAATTGTCCCCGGAAAAACCCAATGTGCGAAAACCAATGCAACAAATGAGGATTTTATATTTATCTTCAGAAATGGAAAGTACATTTACACGAGTCCGATGAGCAGAGAAAAATTAGCAAACACCTAGCTGAATTTTCTAGACCTTCCAGACAATTTTTGGACCCACGGGGTGACCTCCTTCATCCTCAGCGTCATCCAGCGTGAATGCTCTGCATAGTACCTCTCTGGACTGCGTGATTCTGCGTGGAGGGGTTCTTGTTGCTAATCAGCTCACCCTTCCCTTCACCCTCCTGAGATTTGCTCCTGATAACTGACTTCTCCCCTCTCCTTCTGCTTCTGCAACCCAACCTCTACAAACTCACTCACTAAAATCGAGTTCACTTGCTTCAGAATCGATTTCCTTCGGGTACTGAGAGTGTCCCTGGCTTGATTTCCAAATGGCCGTCAAGTCTCTTCTTATAGTCTTCTCGCTGATGAATCAACGACCAAGATTAGATCTTTAATCAATGGCTCAGATTAAAAGTTGACTTGATCTTCCTCTTCTAGAAGATTCACACTCTGCTCTATTAATACTCTTTAATTATTTAATTTCCCTAAGTTTATACTTAGGGTTTGCATTAAAATAATTAATTATTTTAATAAAGCCATATCCGAGTGGAATTTCCACAAACGATTTCTGAGTTCTCTAGATAACTGATGTCTAATCCTCTCTACCAAAAATGAGACTTAGAACACTTTCCGATGCTATAGAAATCAACACTAAGGTGGAAGACGATGTGTTGGTCAGGGCTGCTCTCAATGCAGTCACAGATGAGTGGGAAACCTTTGTCCAAAGTATCTTGGGCAGAGCGGATCTCCCAGATTGGGACAGCTTGTGGGCAATTTTGCGTTAAGAAGAACTCTACAGATTCACCAAGAGGCAGTACAATACGGGATCAAGCAAAGTGAAGAAGGAAGATGAAGAAGATGCAGCCTTGGCATCAAAGAGGCAGTAGGGAAAGAAGAAGAAGGATCTGTCAAAGATCAAGTGCTTCCAGTGTGGTGAAATGGGACATTTTGCCAGCAATTGTCCTTAGAAGAAAAAGAACACGGAAACTTCTTCTTCCAAGGCTGCTGTGACAGATGATGGGTCAGAAGATGATGCAACCATGAGCGCTCATGAACCACGAAAGTGGGACGACATGGATATGTAGAAGAGCTACATAGTATGAGGCAGGATCCTTGAGCGACTCATCTCTTGGATCACATGCGAGCTATGATAGCCTTAAGACAGTAGTGGGACAAATGGAGCAGTGGGTGCATAGATCACAGATGAAGTAGAGGCAGATTTGAAGACTGGGAGGAGCAACGCAGCAGCAACGTAGAAGCGGCAGCAGCCAAAGGCTGATGTGACTTCAGCAGCGCAGAGTAGAGCTGCTTACGCAGTGCAGTGCTGCAACAACACAGAAGGCTTCAGAGGGACAACGTAGTGCAGCAACAACGTGAGAGATTTCAGCACAAGGGGCTGATGTGACTTTAGTAGTGCAGAGGGAGTCTACTTACGTAGTGCAGAGCTGTAGCTGTGCATTATTCTTTAGATGCCCGCATAGGTCTATGGCCTATGGAGCTTTAGTGATGAGGATGCAGTCAAAGATTGGGCAGGAGATTCAGTTGTTACTCTCAACAACTGAAGTTGCAGTGCAGCAAATCAACAGTGGCAGTGCTATGAGCGACACAGATGCAACATTTTGAGAGGGAGTTGCATTATAGAGGTTGCAGTGGCAGTGGTAGAGTCATGGGCAGCAGTACAGAATGGCAGCATCAGTGTAGAGTTGACTGGCAACAGGCCAAGCATTAGCAGCACAGAACCAATACCCAAAGTCTTGTAATGGATAGTGTGATGTATTGCTAGAGCACGCTCTTGATGCTAAGAGGGTGTGTTGAGACTTTGTGTATTTGGGGTAGCGTCAGTTGTGCCCTAGCTCCCAAAATTTGAGGAAGGACTAGAGTACACTTGATCTACAAGACCTAGAAATGGATTTGGGAAATTTCATCTGGTTTAGGAGATATTAAATTAATTAATTATTTTAATGTATTTCCTAAGTTAAAATTTAGGGAACTTAAATAATTAAAGTGAATTTAATTAAACATGTGATGAAATTGTCTTAAGTCACACAGATCAAGCTTTCTTTTAATCTTAGCCATTGATTCAAGATCTGATCATGGTCGTTGGTTTCCCAACGAGAAAAGTATAAAGGAAAGGCTTGGGGTCATTTGTAAAGATACACAGAGGCAGAGCACTGAGATTCTAGGGCGGGCTTGCTAAGAATTCCCAGAAGTGTTTCAGTTGCAGAGAGGGGAATTTAGGCCAAGGGGATGATCTGATCCCAGGGTCTAGAATCAGCAAGAGGCAGAGATCAGCTCAAAGAGGCAGCGTAGAGAAGTAGGAGAGCAACAACAGAGAGGGCAACAACTGTGCTACGCAGGCTCTGCGCAGTCCCTCAGGGACAGCGTGATTTTCAGCTGGAAGCCCTCGGGGGTTACGCAGAGACCCTAAGGGGCAGCGTAAGGACTGCGTCACCTAGTCTGGGGTAACACAGCCCTTTCCAGAGCAGCTCTGAGTGATGCAAAGGCTTCAGAGGCTGACACAGGTGCTTCAAGGGCAACACTGGGGTTTCTAGGCCCTAATTTTGGTTGAGTCTTGTAAATTCCGTTTGAGGGTGTGGATCAGTCATTATTTTGGCTTCAGAAGAACCAGTGAGCTGTAGATCTAATTTATCTTTGTCGGGTTTTCCAGATCCGGAACCCAAATTTGCTGTATTCAAAAAATTCTTAATAACAAAACCCTCCATCAGCCAGAAGACCGGTTTTTCCGCATTGGGATTTTCGGGGACTATTTGTCCAGAAAATATCTGTCACTTTGTCTATGTGTGCATGTACTTCTAGATCTGAATTGGTGAAGATCTGTTATGTGTTTTGCTTCGATTTTAATTTGAATTTATTCAGTTAATAACTTACCTAAGTAGGAGCATAACCAGATTAACAATAAGAATTTATGCATAAGTGTAAGATTCAGAAATTTTCACATGATGTAGCACTAGAAATATTACACATCTTATATATCAGTTTTCTTTTCATATTTATGTGTGAATGCATTTATTTTATGTTGTGGATGCTTTAAATACTAAAAAAATTGAAAAAATTGAAATTTTTTGTATATTTTTAATTTTGCTGATGCTTTCTCGATTTTTTCCCGATTTTTACAATTTTTTCTTTTTTTGGACCCTCGTGGATTTTACCACGATCGCGATTTTCGCAACATTGTTCTATACTAGGTTTCAAATACTCTATGCCTAGACCAAATAGGCTGCTATAAGTTAGGGGTTGGAAAGATATGCAATGATGAGACATTCAATGTCATATAGGTATTAGGAGCCCATGAAAAGATCTTAGAATGATATGCAACACATTAAGGGTCATGATCTTCCAATAGAGACTAGGGTTAGACTAGGGAATTTAATTCTATGGTTGTTAGGTATGCATAAACATCGAAAAGGAGAGTGACCTTAGTCCTATTTATGAGGTATATACCATGCACTATGCTAGTTTTTGCCTTTAAACAATTTGTAGATGCAATTCCTAAATTAGAAGCCACAAATTTCCACTCAAGTTTCACTTTTATGCATTAATTTGTTGAATTTTGTAGCTATGGTTGGTCTTCATAATTTATATCTAGCTCTTGAAATGTATAATGTAATTATAAGACATGTTCTTCATGCCATTTCATTGATTAGCCCTTGAAAGAATTATTACAAGACATGTTCTTCAAGTTGGTTTTAAAAGAGAAAATTTCAAAATTTGAATTTTGAAATTTTGGCTCCAAACTAGTCAAGTTGGCTCTCCCTCAAGTCAAGTCGGTCCCAGTGAAGGGACACACCCATTTGAGCAGGAAAACCACTATATATTGAGCATTCGACTTCCTCCACAGGGCACCATTCGATTGTTGGAAATACTGAGGGGGGTGAATCAGTATTTCCCCTACTTTTTACGATTGATTAGATTAGTTACTTAAATGTTCAGAGCATAAACCAAAACATAAAACATCATCACATCAAATCAACAGTACACAAAATTTTTGTGTCAACCAAATGCCGTGTTATGTATGGTGTACATACAAATTTAGCAGATAAATATGGAAGGAAGTACAAGACTCCCCAGGGTTTTACCAATAATGCTGGAAGGAAGCAAATGTTCTCTAAATAGCTTGGGCTCCCATACCAGGGATAATGGCCCAACTACAATCTTAACTTCACTGCCACTCCTGTCCACTGCTACAACCTCTGCTGCTGCCACTGCTGCTACCACTGTCTCCACAGCTGCCATCGCTATCCACTGCTACCCACCATTGTCACTACACCATCTACTGCCACTGACTGTTACCATCCACCACTGCTACAATGCTACTGCTATCACTTATTGCCAACATCAATGTTATTGCAATACGTCAGCCATACCATTACTGCACACATCATTATGTCACTGTCATCACTGTTAGGCATCTCCATCAGTGACTGCATCAGGGTCACAGTATTCAAGATTAGGTCACTGTCATTATTATTCATAAGGGATTTTGCTACATGTATGGTTATATACTACCATATCAATATCGCTGCCATACACAGGTCAAGGTTATATGAACGCATTCATGCCTCCAAGCTATGAGTCACATTGATGCAAGCTCATTGTCTCATTGTCACAATTTCATGCAATCCTACAACATCACTGTCAAGGGAGTACTGTCAAGGAGACACAGCATGACATCACTGTAAAAAATACAATCACAAACACCAATACAAAAGGTCACAGTCAGAGTGTGTCATCAATTGTTATGTAGGTGACGAGCTTACTTTGTTATAGTTAACACGATCACTGTTTCACCGTCTTCAAGGTTCTTTGTCAAATACTGTCATAAAAATTGAGAGCAGTATCACATAGATAATAAGGTTCACACAATTAGGTCGCATAAGATACCAACCTCTGCCATCCAATACAATATTTAATGGTCAAGTGAAATTGGGATAACGACATAGTTCAGATCTTAATGACTGCTGACTCAAGATTCAAAACCCAGATCTCTAAGTGATGTGTTACTTTCAAAACCAATTGCTTATGTTGAACTGTAAGAGGTATTCAACAATTCCTGAAGGCTTCACTTTTGATCAATCATATTCAGAACTTTTCTGAGAAATTGCCCTCACTGCCAAGCTGTGGACTTGACAAGAGATTACCTCAAGTGGCTGAACCCTTGTTAATAGAATTGAACAATTTGTTCAGAGCAAGCCTTGAGTAGTTTTAAAATCGTTAGTGATCATAGCTTCTCAAATTTGTGAATGTCGTAGATGCCTTAGGTCGACAACAGGGATAGGATTTTAGTTCTCTGAAGATACAACAAATGGCAAAATTGCAGTTGTCAGGGCTTGGATTCTACGTCAAGATTAGTCTGAACATCCATACTGTTGTAAGATTGCCTCAAATCCAAAGATAATGCTTGAAAACTGATTGCAATAGACAAGCATTGATTCCAGATCTTTGCACTTCAGATTTTCACAATTATACTTCATACCTCAACTAGACTTCCAATCAGTTACAACTTACAATGTAGAATTGATGTGACTGTTTTAAGTGCGATGCCTTTGTTTTAAGTGCAGTGTAGTGCCACTGTTACAGGTGAAGTGTAATGCCACGGTTATACGTGTATGTAATATTCCCAATTAGCTTTGCTAATTGGAATATTTCATTTTTGTTTAATTTTGCCGCTTTAGCTAGAAGTAATAAATAAAGTGAGAAATAAGAGGGGTTACCTCACTTTAGTCACCTCACTTTATAAATAAAGTGTTTTTCCTAGTTGATTAACGTTATAACTTAGAGAGGGGGCCTTGGGGGTCCACATGAGTATGATGGGGAGGCATCAGGCTGACCCAAGGTTAACTGCGCAGGCCAAGGAGAGTGAAGGACGCAGTTAAGGTTTTGGAGGGAGTTTAGCATTATAAAAGGTGGGGTTCTCACCTCATTTGGACAGGCATGATTTGATATTGATTTGGAGAGCTAGACTTCCGTCTGCTTCAGCACGCCGGTTGTTTAGTCGGTCTGCAGCACTGTTTAGTGCAACCGAGTGTCTCCGGTCGGAGATCTCACCCTTAGCCTCGGGGGACTTCGAGTGCCTGCCCTGGTAAGGTTATTTTCTGGTTTCACCCTTAGCCTCGGGGACTTCGAGTGCCTGCCCTGGTAAGGTTATTTCTGAGCATCATCCTTCAGTTTCAGTGGTAAGTAGCAGCAGTTCCCTGGTGGAGATTTAGAGAGGAGGAAACCCCTTCTGGTGTCTGCGCAGATCTGAGAGGCAGGACGTTGTTCCAGAGGAAGGAAGGACGCAGATTCAGTTGGCTAAGGCAGAAAGGACGCAGATCTGGGGAGGCATTGGCAGAACCAGTCTTGGAGGACGCAGATCTGAGAGATCTAGCCTTAGAGAGTGCAGATCTGGAGAGATAGCATCAGATCCAGCCTTGGAGGATACAGATCTGAGGAGATATTGATAGATCCAGCCTTGGAGAGTGCAGATCTGAAGAGATAGCATCAGATCCAGCCTTGGAGGATACAGATCTGAGGAGATACTGTCAGATCCAGCCTAGATCTGAAGAGATAGTAGCAGATTTGGCCTTAGAGGACGCAGATCTGGAGTGATAGGACACAGATCTGGAAAGGAGGATTCAGATCTAGCAGATCTGAGGGAGAGAGAACGCAGATTCAGTCAGGGAGGACGCTGATCTGATGAGCAGAGTCTGGTGAGTGAGATTTGATAGCGTTTTCAGTGTTTTCAGCTTGGAGGAGTTGATCTTGCCATCTGGAGGTTCTGTGGCCAGTATTTCATCTGTCTTCTGCGCTGTCACCAGCAAAGACAACGTTTTTATTGGTGAGGGTTTGGAGGATTGAGATCAGCCATCTTCTAGTCTTCAGTTCGTAGCTCCATTGCATTCCAGCAGCAGCTCTTCTTCAGCCAGCTAGGACGCTGTCCTTATTTGCAGCCATTGTTTGTCTGAGAGGGTCTCCACTTGCCTAGGGCAAGGATAGGTGCACTCATTCTGACTATCTTGTTCTCCTATCTATGTGTTCTGAGATTAATAAAATGGCTTAGTATTCTGGCATTCTATGTGTACTTGATCTATTATCTGGTTCCAGCATTTGTTTATGTATATCTGTCTGGCATATTTCTGTGTATTACTGGTAATTTCCCTTTAGGGATATTACAGTGGTATCAGAGCATAATTCTGGCTCAGCCTGTGGCCTAGGACATCAGAAAAGAGATCATACAGAGTAATAGCAGTTGCAATACCAGAAACGCAGTTGGAAAAAGGGCCAAAATAAAAAGGGTCAAATTTTGAAGTTTGGAATTAGAAGAAACGTTTTCTGGGTTTTTCTGGGTTTTGGACAAGGATCACCTTCCCAAATTTTTGGAATTTTCTGAGTAGTTTTCAGTGGGTAAATCAAAGGTCGAAGTTAAGTAGCAGTATGGTTTTGCAGCAACCGTGCAGTTTCTGAGGAGCCTGTAGACACATAACAGAAAGAGCTGATGGCGGGTGATGTGGATAAGAGGAGATTTTGGGAGACACTCCTCCAACACATGCAGGAGACGTCACAGAGGATGCAGGATGTGTCACAGAGGCTCTTGGCCATGGAGATCAGTCAGAGAGAACTCCCTAGGGGTTTTCAGATCGTTCAGCATGATGCCACTCGGCATATGGCATCATATACACCCACACGTCCCACTATGCCCACATTCTTGCCAGAGGACACAGGAATAGCAGTACAGCGAGAGGTAGATCCGGCTCGGATGGCTGACATTCTTGCAGAATATCAGGCTTTCGGACAGGCATTCATGGATGCTCTCCCCTTCGAGAGATATATCCTGATCTGTTATGGCATTAGACTCCATGATCAACACCAGGGGCACCAGCATCATCATGGTGGAGACTACCACCGCATAGCTAGTAGAGATTATGTTCAGCTCCAGCGTGATAATAGACCTCACAACTCTCACAGAGGGAACCAACACACACATGATATAGGGGTTGACAACAAGACAAAGGACAAGTTGGATACCCTTTTCCAAATGGACCTAGGCATTTGGAGAGGGAAACCATTAAAATGGTTACCTCACACTTGGAGGAAGAGGACACACAGGATTGCAGGGAGCCCGAGGTTACACCTAGTGTGACACAGGACTCACCATCATTGGAGACCTCCTTGACCGTGCCGGTTGATATCGTAGTGGAGGAGGTAGAGCCTACCCCGGTAGAGCCATCCACTGAGGAGATGACTAGAGCCATGCCCGAGTCTTCAGGTGGTAGCAGCACACGACAGATGGGTGAGGTATCAGGAGATATATCCACTATCGATGAGGCACTAGGAGATACAGAGATATTGGATGATGGTCGCAGACAGCGGTATCATCGGCTTCGGACGGACCTTCGAGCTTTGAGGGAGAAGGCCGCGTCGGTACGGGAGACCATTTTGTTGCAGGACCAGGAGCTGGAGGGTATGAGAGCGACTTGTGCCAAGTCAGCGGCCAAGTTGGTCCGCATTGGGGAACAGCTGGATTCCCTGATGGTACAACCAGAGGGCACGAGGGAGCGTCAGATCATTCCCCTTCAGGCATGCATGGACGGGACTAGCAGTATTGTTGGGTCATCTCTTTCCATTAGAGAGAGAGAGGCAGAGCCACCTAGTCAGGTCTCATATATTGACTTGGATGATGGGATGAGACGATTAGAGTTGCACAGGGTACATCAGCCACGTGTTAAGGTTGGATGGCGAGAGATTTTGAGTTGGTACTCGATGGAGCAGACTATGGATGAAGAGGAGGTCTCAAGGAGAGATCTCACTGGAGATGCACTTCGACACACCATGGGGTGCGATGACTTTCTTCCCTTCTCACAAGAGCAGATAGAAGATGGGGGACATCTTCGGATGGATAACATCTCTCATGCTTGTGTTGAACATTCCTTGAGCCACACACATCATGATGGGAGGTTTTTGCCTACCACCTATTTGATTCTTGATAGGGTCTCATTGATCCTTGAGAAGTTTATACTTCAAAATCCCATGAAGTGCAAAATCAGAAATTTGATTTGGGAGGATGGTAGCCCTCATGGGAGGAGCAACCGGATGAGGAGAAGGAGGCATCCACAAGTGATTGAGTGGATGGGAATGATGAGCAAGGAGCTAGGAGGCTACTTGCAGATCTGTGCTACCAGGCAGCAGGAGGCTTGGCTGCGCTGGTTACTCTTGAAAGAGTTTGGCCATCTCTTGGAAAACACTCTTCCTAAGAGTCGGAGGGTGGAGGAAAGATGGCTGGATACTTGCATCATGGAGCAGCATAGAGTATGTATGCATGGTGTTGCTATGATACTCGTAATGTCTTCATCACATGAGTTGTATGATGGAAGTATGGGGAGGCAGCAAATTGTTTGGTTGCTTGGTTTGTTTCTGGGAGAGCAAGGGCAGATTTGCTCTCACACTTTGCATGATGTTGCAGGAAGAGGGGATGGCACTATCTCCTTGATCTTTGATGATGACGGGGAAGCACTTCCATCTTGGGGAGTATTCCACACTTGTTGCAGCAGTATTAGAGGAGTCTCTGACAAGGAGCATGTCAAAGAGCAGAGTCTGGTATTGACAGGAGCTTATTTGCATGAGCTCCCAGCGTTGTCACCTTGGAGCAGAACATTATGGATGAAGTGTGCGCAGCAGAGATATGGTGGATCTATAACCCATAGGTCCCAGGATCACTTCATATTTGTTGCACAAAGAGGAGGTAATGATGATAGAGACATCTATGGCATATTCTTCTCGACTTGGGTTTCCAAGCATGAGGAGGATTATCTTCTTGCAGCACATGGTTCATTCTTCTTCATAGCATGCCAAAACACTATGGAGGACTCATTTATGGATCCATGTACCATCTTACTTCCAACATATGGTCAGATTTGTATGGGAGGCTTGATTATGAGAGAGACACATGAGCTGAATGTGCCTTTGAGTATTTTCTGCACTACATGTTCTAATAGGAGCATGGGAGGAGGCATGGCCACCACTACTACATATGTGTTCTCTTTTGAGGTGGGCCATGAGATTGATATTCATCCATTGTACAACTATGGGCAAGTGTTTGGCTTTATGTTGTTGTCATATTCAGCCATTTACTATCCATTAGTAGATGTGATGAATCTTGTACATTGCTTGCCATGTAATTTTCTGAAGTTGCAGTGGATGAGACTACGTTGTATCCTTGTGAGAGATTGTTTGCATTATGTATCCGCATGTAGAACCTTCAGCAAACATCTCATTAGGGTGATCCATGATGACCATGTCATATTCTTCATGGATGGTTTGTTTTGGGCCAGCTTGTTCTTCATTGATAGAGGAACCTTCTATGGTGGATTGTTTTTCACTTTGCCATTGGAGGGCAATGATTTTGCAGCCCAGGATCAGCATAGACTCTACACTTGTCATGAGGGGAGAGAAGGACAGCATGGGGTAAGCTATGATGCTTGCCAAGTTCATATTTTCAGCCCACCTTCATTACCAGAGCTTGAGGTGGAAGGAGATTTTCAGGAGTTGCCTTGTTGGTAGGTGGCTCATTTTGTCTGGATGATTGCTTGGAGATGGAGGATCCACAGGAGGGAGATATTCCTCATTATATTTTCGACTCCATGCCTTGATGGGAGAGAGGTGACGAGTTGGTTCACAGTTGATGGGCCAGCTTACACAGTCATAGATGCAGAGCAGCAGCGGTCATGGTCTTCAGTCATAGCCAGAGGCAGTGAGCAGTTCGAGCCATGGGACTTGGGCTATTATTGGCCATGGTGGCGATGGGACCCGGGCGGATTGTTGGTTGGCTGGTATCATGAGAAATCAGTTTGGGATCCTGGCATTGAGATATCCCTTCGTATCAGGGTGATGTAGGAGATAGAGAGGTTTCAGTGGGACCCAGGCACATTTTGCAGTATCGGTGAGGCGCATCAGCTAGAGAGTAGGCTTGTTCGAGCACTGCTTGAGAACAAGCAATTTTTGCCGGATGAGGATGCCACTTGGGAGAGCGAGCAGACTTTACAGCATCCATCACTTCAGTTGCTTGAGGACAAGCAACGTTTTGCCGGGGGAGACTGTAATATTCCCAATTAGCTTTGCTAATTGGAATATTTCATTTTTGTTTAATTTTGCCGCTTTAGCTAGAAGTAATAAATAAAGTGAGAAATAAGAGGGGTTACCTCACTTTAGTCACCTCACTTTATAAAATAAAGTGTTTTTCCTAGTTGATTGACGTTATAACTTAGAGAGGGGGCCTTGGGGGTCCACATGAGTATGATGGGGAGGCATCAGGCTGACCCAAGGTTAACTGCGCAGGCCAAGGAGAGTGAAGGACGCAGTTAAGGTTTTGGAGGGAGTTTAGCATTATAAAAGGTGGGGTTCTCACCTCATTTGGACATGCATGATTTGATATTGATTTGGAGAGCTAGACCGTCTCGCTTCAAAGACGCCTATTAGAATAGCCTGTCCTCCAACACTCGTTTAGTGCAACTTATGTCTCCGGGTTTGGTGATCTCACCCCAGCCCTGTGGGACTCTCAGTGCCCCCGCTCTCGTGTTGTCGTTTCACCCTTAGCCCTTGGGACTTCGAGGTGTCACCGGGTAAGGTTACTTTCCCGGGCATCATCCTTCGCTTCAAGTAGCAGTTTCGGTGAAGATTAGAGAGAACTAAACCCCTTCTCCGTGTCTCTGAGCTATCTGCGAGGCGGGTGGACGCCTGCTCACAGGAGGAAGGACAGACCGAGATCTCGAGAGGTAGGACGCCGTTCAGCAGAGAGAAGTGAAGGACGGCAGAGTCCGCCTGGCTGGGCGCGCAAGGACTTGCATCTGGGGAGGCATTGGCAGAACCAGTCTTGGAGGACGCAGATCTGAGAGATCTAGCCTTAGAGAGTGCAGATCTGGAGAGATAGCATCAGATCCAGCCTTGGAGGATATAGATCTGAGGAGATATTGGTAGATCCAGCCTTGGAGAGTGCAGATCTGGAGAGATAGCATCAGATCCAGCCTTGGAGGATACAGATCTGAGGAGATACTGTCAGATCCAGCCTAGATCTGAAGAGATAGCAGAAGATTTGGCCTTAGAGGACGCAGATCTGGAGTGATAGGACACAGATCTGGAAAGGAGGATTCAGATCTAGCAGATCTGAGGGAGAGAGAACGCAGATCCAGTCAGGGAGGACGCTGATCTGATGAGCAGAGTCTGGTGAGTGAGATTTGATAGCGTTTTCAGTGTTTTCAGCCTGGAGGAGTTGATCTTGCCATCTGGAGGTTCTGTGGCCAGTATTTCATCTGTCTTCTGCGCTGTCACCAGCAAAGACAGCGTTTTTATTGGTGAGGGTTTGGAGGATTGAGATCAGCCATCTTCTAGTCTTCAGTTCGTAGCTCCATTGCATCCTAGCAGCAGCTCTTCTTCAGCCAGCTAGGACGCTGTCCTTATTTGCAGCCATTGTTTGTCTGAGAGGGTCTCCACTTGCCTAGGGCAAGGATAGGTGCACTCATTCTGATTATCTTTTTCTCCTATCTATGTGTTCTGAGATTAATAAAATGGCTTAGTATTCTGGCATTCTATGTGTACTTGATCTATTATCTGGTTCCAGCATTTGTTTATGTATATCTGTCTGGCATATTTCTGTGTATTACTGGTAATTTCCCTTTGGGGATATTACAGTGTAATGCGATGTCATTAATAGAGATGCTATGCCGCTTGGTACCATAATGTGAGCCTATCTGTGTCCGAGATCATTCAGCAGGATACCAGTTTTGGTGCATATGCCCAAGTCTAGCACTTATCTTAAAAACTCTTTCAAGTCTTCGTTGTTTAAACTTTAGTGAAGCCACCAAAAAAAAAAAACGCAGAGAGATTAGGGATAGGTGAGGATCCTTCACTTGCCTATAGTGATATACCTTCGCTCAGAAATTAATGCCCTAGAGGGTCGAGACTGTCCTAACTATCAACGAGTCTCAGTGCCAAAATTCAAGACAGAAATCTCCTTCATGTAAGATGTAGCAAGACTTCACAGGGGCGAAGGATTTCAGAAAATTAGAACATTTGAATTGTCATTGAGTGCCTTCAGAACAAGCGATATTCACCTGCAGTAATAAAACAATACGAAACCCAGAAATCACCATAACTATAAACCCTGAAGGGGACAAGCAGATCATTGAGCATGAGATGATTTTCTGAGATGTATTGGTTTATTTAGGTTTGGAAGAGAATAAGCCGACATCCACCTGTAAAAACCAAATGAAACCCCTGATTCCAATAAAAAAGAAAACCACAAAACTTTTAGACCATCAAGCATCTTTAGAATAGTTGAAGCCTCAGAGAAACATAACTTGCACTCAACTTGTCTTGGCCACAGAGATAATAGATAGAACCAACTTCATACCGATATGCCCAAGAGATGTATCTTTAGATAGTTTTGGAGAGGTTACATAAAGGGTAACCGACTTGAAAGATTGGAGGAAAAAAGTTTTAGTTTAAATTCAAAATTCCCTCTCAAAACAAAAAAAAATCTAATTCAAAAAATTCCCTCTTATTTTGGACCACAAAATTGAATTTAAATTTTGATCCATTCCACAAGGGTTTTATGCTGACTTAATTAGATTCTCAGTGAAGGCATTATTCTAGCTGCCACATCATCAATTGGCTAGGGTCATTAATCACAATTGCTCAACCAATAGTTTGATGCCACATCATCACACTTGGTGTTTTGGACCACTGGCAGGGGCTTCAACTTCGATCAAGCATATCTCTCAAACCGTGAAGGCCGACGAGACGCTCCTCATATCAACAGGACTGACAAGACGAGTAGAATCCACTAGCGAAGGTCTCTGAGGTAAACTCACTGGTCTTCTGCTACAAAAAATCCAACAAATGTGGGGTATGTCCATCCTCCAAGGAAACCAAACCCTAGAGCTAGGGTTTCATCACTGCATCATCCTGAACATCAAGCTGCATCATCCTATGTACATCATCTGCATTCACTCTGCATTCTGCACCTGCACTCGCTTTGACATCAATGACAACCTAGTCAGCAGTCTCCCCCTTTGTCATTGATGTCAACACACCTAGCATAGCAGGGCATGTGTTGCATCATGCTTCTTTCTCTTTCCTTTGTTCCTTCCAAATTTCTCCCCCCCTTTGACAGCAGTGGCAAAGGGTGGTTCACCTTGCTACTGCTGTAGCGGGTGAAGATGAAAATCTTTTGGTGAACATCATACATAGCCCAGATTTGATTTTTCTGAAAGCAATTCTCTATTCTAAAAGTCATAAAAAAAATCTGAATCTTGTACATCCATCGAAATCTCATCAATAAAAGAGCGTTCTGGAGAGGGGTTTGAGGCAGAATTGGTTTGCTTCATGAACTCAGTTTTAGCTTTCTTAGTGCTGCTTTTATCCTTCTTAAGTTGGTCTGCTGCTGGTATTCTTCTAACATCTTGTGCGTTGTTAACCTCATAGGGTAATAGCACAAACATTCTCTATCATAGCACCACAATTTTTTGTTACTGCCCTCCAGAGCCTGGAAGGCACTATTACAAACTGGTCATATGAGTGTTTTCCTCCTCAGGAATGGTGGACACTCTGTAACAAAATGAATATTCAGTCCAGAATTTGGAATTCTCAGTTTTGGACTTCCCAGAAGTCATAATTGTTACTTTGTGATCAAGATTTTTCTCATACGATCATATTTATACTTTTCAGATTTACTTGTCAGTGCTGAACTGAAGCTTCTTCTATAAGATTCTTCTTTCTTTCACTGGTTAAGATTACTTAGAAATTTAATTGACATTGAACTCAGATAGAAAAGTGCACAAACAATTCAACAACACATCTTACAGTGCCAACACAAGAGAGGAAACTGATTATGCTTCTGTCAGCAAGTGATGCAGAGCAGTGTCGTCCTGGATGGTATATGTGCCGATCTTTCCACTAGGTTTGGTTCCTTAATACGTTGATATCTCCTCTAGAATACTCAGACTTGGCATTGATGTTGTTTCCAGCCTCCACGCTACAGTATATTCAGCCACAAGTGGCATAAACTGCCAGCAAAAGGACGTAAACCTCAGCCCGTGAATAGATAATGACTACAGACCCCACACAGAGTGAAAACAACTGGAATGGCACTGAATCACGTCCCAATAGAGATGAATGGCCCACTATTATCCTTCAGCAATAGCTCCAGCTCCCTACAGTCATTCTTCAAGCATACTCGGCCCTAAACACAGCCACAAATATGATGAGACTTCAGCTTTGAGATAGAACGATATCCCAACTCGATAATGTGAGAGGATTCACGTCCTAAATGAACAATGTTACCAAACTCGGAATCGGCAATAAATCGGCGAGGCAAAAGAGCGAAGATTTTTAATCGGATCGGGAAAAAATCGGTGAATTCAATAAATAAAGATATACACATATATTGAAATTAAGGAACAACCAACCAAACCAAATTTAAAAAAAAAAAAAAACAAAACAAACAAACAAACAAACTTTTTTCATTGATATTCAATAAAGCCATGTCCAAAATATCACGAATGAATAAGTATCTCATATATGTTATGTGTCCAAACATGATCAAGAGTACTGAGTCCTAACTCCTAACCAGTGACTACATAGAACCAGAATGATATGCTTATAAAATTTTATAAAATACTGCATACAAATCAGTAAGAAAGCAATAACTGAAATCTCTTGATTGTTGCTAAAATGATACGATAATGGTTTGTTATTGAAATCTATGACAACGCACACGTTGAAGCTAACGCTAGAGCACACTGCACACTACGCCTCTATTACGCGAAGTAAACTGAAACTGAAACCATGTCTCTATTACCTTCTTGGTGTATGAGTTGTGGGCTTGAGCAATGATAAGTGAGTTATGGACCAACGTTTAATTTTTAACCTAACTAAACCATGCAGCAACCCTAAAACTTAAAATCTGTGCTCGCCAAGTCGAGCGCTGAAAATCGCCTAAATCGCAATTAATCGGTGAGTCGCAAGTCAAATTCACATCGACCACGAGTCAAACTCGGTCAATGCGAGTTTGACTCGCCAAGAGTTCAATCAGATCTTTTGAGGGAAGAGCAAAGTTTGACTCGTGATTAATCGCGAGTGATCGGAGATTCATGTTTCACTGCAAATGAACCTCAGACATTGGGGGAAATACAACACCCCTTGGCAGATGAAATATGCAGGACTTTGGCACCAATGGTGTATTCAATAGTAGTTCAATTTGAGATAAATGAAGAGACTCTGCCCTCTTTTCTTGTTGAACTCAACTAATCATTCGGAGTACTAGAGCAATCACTGAAACCAAGAGAAATCGAACCCCAGATAGGTCTTCAGCCTTTCATCAATTCTTCACGTTTCCACAGGTCCAAGAATTAGAAGCGATGAATCAAACCGAAAATTTTGGACTCCCTAATACTGTGTCTTTTGTTTCCTTTAATGTCTCTGTCTCTGAACTTTTCTTCTGCAATTTGCTTGGATCTGCACGCCTAAACAATCTTGCTCTTCATTCTTGGTACTTGAAACCAAATCCAATTCAAGAACTGACTTGCTTCAACTTCCAAAATTTACAGCTACCAAACTGTCAACCCAAACCAGTGATTAGGCCACAACAACAAAGGAGAAAAATTCATATCACCAATCTTCTTTTGACTAATTCTCTCCCCCTGACAATGTGTTTTCCTGCATCATCTCTTCAATTACATGGGATCCCCCTGACAATATGCTCTCCTACAAGCTCCCCCTGTCTCAGTGCATCTATGAATTGTGTGAGAATTCATTGTGAAGCATGTTTTCTCTGCCAGACCCTGGTGTTCTTGTCTTCCTGCCTGGTGAATGCTTTTCCTTTTTGGTTCTACAAAGTCCACGTCAAGCAGATTCTACAATCTCGTGCAAAATGGCCAAAATTACGACATAGGTAGCATTCTACATCTGGTCTGAGTAATGGGGAAAATGTTTTGTAACTTCTGCTATCAAGGGCATACAGAATTTTGTCTTGTCTTCCATAAAATCTTCCTCCAGGGCTTTGATAAAACCCTCTATCAATATTCCTGCTATATCCCCTGCAATCTTGAGCTCTATGTCCATAGCTAGAACATGTGTAACAATAACCATGAAATGTGCTTGCGTACCTGGGTGTATAGGGTGATGATTTGCTTAAGGTGTCTCACCCTTGAGAGTATCAAAGGATAAGGTTGATGATTTGCTAAAGGTGTCATTGATGTAAGTTACTAGGGTTTGATATTGATGAACACATTGAGCCAAAGCATATTTTTTTGAGCAAAGATTGTCTTACAACTATTTTTGTATTTTTATTGAGCATAGGGGGATCTAGTCTAAAAATTGTGAAATGTGGTTTGCCTTGGAGAGATGAAGGTTGGAGTTTTCAGGACAAGTGGCAACTTGTTGAGGAGGGTGTTGCAAGGCAGGAGAGTGGAGTCTCCTTTAGGTTGAAGCTTGGGAACACTTCAGGGCAGCAGGGTGTTGCTGGGCAGGTTGGAGTCTGCGGAGGGTGTTGGAGCGTCCTTCTTGTTGAAGCTAGTAAAGCTAGGGTGTCAAAGCATCCTTCAAGTCAGAGCCTGTAAACTAGAGTGTTGGAGTGTCCTTCCAGTCAGAGCTGGTAAAGGTAGGGTGTTGAAGCATCCGTTAGGTCAGAGCCTGTAAACTAGGGCATTGGAGCATCCTTCCAGTTAAGCTGGTGAATCGGGGCATTGGACTGTCCTTCAAGTTGGAGGGGGTTGGAGCCACCTTCAGTTGATGTTGAAAATTCTGGTAGTTGAAGCTTCCTATTGATGTAAATTATTGAAGACAAATATTAAGAAGCGTTCAGTGGTTCTTCTCTCGAAAGGGTTTCCACCTAAAATCTCTTATGTATTGTCTTGATGTCATGCATTGCTGAATGGTGTTGTTTACGGTTCATGTGATGTGATGTTGATTTATGTTTTTGATCTGATTCTAATGCTAGTGAACGCTATGACAATTAAAAGAATTAACTAATTGAAGTGAAATATTGATTCATGCCCCTCTTAGTATTTCCAACAATATATATATATATATATATATATACACACGCTTTTGAGATGCTTCACTTCCTAGATTTGTGTAAATTGACGTTTTCGTTGCTACGCTTCCAAAAAACCAATGTGGAAAAAGTTGAAGTCGGGATTAAATCGGCAAGGGTCAAAAATTTGAAAAACTCAATAAAGTCGGGAGTTTTTTGAAAAAGTCGGCAAAATTAAAAAAATACAAAATTATTCATTTTTTTAAAATTTTTTTTAGCATCCAAAGTATCCACAACATCAAATAAATGCATTTCCACATAAACATGTAAATAAAGCTACTATATAATATGTATATGAAGTCTAGTGCTACATCACATATCAAAATAGTGAATCAAGTCCTGAATCTTGAGTCCTATCTCAGCCTCAAATCTCAAGAGTCAAAATATCAACAAAAATAATAATAAATGTATATCATGAGTCATCTCCATGTCATAAAGTAATCAATCACTGAGATCCCCTGCCCCTTTTACGAGAATAGGGAATGGCTTTGCCTTTTCCTCTAGAGGAAGAAGGCCCTGCCCCTGGGGATACAAATGGACTCAGTCGTCCTCTAGAAGAAAATAAAAGAGGTGGCCTCTGTCCTCTGCCGCTGTTGCTGCCCATCATAGATGGTGTCACCTCCTCCTCCACATCCTCCTCCTGCTCTGCCTCTTGACCCTGCTCCTCCTCCTCTACCTCTGGCTCCTCCTCCCCTGCAACTGCTACCTCCTCTGGCGCTAGTGCGTCTGGATCCACATCTAACCAATCAGGGATCGAGTCCATGGTCGACCTCTCAGTGTCGACCCTCCATGCAGTGGTGGACAAATCTCCAAATCTCCAAATCCACACCACAAATCTTGGACAATGGCAAAGCTCAAACCTCAATCACCTCCTCTCTCGCCACAATCCTCAAACGCAACAAACATATTGAAAAATTAGTGAGAAAAATCGAGTTTCGGCCTCTTATCCGCGCATTTTGAGAGACAACCGACTTTTTCAATCGAATCAGGATAAAGTCGAGACTTTTACGATAAAATCACGACTTTTTCAAGGCTGAAAAAGTCGGCAAAAATCCGGCTAATATAGTCGGCTCAGTGAACTTTTTCCACACTGCAAAAAGCGTCCTTGATTCATTCCTGCTTCATGCAACATTGCTTGGACTATTCTTTCAGTTTGGTTTTTCTGATGTTGTAGATATCTATATGGATTAATGTTGATAAGGTTTGACCCTACCTTGACTTCAATTATGTGCTCAATTTCCCTTTTCACAGATATTGCCTCAAACTATGTTCTTGCTGGAAAGATGCTTGGGTCCAAATATAGGACCATATTTTGGACTCCATGTGCTGCACATTGCATAGACCTCATGCTTGAGGACATAGGCAAAGTGGAGTGGGTAAAAAACGCTGTAGAGCATGCCAAGTGCATTACAAAATACATTTACAACCACTCATGGGTATTGAGCCTAATGAGGAAAAAAACTGGGGGCAAAGAGCTTATTAGGCCTGCAATTACGAGATTTGCAACTCACTTCCTCACGTTGCAATGTCTCAATTCTCAACAGAAAAACCTGCAAAAATGTTTTCTTCTGATGATTGGACTGAATATTGGTGGGCTCGTAGACAAGATGGTAAAGACACCAAAAAGAAAGTTTTTGACAATTATTTTTGGAAAAGGTCTGCAGAGCTTGTAAAAGTTACCGAGCTCCTTGTTAAGGTGCTAAGGATGGTGGATGGGGAAAAATTAGCAATGGGGTACATTTATGAGGCTATGGATCAGGCAAAGGAGCAAATATGACAACATACAAGGATAGGTTAGCTAAATATGGCCGTATATGGGGATCATTGATAACAGATGGAACAATCAACTCCATTGTCCTATACATGCAACTGGGTATTTTTTGAACCCAAAGTATCATTATAAAGCTCGGCTAGCAGATCTGCAGGATGGGGAGGTCAGAGCTGGATTGATTGATTGCTTGGAGTGCATGGTCCCTATCTGTGCAGACCAGTTCGAAATACTTAGACAACTTACTCTTTTCAGTATGGCAACTGGCACCTTTGGAAAAAACGTGGAAAAAATGGCAAGAAATGTGGATCAACCAAGTAAGAAATTCCAATTTGTTTTTATTTGTAAGTTTTTTTTTTTTAAATAAGTAATGAAATGAACTAAGTTACTAATTAATGTCTTTTTCTTTGTAGCACGTTGGTGGGAGTCATTTGGTGGCCAATGTCCTCAATTGAAAAAGTTTGCAATTAGAGTCCTCAACCAAACTTGCAGTGCTTCAGGTTGTGAGCGCACTTGGTCTGTTTTTGAGCGCATATGCACGAAGAAGAGAAACCGTTTGGAACAAAAACAGTTAAATGATCTTGTCTTCGTGCAATACAACCTTCTACTAAGGCAGAACCAAATGATGAACAAAACACTTGATCTAGATCCCATAGTGTTGGACGATATTGATCCAACATCAGAATGGGTGGAGGAGACTGAAGATCTAGTGTTTGAGGCTGATTTTGATATTGACATGGCATTAGCAAGGGATGAAACAGATTTGGTGGCGCCATCAAAACCGGGATTAGTAGCTGCATCAAGGAAAGGAAAACAACCAATGGAAGGCACTAGTCGTGCAACTCGACCAACTTGTGCTTCCATTAGGTGCACTTCTGTTGTTATTGGTGGTAGTGCTACTAAGGTTGCAGATGACGCTGAGGCATCCTCAGACTCTGAAACAGATGATGCATATGCAGCTCCTGATGATGATCCTGTGTCTAGTAGTGGTTATGAATTTGATGATTGATAATGTGTACACTGTAGAGTCTAGAATTGTAGTTTTTTAGTAGGCCAATGGCCTCATAGCTTGTAGCATTATTTTTGGACTTTATAGGCCATTTGGAGCCTCATTGCTTATGTATTTTGTCGATTATATGTATTGCACTTGGTGCCATTTTGATATATTCAACTTTACATGGTATATAAATGAACAAACTTTGCATATTTTGTCTCTATTGGCTTGGAATCATGGTTACAAATCTTAAAAATAGTTTTTTTGTTTGTTTTTGTTTTTGTTTTAATTAAAAATTAATTATTTAATGTATTTTTTAAAAAACTGGTTCATTGAGATCTGAACAGTCCCGGTTTGACTGGTTCTAGTTCGAAACCCGGTTCATTAGGTCCACCAGTTCAGCCATCGGTTCTGGTTTTTAATACTATGCTTTAGACTACTTTCATTTTGCAAAACAATGAACCTCCATCAAGCTCTAGGGCTTGTTGGTTGAATTAGGCTAAATAGAGAAAACAACTTCTATATCTTCTTATTGTGAGATTGGGTGAAATCGGTAAACATTGAGTTGTGAAATCAGACTAGGATATCCTAGTGTTGGATATCCTTGTGACGGGTTGACTTGTGAAATTAGGGGAGTGCACGAAGTCTTATCTTCCCCCCATTGGATCTCCTTGCCGCTTTCCTTAACCTTAGATTTAATTTATTGCAATCACATGTTTCATGTTGTGCACCGACACACTAAGCTAACCTAAGTCCAAGTGAAATCTAATATAACTAAAATCAACCAAGAACATTTCACATAATTTCTATTACAACTTTCTTGTACTTGGTCATTTTCAATTGCCACATTTATTTTCAAAGCACATTTTTTTTGGGGCATTTGCATTTCCAAGTTCAAGCACGTTACTTTCAAAAGTTATTTCTCCCTTTGAGCATTCAAGTACTCTTTATTTGGTACTGGTCTCTACTTGTAACATCTTTTTCTTTGAGAGTATGTCATTTATTGATTGTCTTTGCTATATCTCTTGTTTATGAATGATTATGGTTATTTATGCTCATGGAGTTCATTTACATGCTTTGAAGTAACATGCTGTAATCTACATATTGATGGTTAAATGTGTTTTGGTCAATCAAAATTAGCTCCTAGAACTATTATTTATTATTTGCTAAAGCTTGTCAAGCCTTAGTTTTCTCATAAGGTCCACCCCCCTTGGCTTTGCTAAGAGTTAGTCTAGACCGAGGAGTTGAGAATTGTGTGACAAGTACTCAACTCGAGATTTGCCCCCATGGCCACACCAAGTGGATTTAAAGATTTTATCCACGTTAGCTTAGGTGTGGATTTAGGTGGCAACATAGTCCATTCAGTATGTGGCTGCAGAAACTAAAAAAATTGATAAGCTTGTCTTTCAGCATCATTGTTACATAGACATGCCTATTATAGGGGCTAGAGCCATGATCTAACACAAATTTGTAGGGATTGGGAGATTGCTAAAACAACCCAAACTCTCCCTTGATCATGATTTGTGGTCCAAATAGGGCTATTCCAACAATAATTCATGCAACATATTAATTCGAAACTAGGTGACTCTACTTCGTCAAGAAATGTACCAAATCTGACTTGGTATTCTTAAAATCCACTGTCATGAACTGCTCTTGTCTAGGGATAGTCATCCCACAAGGACAACTTTGCTCAGGACCCCCTTTTGTGAGACTATCAATCCTGTTATCAGAAGCAGGGTCACCCAATGTCAAGTTTTGTCTGCTGGGAGGTCTCTGAGTGTCTTCTTTATAAGATTTAGGATACTCGCTAGGGCTCTGACTGATTTCCTCTTGTTATTCATGATCTTCCATTCTTCTTCAATGTACATAGAGTCCTGCACAGGGCGTGGGTATTGCTCAGGTGGGTGATGAAAGGGCCTCATTGCACAGCGTTGACAGAGTATGCGATAAAAAGTGATCCACTTTAGAAAGATATCTTTCTTCTTGCAGCTATTATGTTGTTATTTGTGTCCTTGCATGTATTTAGTATCACCTGAAGGGCTGCTGGTGAGTACTTAATCCATTTGTTGTAATCATTTGTCAATCTGTGTAGCTAGTCATTCATTGACAGGTTGGCATTTTGTATCTTCTATTCCACATGATTCATTACTATATTGAAAAGTATACAGGAAGACGTTATGTACATTACTACATAATGTTACGTGGGTATTGCTTAGGTGGGTGATGAAAGGGCCTCATTGCACAGTGTTGACAGAGTCTGTGATAAAAAGTGATCCACTTTAGAAAGATATCTTTCTTCTTGCAGCTATTATGTTGTTATTTGTGTCCTTGCATGTATTTAGTATCACCTGAAGGGCTGCTGGTGAGTACTTAATCCATCCATGGTAATCATTTGTCAATCTGTGTAGCTAGTCATTCATTGACAGGTTGGCATTTTGTATCTTCTTTTCCACATGATTCATTACTATATTGAAAAGTATACAGGAAGACATTATGTACATTACTACATAATGTTACATCTTGATACACATGAAGACTTTAGTCATAAGCTCTGTTAGTTTGCTTGAAACTACTCCTTCCTATCCAATGTTTTAAAAACCGGAACCGGTGACTGGACCGGTGGCCTAATGAACTGGGTTTCTAACCGGAACCGGTCTAACCGGGAGCGGTCAGATCTCAATGAACCGGTTTTAAAAAAAATACATTAAATAATTATTTTTTAATAAAAAAAACTATTTTTAAAATTTGCAACCATGATTCCAAGCCAATAGAGACACAATATGCAAAGTTTGCTCATTTATATACCATGCAAAGGTGAATATATCAAAATGGCACCGAGTGCAATACATATCATCGAAAAATACATAAGCAATGAGGCTCCAAATGGCCCATAAAGTCCAAAAACAATGTTACAAGCTATGAGGCCATTGGCCTAATACAAGACTACATATTAGTGATCAACAACATGATCACTCCTCATCATGATCAAAATCATCACCACTACTAGACAAGGGATCATCAACATGAGCCACATAAATAATATGGCTCAAAGTTTGAGGACTCCTAAAACTCCTCTACAACTTTAGTAGTAGTAGTAGTAGCAAAAATAGACATCAAAACTACAAATCACCGAGCAACATGGTCTCTCATGAAACTCATCATTGATTCATCGCTACTAGAAATGGGATCATCAACAAGAGATACATAAACATCATCTAGCTCAAAGTCTTCAGACTTGGATTGCTCAACCTTATAACATGATAGAAATTGAAAAAGTTTAACATGCCTAACCAATGATTTTGGTTTGAGTGAAGGGTTCATTTCCTCAACCTAAAAATGCGATAGAAAAAGATTAGCATGTCTAACTAGTTGTTTTCCTTTGATTGAAGGGTACATCAAGGTTCTTAAAGGACTTCATGCTCTTGATCAAATGCCAATATCATACCCTTACACATGATAGAATCAAATGGAAACATTGCAAATTCCCAAACCATGAAACCCTGAAAACCATCAAGTCTGCTGAATTTTGAGTGAAACCTAAAATTCTAGTTTCTCCATATGAAATCCAATGAGGTCGAAACCACTCTTAAACATCCTGAGTCATTTCATGGTAATGTTAAAAAATTAAGTAAAAGGATGAAAATGAAAAATAAAGGAAATGTCACTTTTACTTTAAGAATTTAACATTACCATGAAATGTCAATGCTTCCCTTACCTCCACATCAGCCCTAAAACTCATTTTTGGCCGTGCGTGGGTCCACATAGGGAAAGAGTAGCTAAATGAACCCTCCCATTGGCTCCAAATCAGCCCTAAAACATAACTGTCGCCGAAAATGTGGGTCCGCGGATGAGTTAGCACCTAACCGGCCGGTTAGGTTCGGTTTTTTCAAAAAACAGGCGAAATGCCCTAGGTAGCCGGGTTGCCTGGCCGGTTTCGACCGGTGGGCTATCTAACCGGCCGGTTTGGCCGGTTACCGGTTCAAACCGGCCGGTTTTTAAAACACTGTTCCTATCTTATGCATACATGTTTATCATGTCTATCGTTTCTATCATGGTTTTGAAAATCGCGATAAATTGAAAAAAACACGATTTTTTGAACAAAACGATATTATCGGCGATTTTTTGGGCGATTTTTTGGATTTGAAAAAATCGCCAAAAAATCGCGATTTTTTCGGTAAAAATTGTGGGCCCATCAAACAGCAACCCTATAAGTTCAAAAATCGATTTATTTTTGGTCGTTTTTGCAGCCCTCTCATTTTCCTAACATACCCTGTTGGCAGTTAATGGTAATGTTAAATTCTTATTTTTCATTACCGTGGTTCTAGCGGTTTGGGGATTTGCATTGTTTCCATTTGATTCTATTATGTGTAAGGGTATGAGATTGGCATTTGATCAAGAGTATGAAGTCCTTTAAGAACCTTGATGTTGGTGGCATTGATTGTTGAACTTTGTTGATGTTGTGGTATTGATTGTTGAACTCCCCTACTGTGGCCTTAACAAGAATGTACCCTTCACTCAAAGGAAAAAAACTGGTTAGGCATGTTAATCTTTTTCTACCGCATTTTAAGGTTGAGGAGATGAACCCTTCACTCAAACCAAAATCATTGGTTAGGCATGTTAAACTTTTTCAATTTCTATCATGTTATAAGGTTGAGCAATCCAAGTCTGAAGACTTTGAGCTAGATGATATTTATGTATCTCTTGTTGATGATCCCATTTCTAGTAGCGATGAATCAATGATGAGTTTCATGAGGAGGAGGAGGAGGAGCAACAGTAGGAGGAGGAGGTGACACCACCTACCCTTGCTACTGGTAGAGGATGTGGTCTGCCTCCTTTAGCTCCTAGTGCTTCAGGATCTGGAGCACAACAGAGTCCATTGCCAGCCCCGCGAGCTTCTTCGTCTAGAGGGAAAGTTGTTACATTTTCTTGCAAGAGGGGCAGAGGAAATCAGTAGTATAGGTTATTTGGTTCATTCCTTTGTATATAACATTATGACTCATGATATGAGATACATTGATATTTTGAGGTTGAGTTGAGACTCAGGACTTAGTATTCAGGACATGATCCACTATTATGTGTGATGTAGCACTAGACATGATATTACACATCTTATATATTAGTTTTTTTTCATATTTATGTGTCAATGCATTTATTTTATGTTGTGGGTGCTTTAGATATTAAAAAAATTGAAAAAAATGAATATTTTTGTATGTGCCGATTTTTTCCCGATTTTTACCGATTTTTTCCCGATTTTTACGATTTTTTCCGATTTTTTTCCTCGCCGTTTAATCCCGATCACAATTTTCAAAACATTGGTTTCTATTGCTCGATTCTAATGCCTGGTTGAGTATTATGGACTATGCCTAGCACTTATCAGATTACACAGATATGAATGATTCTACTTTTAAAATTTAGACTGAAGTTTCTTCTCTAAACCTCAGGCTGGTTGAAAGATATCGATTTGACTTGATAAATGTAATGGATAGAGAAGATTCTGTCTGTAGGATATGTAGGTGCCTAAACCAGCACACTTGTATTCACATAGTAAGACTGGTGAACAGCTAATACCATTGCGGTGGTGGTTGGACAAATGTTCAAGACCCTTCTTAAGGGCACTGGTTTAGGACAAACCCTGTTTATCTCTAGTCTTGGACAAACTCACTCAATATTTTGTATCACCATACCTTTGTCATGTATTTTTACATATGTTCTGATGTTATACTTATGTAGGTTTCCTTTGTATTATTTTCATTATTTTCTATGAGTTGCACCAGCACTCCAACATTGGATTCATACTGGTTGTACATTTCAGTCCCATTGGCCTACTTTTGTGGTCATTTGTCAGGCATTAACAAAATTATCTTAGTTTATCTAGACTGACTTACCATTTGCTATGCAGCTGAATGCTTAAAGGGGCATAGTGTCAAGTGTTTTTCTAAATCTAGTTGAATAACTACTCTAAAAGCAATTACAGCTGAATAAAAATGTACTTGGTAATCCATTTCAGTTTTGTTCATGAATTTATGAATAATTTCTTTGCATTTTGTGTTATAGTAATATCTTACCTTGGTGACATTGGAAAAGGAATATAGACAACACAGAAGTATATGGTGAAAATTTTCCCAACTTTCACTTGCAATAGAAAGAAAATACAGGATATATTGTGAACTGAGTTGTGCAGAATATGTGAGCTGCAGTATTCAAGGATGTGCTGATGTTGTCTCTATGATTTTGCAGATTAAGCTGAGGGGCTTATTGTGTTATCTGCAACAAGTGCGACAAGGCTATTGGGGTATCCTACAAGGACGGATGCAATCATTGTCATCCTCTGTGCACAACCTACCCACTCAGCAACCACATGATGCCGCAGATGAGACTCAACAGCCAGCTGAAGCATCTGGTCTAGGACGGAGTTGGGTACAAAGCATGTTCAGTCGAGATCCAGCTACCCGTAGACCACCTGCTGCTCGTGTGCGAAGAGGAGCATCTGACAGTGGTGTTCTAGGTTTGTTTTGCTCTTTTGAGATCCATTATTTATTCATTGTTAAAATAAAATGGTCTTTTATGGTATCAGCAGAGGAAGAAACTAATATTTCTCCATTGGATTATTTGCCACTGACAAACTAATGTACACCAAATCATAGTTACAGCAATAATCAAGCTCTCTTTGGTATGATGACGGCAGTTGCCAATGAGAACATTCAGAATGCTGTACCGCCACGGAAAGTAGAGATACCCCCCATTGGGCCAAAAAGAGGCTTTTCAGGTGTGCGTATACTTAGGGGTCATAAGGGTTCTATTACTGCTCTCCATGCAGTGACAAGACATGAAGTATATGATCTCACAAGTGATCAAGAGGATGCTGGATATTTCATTAGTGGGAGTGCTGATTGCACAGTAAGTTTTATTTCTATCTTGATTGTAATGTGAATGCCATGTTTACATTTTATTTGAATTTCAATTCTAAGGCTATGTATTAGGAGTGTTTGGAAAGGGAATTGAGTTGCACGCCAGTCCTTTTTCAAATCAAAATTTGGAAATTTTTTTTGAGGTACTTGTTGATAATAAAACGAGATAGTGGCATGATTTGGTTTAAAGTTAAGAGGAAACTATGTTCTTATGCACATATGAGAGACATAGTTTTGATGCAACACGAATAATCGATCACACACTGCATGATGGAGAGATGCATATGCTAGTGCAAGTTGTTAAGCTTTATCTCACATAAAGTGGATCACAGACCCACATTAGTTCAGCATTATGACTATGTATCAATTATACATTCAAACACTTTTGCCTTTCTCGTTTCATTTTGTAAGTCTGGTTGTCATCATAGAGTGAATCAAGTTTCTTTTGAGATTTAGTTCTCATTGTCTTCTAATCTCATTAATAATTTGACGAGAACTCCATATACAATTGATGTGGAATGTATCCCTAGTTTGAGCTTGCTTGTATGGCATATGCATTGGATTATTTTTGATGAGTTAGACTTGATTGTGTTATTGACTTTCTGATTGTTTTTCTTATTATCCCCATGTTCTGTAAACATGAATTTTTCATCCTTTCCTTGTCCTCCAAGCTTTCATAGTTCGTTTCTCCCCGCTGTGCTCTGGCATTCTTGGTCTTCTTGACATGCTTTGAGATTGTTGTTGTTCTAATACCATTTTAAATTACATGTTAGGATGCATACAAACAGTAACATGATAAAATGGAGTAATAAATGTCACATATATTTATGATATGTTGCAAAAGTACATAACAGGAGGCTGAGGTGGGCTTTCCGATAATTGCATGTACTACCCTCTCATCTGATCACCTCTCATAACATTGATACATATCACCCATAGGTTGGTTAAGGTGGTTAAGCCTGAGATCAATTCAATGGGGGTGAGGTGTTTTTGTTTTACATAATCAAAACTATAACTTGGGACCTTTAATGAGTAAAATGAACTTAAAATCAAAATACTTAATACTGGACCACTATTAAATCACAACTCCAATAATGTATAATGAAAATTTCCTTCACATTTTGGTATATACATTATTATCTATATAGGTTTCTTTGATGCTTCAAATCTTGGTGGCTTATCAAATGTCACTTAGTAAACTGACTTATACATAATACTCAATCTATTTATATTTTCATGCTATTTTTTAACACCATATACACATGAATTAGGTTGGTTAAGGTGGTTAAGCCAGAGGTCAACTCAACAGAGGTGAGGTGTTTTTGTATTACTTATTCAAAACTATAACTTGGGACCTTTAATTAGTAATCTTAACTTAAAACAACCACTACTAAATCACAACTCCAATAAAGTATTATGAAAATTTATTTCACATTATGCATTATTATGTATATAGGTTTCTCTGATTTCAAATCTTGGTGGGTTATCAAATGTCACTTAGTAAAGTGACATATACATAATACTCAACCTATTAATATTTTCATGCTATATTCTAACACCATATACGTGGGTAAAAAAAGTTTTCCTTCACTTGACCTGTATTCTCACTTCGTGATTTTTGTCATCTTTACAAAAATAACCTTCTCAACCCTTGTTTTCTTTGGTACAGTTTAGATCTGATCGGGATAATGTCGTTCCTTCCAAGCTTAGCAATTGTTGTCTTTAGCGACAAGGAGTTGTCATTTCTTTTGACAACTTGAATTCCAGTGAAATGCCATAGCACTTGTCTCGCAACTTGTTTCCTGGCTAAGACATACTCCTTGGCAATTGAATTACAACATAATGTCTAGAATTGCAGCGATCAAATACAAATGACCAATGGAAAAGATCTCCACCATATACTTGAAAGATCATTGTGTTATGCAACTGCATTTTAATGTCTACTAAACACTTCAAAGTTCAAACACATATTCACATAATGTTGGTTGTGGTTACTAAAGATCTTGTGTTTTAAGTTGGTTCACCTCCACAAGCCTAAGAGCCGTGAAATGCTCAAACACTGCCTTATATATCTTGATGTCGTCATGTGCATTGTATCCAATTGCTTGCAGTCACCAACTTTGCAACTAGAAGGAATAGTCTCTTGCCAAACTCCAAACTTGGCATTGACTTTGAATTCTTTGTAACATAGATTTTGCTTTAGATCATTGTTTTTCTTCATCGTCAAAGGGACTTAAGACATGTCCCACAAGCTAAATTGGTGTATGTGGATGTTAATAGGAAAATTTGGCTCTGTTCCAATGGCAATTGAAAAAAGTTTAAAGAAAGAAAGTGTGTGCACTTGACTTGAATAGAAAGAGGACAAAGGTAGAAGTTAGAACAACCATAACGACCTTCATGAGAACACAAAATCTGATGATTTTCTTTGTCAACTCATATTCATATTTACAAAGTAATAATAATAATAATAATAACAATAATCTAATTTTAAGGTCACTATCTAACCAAGCACCAAATTGATGTATAAGACCCCTGTGTTTCTATGTCAGTATTTACACCAAATTGGGTTACTCCAAAAGTATTTACACCATGTCTGGGGGTGCTTCATGAAATTTGGGGTACATGGTGGCTGTTTGTAGCTTGGATGGTTTGAGTTTGCACATTGGAGGTTACTTGCTCAGTGATCATTTTACCTCACCTAGGTGGTTGCTTGACATTCATCCCTAGGGCATTGGAGTTCTCTTTATAGCTTGGGGGATGTCCTTCATTATGGCCACATGGACAAACTCTCTTGCTTTTAGAATGCCCTACTTAGGAGGAGGAGTATTGTGCATCTTAGAGGAGGGTCTCAAGTGCTAGATAGCATGAGGTAGTTTGTATTTCTCTAGTGGAAGTTTTGGAGGCTTGGAGTTGGCTGAAATTTAATAGGGTTAAGATTCAGATACCTGTCGTTAAAGGTGAAATTTTTGTCTTGCATTAAATGTTGGTTTTTTAGAAACTTCAGCATGGTATCAAAGGATTTCAGAATTTTATGTAGGACAAGGGACCTCCTCTATGCAATGTTTTGACTACTTGGTCTACAAAGGTGTGCTTACTCTATCTCCATCAAGATTTGAACTTGTGACCTCAGGGAGGAAACACATGTTCTTAATTGTTAGCAAGAGTCAGGCTTGTGCATGATGAATTGCTACGGATGTATGATGCATATTATATAATGATATGGCCTCCATCTATAATAAATTCAAATGAGGGGCCCTCTGTTGACATAGAATTTCTACATTCACCACAATTGTTGTCCAAAGTAATTAGCACTTCCTTAGTAATGTTTTCATAATATCATCGTCTTGTTTGATGCATGATGACTTGATATCATAAACATAGTAAATACATCATCATCACATAAAATCTATTTTAGCAACGACATATTTGTCAAAAAAGAATATAATAGACTACAAGTAGAACTGTAACAGAGAGACAAATTTGGGGCATAAAGTCCCCATAGTTTCATTCAGAAATCATGTTAATAATTTCCAGTTTGTAGTTCTATTTAGATGTTACCAAGAGCACTATGATTTTCATAGTGCTATCTATCTTCACCATAGAAAGTACGTAGTACATGCAATTTTGTTGGTTTTGTTATTATGTCTTAAAGTCATTATTGTTGGAGTGATTTCCTTTTTATTATGTCTTTAAAGTCATTATTGTTGGAGTGATGGTTTACAGAGGTGTGCTTACTCTATCTCCATCAAGATTTGAACTTGTGACCTCAAGGAGGAAACACATGTTTTTAATTGTTAGCAAGGGTCAATCTTGTGCATGATGAATTGCTACGGATGTATGATGCATATTATACAATGATATGGCCTCCATATATAATAAATTCAAATAAGGGGCCCTCTATTGACATAGAGTTTCTACATTCACCACAATTGTTTTCCAAACTAATTAGCACTTCCTTAATAATGTTTTCATAATATCATTGTCTTGTTTGATGCATGACGACTTGATATCATAAACATAGTAAATACATCATCATCACATAAAATCTATTTTAGTAACAACATATTTGTCAAAAAATAATATAATAGACTACAAGTAGATCTGTAACATAGAGACAAATTTGGGGCATAAAGTCCCCATAGTTTCATTCAGAAATCATGTTAATAATTTCCAATTTGTAGTTCTATTTAGATGTTACCAAGAGCACTATGATTGTCATAGTGCTATCTTCACCATAGCAAGTACTTAGTACATGCAATTTTGTTGTTTTTGTTATTATGTCCTTAAAGTCATTATTGTTGGAGTGATTGCCTTTTTATTATTGCTCATAATTAACGTATTTATAATTTATTCTTGCAGGTCAAATTATGGGATCCAAGTCATCGTGGATCAGAACTTAAAGCAACCTTAATAGGGCATACCAGGTTCTTGACTTACTTTTATGTCTTTAACATCATGTGTAGAATTTATAATTGGGTGGAGCCATTCTATTTTGTGTTATTCAAATTTTTAGCACATTTTTATTGTTTGGATTTCAGAGTATGAATTGAAAATTATATGTATGAATTATATAGCTTTGGAGTGTCAGGTTACAAATGATAATTATCTTGTGTTTACAATAGCGATGTATGTAATGTTTTGGAATAAAAAGGTTACTTTGATGATTAATATAAACATGTAATGTACATGTTACCTACCAAAAGTGGCATTAGGGGAATTTTGAGGTCTAAAATGGGCCTCCTAAGGAAATTCTAAAATAATAGTGGAAATAATAAAATAAGATGTGATTACATCATCAAATTTTAGAGGGAAAAAAGAAAAAACAACTTTTTCAAATCCTATTTTCAACTTATCTCCCAACGTTTTTACTCAAATTTCAAGCAGGAGTAATCGTTGGATGCAAAATTCAATTCTTCATCCAAGGAGTACTCATGTTACATACTTTTGATGGATCCCGCTACACGAAAAATGAGAAATACATGAAAAACATGATTGCAATCATGTTTTTTCATGTATTTCTCATTTTTCGTGTAGCAGGGTCCATCAAAAGTATGGAACATGGGTACTCTTTGGATGAGAAATTAAATTTTGCATCGAACGAGTACTCCCGCTCGAAATTTGAGTAAAAACTTTGGGAGATAAGTTGAAAATAGGAGTTGAAAAAATAGTTTTATTATTTTATTATTTTTTAATCTTTTTACCCTTTTACTTAAAGAATGGTGAATCGTCCCCCATGGTTGACATCATCATCTTGAATCTTATTGGTTCTTATAAAGTTTATTTTGATTGTACATTTTTCTTAGGAGGCCTATTTTAGACCTCAAAATTCCCCTAATGGTGTTTGCTAGGAAAAACGTTTCACCTATTCATCTCTTCCAGCTGACAACTGACAACCACTGAGAGCCGGTAATGAACAAGGTTCGTGTACGCAGTGAAGTAAGATTCAAATACTTTGAAGACAAAGACGTCCTTTGTAGGACAAGTAATGTATATTAAATACTATAAAAGAATTGATGTGATCATTACAATGAGGGCGAGGGCCTACTTATATACCCTTGGTAGATATCTCCTCACCAACGGTCATGTCCTTAGGGACATAACTCTTCATTAACTAATTACTAGTTAATTAATCATTATTTAACATTATTATTGTTTACATTATTTATATTATTTTATATATATTTTATTCATAACATTGCCTTCCTCTTCCAAAATCTTTGTTCTTAAAGCTTACTGATGAAAGGGCTTGATCTCTTTTCCTATTTCGAATATCTTCTTGTCTCGGTACTTTCATATTCATTGATACAAGACGATATGATCCTTTGAGTGATAAACAAAATTGTTGGACTAAGAATGGGTTTGACCATCCTAAATTAATCCCTTGTGGAAGTTTTCGGTGACAGGAAATTTGTAGTGAATTGTTATCATAGGATTCGATTTTGCAAACTTCAGTATTCCTTGGAACATAAATCTTTTGGTTCCATTCTGAATGGTTCAAATATGTACACTGACTTAGTTGTCCGTTTTTGTGATTCGAATGTTGATAAGGAGCTCTTGCAGTTTGATCTTGCTCTAATATGTTTGTGGTGATTTCCCGATTTACTTCCGGTACTGTTGTTGTTGAGTTGGTTACTGTATAATCACTTGGAATTTCCATTGTTTGAAGTTTTGAGAGTATACTTTGTTAAGATGGCTCCTAGACCTAGAGATCTTTATGGAGACTTGTCTTTTATGTGATCTTTGTGAAATTGGTGTTAATAGGTTGTGGGACCACATGAGGCCAAACAAACCCAAAACTAGGTCAAGTGTATGGGCTTGATTAACCAAGGAGGGGCTTGACCTAATTGTGGAAAGGAAGAGGATCAATGGGAAAATATTCTTGAAATAAAGTGCAATGATCCAGATGAGGTCACTAGCCAAGGGAAACCTAGGGCAAGAGACGATATTTGGGCTAGGGCTTGCAATATCTAGAGGTCCCACCGTTAGAATTTCGTGAAATTTAGAGGACTCCTAGAGAAAACCTCAATACAACAGAGGGCAAGAGATCAAAGTATTTTAATGGCTAGAAAATGAGATATTTGATGCCCTAGGTGACCTATGATGGCTAGGCCTAGAAAGAGGAGAGGTGAGAGAAATAAGCTTTGAAAGTGATCACCTATGGAGGATTAGTGCCTTGTTCTTTGGGAGAGATGGAGTCAAGGAGAATTTATGGTTTGAAAAGAGTTCACTCAATCAAGGAGGCCTTCAAACAACTTTGCATGGCATTAGGTCATGAGAGCAGCTGCTTCAAGGTCTTTATACTTCGATTAAGTATTGATTACTTGTCGAGATGTATTTAAAATAAATTATCACTAGGAACATTCACTCATTCATACATGGCCCATGACATGATGCAATGCTATAAGAGATCACAATTTCCACCAATTTCCACCAAAGGAATAGGCACTGGCTTCCACATCGGTGATCTAACCTTATCACAAATCCTTTATTACTGCTTTTTCTCCTTCTTTCTCGATTTTTAACCCTTCAAGGCATGCTGCTAGGTTAGGGCATAGGTCCGAATTTTTAATCATATCAATTTTTCACAAGCCTTTTCTTGGTCTTATGCGGCTTTGCCAGCTATTATTATTGATTATTCCATAATTCCTAGGTCATAAGTGCCTCTGATAGGTCTCTTGAAGAGCACGCTATTCTTTGCATTATTTGATTGTGCCTCGCCCTTAGTCTAAGTGCCTTTATTGAACTTATCCCATTTGTCACCTTCGAACCATATCCTTAGAATACCTATTAGGTGACTTATATCGTGAAGCCTCATAAGGGGTAAAAGATCCACTAAAGAGCATGAGGTGGAGTGCTATCATGACAGTGGGTCTCCACCTCATTGTTTCCCCTTAGTCTAGTCCATCGTGTGAACTCTCTCACAAGACCTACTAGAATTTGAGGCAACAAGTCTTAAATGGCACAAGGAACAAACTGTAACTTAATACCTTTTATACCACATAACTAAATGACAAGTACTTTAACTATTATTTATCACTACACTAGTTACAAGATTGGGTTTGCTAATCTAGATTCTTACATGTGTTATCTTATATTGATGTATGGTAAATAAAGGGGCAATATTTATTTTATTGGTATTTGGTTCAGTCACTTTTCATTGTCAGTTTTTTTGTTACGTCACAATGTCACTTGTCAATAGGATCATGTTATCAATATAGTATTAGTTCAGCCTTTTGAAGCATAGTTTCTTGTTTTCTATATTTACTTCACTTCTTTCCAAGTTGATGGTATGACTATGATTAATCATTTCATTTGCGACTTTCTCTAAAGTAAAATGATATTATTTCTCTGTTGTCCTAATAATTCACTTTTTCTTTGTAGGGCAATTCGCGCCATTAGCTCTGACAAAAGTCGAGTTGTCTCTGGCTCTGATGATCAATGTGTGTTTGTGTGGGATAAACAAACTTCTAGTGTTTTGGAAGAACTCAAGGGACACGAGGCTCAGGTGGAAACCTTTTTAAATTCAAACTCTATAGTTTTCTCATGATAGTGCTGCTAACTTTTATGTTTTGTGAGTGATTATAAATGATACCTAATATGATGTATTAATTTTAGAATGTTATATCATAAGACTATCTTTGTAGAACAACCTATCTTGTATGCCCATTAAATCACAAACAATTCTAGTTCTTTATCATTTGAAATTAGATAGCAGCCTTGGAACATTTCAACCACAAGAATAATACTTTCATTTACCTATTATTTCTTTTAACTTTTAGGATCCAAATTTATGATAGTGGTAAGATTAGTAGGTGCCAAGTGAATTTGTATCATAATTGTATATTACTATTTAAAACCCCTAATAAGGGAGACAAGTTGTAGACTTAAGCTTGCTAATTACTTGAACAGCTGTAATAGTCCACCTACCATCCCACTAATCACTCCATTGAAATTATTGATAGTGGTAAGATTTAATTGGAGACAAGTGGTATTATATTATAATTGTCTATTACTAATTGTAATTCCTAACTTAGGGAAACAAATAGTAGACGTTAGCCCCTTAATTACTCAAACAACTCTAATAATTCACCTACCATTCCACTAATCACTCCATTGATCTATATCGTTATATTTTTTGGACTCTTTAGTCTTACATAAATTGATGTAGTGAGTGTATAACATTTGTAGAATTGTCGCATTTATCCTCTCATATTTTGTCATATTTCTGCAAGTATTATCTTTTGAATTATGTAGCTATGGTCAGTCTTCATAATTTATATTTTTGGTCTTGATGTATTTATAATAATGTAAAGCATGTTTTTCTTGCTTGTGTCAAAAGAAATATTAAAAGCATGATCTTCATGTCCTTTGCAAAAGAGAAAAGTTTGAATTTTTAAAATTAAATTTATTGGCTCCAAATTGGCCGTGTTGGCCCTCCTAGTTAAGTCGGCCCTGTCATGGAGACACCCATTCGGATAGGTAGTCCACTAGATATATATATGAGGCATTTGACCTCCCTCTAAGTGCAATTCAGATCTGTTTTCTGAGGTATAATCTTCTATCTAGCCATGCGAAGGAGACTTGGGAGAAGGATGAGTGCAAGGCTTTGTTGAAGGACGAATTTTTATCTCAAGTGTAGGATCAAACCTCTGTGAAAGTACTCTGTTGAAGGACAAATTTCTGTAAAGGGTCAAATATCTGTGGTAGCACATGTGAACAGAAGGGATGAATTTCAGAGGTATAACTATGTTGCAGGACTGAGCTTATGGATTAAGAAGGACATCAAAATTCTGCCCTAGTAGATCAGAATCCAGATTACTCGGAGCTTCTTGGGCAGACTTATGACTTGACTAGGATGGAGTTGGAGCAGGTTTGACCTAGCTATATTGTTGGCCTGTTTGACCTTGTATTTGATTGATGTATCTCTATTGAAATGGATGATTTCTCTAAGGAAAAGGTTGTTGGGTTTTTCCCCCATGTGGGTTTTCTGAGGTTAAACTTTTGTGTTCTTTGTATGGCTGTCTCTTCATGGTCCTACTATCATAATTATCATGTTGTTGATGTCTTTTATGTAATTGCTTAAAGATGGAATAATGGATAAGAAATAGTTATCAATATAGAAGACACTATGAAAAATCAACATGGTATCAAAGCTATGGTGAAAAAACAACCTTGAAAAAGGAGTAATCTCTAGGGCTTGATCGGTCAACTACCCCTTGATGTCCAATTAAAGAATCATATTCTAGAAGAAGGCCGAAAGTTTGTTATAAGCCCTAATCTGAGCCACAAGAATTCAGTTCTCTAAGAAAGGGACGATGCCCTAGTTTAAGGTCAAAATTTCATCTTGTGATTCATCGTTATATTTTGTAAGAAGGCTGAACTTTTAAAACTTATGTTGAAAATTTTCAAATCTCATATCAAGCCCCTATCCAAGCCCCAGGTTCGAGCCTCAAACCTACTACAGGAGCCGAGATATCTCATTGAATTAGACCTTAGGCCGAGGATCTCTTATGCCAAAAGGTGACTGAACCTTAGGAGTTGTCTATAGAAGGTTGACTTTGAAGAAGATCATTAAAGTCAATTGTAATGGACAGTGGATATATATTGGTGTTGATAATGAAAAGTCTTCAGTGTGTTATGATTTGAGATCAAGATCAATTGTTTTTGAAAAGGATCTCAGAGCTAGAGAGACTGATCTTTCACTCTTGTTATTATGTTTTCAATCAAGTTTAAGATGCTCCATAAGTCCAAATAGAAGTTATTGACTATTGCAAAAGGGTTACTTTTTAGATTTAGACTTACTAATCATGTCTTAGTTCATATAAGTGGAGTTTATTTGGTCTGCTACAATAAGGCCAGAAAGACAAGACCGAAGAATATATTTTGAGATGTTTTTTTCTAATCTAAGTTGGAATCACAAAGTGTATCTCTCTCGAGTAAGTTTTAGATTTCAACCTCAAGATAAGACTGTGTGTTCCTCTACTTACAATTCAAGGACAATATAAGCCCACATCAAAATCTCGTTCAAAGGAATGAATAGAGACAGGTTCTGAATATTGTCTATTAGGAACCTTGTTTGGTTGCCTCGATCAATAGAGTGAAGATCTCTGTGAAAATATTGAAATACTTGTGACACGATGCAAGTCAACAAAAGGAGCAACACTTATTGATCTCTTATATTATGACTACAACAAGAAATTTTACATATAGCAAACTGTAGAAGACCTAAGGAATGTGTGTAAAAGAAAGGTCTTTGCCAGAAATTGAACATCTGCCAGCGTACAAGTCTTCTTCACAATATAGTTCATAATCAATTAAGGAAGAATAAGAAGGATGAACCAAATGCACTTGCGTGGAGAACGAGTGGTATTCTGATGTCAAGTTGGACCTATGTAAGGGATATCTCACCTCTGTGGGAATGTCATATCAAGTATGCAGGAAATGTCTTGCTTTATGATAAATAGTAATTTGATCTCTGAAGTTCCTTTTTCTGAGCCAAAGGAAGTTAAGGATATTATTTGCAAGAAGTCTTTTAAAATTCTTAGAAGTCTCTTATTTTAGGTAGAATGCATCTTGGATACTTTACTGATTTGAATCATGCTCAAAGGAAATAGATGTACTTGATTTGGAAGAATCAAGGAGGCATGAAGATTCTATGATCTTGGATATGGAAAGATAATTTGCTACTGATGATAAAAGGCTACACTTGTTTCTATTGTCTAGTTACAAGGGTTGCTGAACAATGTGTGAAATTTCTGAGCTTACAGTGAAGAAGAGGCCAAGATTTTCTTTAAGATTAGAGACCAAAGTCATCTTAAGGAAATGAGTCATTTGCAGAATAAATGTGAACAATATGTTGTGGGATCTCTGATCTTTTGTGGAATATTCTTAAACATTGAGTGTATGGATTTTGGAATATGACAAAAAAAATCTGTTAGATTTGCAATAAGTGCAAAATGGATATTTGAAAATATAGGGTTTGTAAAACCCTAGCTAGCTTTAGGGTTCATGAACAAAACCCTAGAAATAAATCTAGATTAACGTTTCCGCTTAATCAACATTGTCTTACTGTTAGACGTTTCAGTGGAAAGAAGAAAACCCTAGCACTTGCAAGGAAGGAATCATCACATACTAATGAGGAGGATGAGGTTGATGTGCAAACTGAATGCAAGGAAGCTAAGATCAAGAGGGAGTTGACATTCCCCATAATCCTCAAAGATAAGTATATTATATCTCTCTTTGATTATTATTGTTGTTGTTGATAACTATTCTCTTTTCTTTATATCCTTTGCCTAGTTGTAATTGTTCTTCCATGGCCTCCTAGTGAGGATTGAAGGTACATAGTGAAGGCTGCCAACGTTTTGGCAACAGATGAAAGAAATGAAAGAATGAAGCAAAACGTGTAATGAGTGGACTTTCCCTGAATTATGAGTTGAATTGAGATATATTGTACTAGATGAGATCCGAGCTTAGAGGGAGCTAGTAGATCAACAAGTTTGAAGTATACTTGGATTGTGCCGAAAGGAAGTTAGTGGTAGCTGTTACCGACCACTTTATGGATCATATTCCTGTCCTCGGTCGACAACCAACAACCTCTTTCATCCATCAAGTAGCTCCTTGTGCCAATTCTCGGCCACCAGAGCCAGCCATGTGGTCCCTCACCCATTTGTCTTGATGATATGTTTGAAGGTGGGCCTCTCGAACCCAAAGGTATGTCTTGTCATTTGGTAATGAGTATTGGGTATACTTATCATGGACACTTTTGGGCATGGATTAATGGGGGGATTCCACTGAAAGAGTGGGCTTAGTTTGTGCTTCTGTCCTCTTGACCTCCTTTGGATGTTGCCCTTGGATCTTAGTCCTATGGGATCTCCTTTACTAACCATTTGGTTTTAGGGTGGTACTACTTGGGAAACATCGATTTTGGTTGCATGGTCCTGCTCCCTCATCCACATATATTACTCCTCCTCCATCCATTATAACCTCATTCATCATCTTTCCCACCTGGGTCCACATTTCTTCACTGGGTCCACATAGGGTTAGCCTCCCCATTCCCTTTCCCGCACCTTGGGTCAGGCTTGGAATGATGCCTCAGAGGTTGAAGCAGTTGAAAAGAAAAAGTAAAAGCATAAATGGCCGCATTCAATAGCAAAATGTAACACAAGATGCAAAAGATGGTCGGGACAAACATATCTAGCATGTGGGCAAAAGCCAATGCATGAGCCCTACCCCACCCCCATGGCCATCACCCTGGTTCCATAGGCCCTAGATGAGCCTTCTTTATCATTCAGGAACTCATGATTGTCCCAACCCCTGGAGGGAAATGAACCACCTCACCAAAAAGGGGGTATCCACTGCTATATCTTACACAACATGCTCTTATCCTTTGAGCCCCGAGCAGTTAATCAAAGAAAAATCATAAAAGGAAAAGGGCATATAAAGAAGGGTGGAAAAATCAAGGTCGGGGCACCTCACGTACCACGATTTCTCCTTCCTATACATTATATACACAGATGAGGGCTTCCCTTCTTCTAGCTACTCTTGTACCCCGATCTATGGCCCAGGATTGCCCCTCTCATTCCCTACTCCATCCACCTTTTTATCACATGCCACCACCATTTGAAGGATGTACCTTGTACATACTATCCCCTCTAAAAGTAGAAATCACCTAATAAGGTACTTGGCTAACCCCCTTTGGAGCTTGGAGACATTAGCACATGCTAAAGCCCACTATGGCAGGGCATGCCATTACGAAGTGTCCACCTGTTGTCCATGGTTTGTAAGCTCTCTTACCCGATTACTTTAATGACTTGTTGTGCCGGAAGGCTAGGGGACACATCAGATCTTATGTAGGATTGCAGGTGGTGCCCATCCTGAGTTTCGTCTCCCTATATGGGGTCCTAACACTCTAGAGGGCTACATTGGCACATGTAGGGTGTGTAGAGAGCCATGGGTCTCCACAATAGTAGACAACACTCTATGGATCCTCAAAGATGTTCACAGATTGCTCGAGATCCACCTACTGGACGAGGAAGATGCACTTGGTACACCATGCCTAGCCGAACCCACAATTGCACCATCCACTTGGCAGGTGACCTGGGACTTGTATGCTGATGTTGCATCATTTATTCCATCATCTTAGCCCTTACAGATGGTCTGCATGCATCTTCGACTTACTTGGAGACCCATGAGGTTATTGGTGTGCCCCCACACCCACTTGGAGCACCACAGGTTTATTGTTTGGAGAACAAGGGGCCACCCCCTTCTCCATCACTTTTGAGAGTCCTATTCAACATTATGGCACTTATGGACCTAACTAGGCTTCTTGGAGGGCCCAACGACATGCATAGTTTATCATTTGACCTCTTAAGAGGCTTATTATTTTATATGTGAGCTAGTTTGGTGGGCTTGTCACCAAAAGTTAGTTACTTTGCACATTATTTTATTTTAGGGGCTAATGTAGGCCCAATTAGGTAATTCGAACTTTTAATTAGTGTATAAATAGGAATGACATGAATTCATTTTGGATCATCACTTGATTTGGATCATTCTCTCTCTTGAGAACTTCACATTTCCTTCTTGGAGGATGAATTGGAGCATGGATGAATTTTGATGTTTGGATTAATTTTCTTGTCTTGGAGCTTCTTTATTGGAAAATGTATTGATGGTTGGATATATTCTCTTACATGTAAGTACAATATTGATGCTATTTTCTTTTACTTTGTTGCATACATTGATCATGGGATTTTCGCTATTTTAGGGCTAATTGCTGCATGCATTTACTGCTTCAATTTGGAATTATGTTTCTATATAGCATATCTCTATATATGGGCCATGTTTGTTGAACGAATTTTCCTAGAGATCGAAGTTATCTTGACAAGCCATCTTCATTTGCAGGCGAAGTATAAACGTTTTAAAGTCACTTTCTTTTTTTCCCTAACATTGGACGAAATTGCCCTTAGAGCCTCCTTGATCTAGAAACGAGATCCTTCTTCATAATCCTCCTAGACTCCATATCCCCAAAAGGAATTAAGCACTGATCCAACATAAGGTGGTCACCTTAAAACCTTTTCTTCACTTTTTTCCCCTCTTTTCTAGGTCTATCCATGCTAGTCCACCTAGGGCATCATTTTCCCGACAAAGTCGCCATAGAAAAAGTTTGATCTCCTAGCCCTAGTATGCCTTCTCCAGATTTGAAGAAATTTCGATGGTGGGATTGCAAGATATCCCAAGCCGTAGCTCTAAGAGCTACTTTTCCTTGGTGTTTCCTAGGCTAGCACCTCATAGGATCAATTTGACACCTTTAAGTGAAAATTCTTGTTTTGATCCTTTCCCCTTCCTTGTTTAGGTTAAGATCATCATTGGTTGCTAAACTCCCTCCCCTTAAATTAGGTTTGGTCTACTTGGCCCCGTGTGGTTCTATTTCTTATCAAAGACAATTCATCAAGGACAAGTTGACAATCCAAGCTTTGCAAGGATTTTAGGGTTGGGAAACTCCTTTACAAGTCATATTCCCTTAACCTAGCCCTTAAATCCTCACGTCCTTCTCCTAGAAAACCTTGTACATTGCTTAAAGAGAAAGCAAGCTCCATTCTTAATCTTATTCTAGGCAAAGGATCATTGAGGTCATTTCACATCTATTTGCTGATCCATCCTTCATAAGTGACTTCCTATATATCGAGTCTCCTCCCATTGGCGAAAGTCTGTAAACAGTAGGGAGCCTTAGTTGAAGTGACAATTGGGCTAAGTCTCCATCGTTGCCCCTTTAGGAGTCCCTTTTAGGTCTCCTGCTAGTTTGAGTGGTAACAATAACTTCCAAAATAGATTTACAAGATCTAGCATGTAGCAGATGGCAACATGGAAGCAAAATTTGAGAAGTTTCTCCTAGATAGAGGGAGAAGATCATGAAAATATGTTTTTCCCAGTTTGAAGGTACGCTTTTATTATCATTATTTTGAAAATTGCACTAGGTTGATGCAAAGATTGCTTTCCTCAGTGAAATAATGAAGGAAGAAGAAGTGTACATAGAGCTACCTTTGGTTTTTGAAGTACATGAGAAGAAGTCTCATGATTGAAGAAGGCTTTGTACAATAACAAGCAGACATGTTAAACTTGGGCTTGATTGATGGATCAAGATTAATCAAATATGATTTGTCTTTGACAAAAGCAGAAGGAATCATATGTTAGAGGGAGCATTCCAAAAGCCTTGCTTTAGCTTCACAGGGAGTATATCTCTTAGTTCAAGATGATGGATTTTCATTGACATTCTTAGGCTTGATAACTTATATGTTGAAAGGGAGAGGTGGTAGAGGGAGTAGCGAAAATTACCATAGCGTTATATGTCTTAGTGTGAGAGGGAGCACCCAGAATTACCATAGTACAATATGTCTCAATGTGAGAGGGAGCACCTAGTTAGGATGACAGGGAAGCAACTGTGGTGATTGACCCGGTAAAAGGGTTAGTGTACCAACATGGTATAGTTGGTCATGTCAAAATCAAGTATAATTTGAGATTTGTCTCAAACAGTGAAGTACGGTTGTAGATTATGATTGGGCAGAGAATGCTGAAGACAAAAAGAGTTCATCAAGATATTGCTTCAGTTTGGGCTTCGTTATAAGTTTTTGGATAACAATGAAGAAAACATTTGTCTCGCTCAGTATTCCAAAGGTCAAGTATATTGCACTTGGATTGGCAAGATAAGAAGCAATATGGCTTCAGATGCTGCTTGCAAGATTGTCTTGATCATTGTTGAGATTTTGGGGTAGCATCGGGTGTGCTCTAGCTCTGAAACTTTGTGGAGGGGCTGGAACACATAAGATCTCCAAGACCCAGAAAGCGTTTGGAGAAATTCCATCTGGTGTAAACGTTATTCAAATAGTTAAATTTTTTAATGGGGACCCTAAGTCTAACTTAGGGAAATTAAAAAGTTAAAGTGAATTAATTTACACATGTGATGAGAATGTTTTAAGTGACGTGGATCAATCAATCTTTTAATCTTAGCCGTCGATTAGAGATTAGATCACGACTGTTGGTTTGCCAACGAGAAAAGTATAAAGGAAAGGCTTGGGGTCAGTTGGAGAATACACACAACGGATGGACTGAAGCTAAGTTGAAATTATGGGGCGGGGTTTGCTGAGGATTTCGAAGTGAGTTTGGAGTGCAGTGAGGTGCAGAGATCGACAAGGGATGATCTGATCCAAGGCTGAGAATACAACAACAAAGAGGCAACATTGTACTAGGCAACGCAGAGGCCAACAGGAGGGACGCAGCCCAGCAGCTGACACAGAGGCCACGCAGAGGGTGACACAGACCCATTTGGGTGACGCAAAGACAACGTAAAGGCCTTCAGAGTGACGCAGGGGCAGCCTGTGTTGCGCAGAGGCTGCGCTGGGCTAGAGGGGCTGACACAAAGGTCGGAGGAGCTGAGCTGAGGGGTCCAGTGGGCCAGAGAGGGCTCATTATTTGTAATTCCCGATTGAGGGTGACATTTAACCTTATTTTTTGTCTTCGAGTGATAAGGTAAAACTGCGGTGTATTTTCTTTGTAGGGAAAACCATTTCTGGTGCCCAAAATATTGTATTCAGATTCTGCATAATAATAAAACCCTCTAGGGTTGCTGCGCCGGTTTTCCTGCATTGGGTTTTTCCGGGGACATTTGTTCGAAAAATCTGTCATTTGTCACATGTGCGTGATGTTCAGTGATTGATCTGTATTTGTGTAGACTGTTATTTGTGTTTACTTCGAAGTTTTTTCTGAATATTTAGTTAAAATAACTTGTGTAATAAATCAAGTAGGAGAAGTAAATCAATAGTTAGCAATAGGGTTTCTGTATTAAGGATTCAAAAATTTTCACATGGTATCAGAGCATTGCAGATCGAGTTGAACCATTAGCAAAGCGACTGAAGATACTTGCTGCAGGAAGGGTAGCAGAAGCGTCGCTAATTCGGAAGAAGGCAACACAACACCAGAGGGACAACATACCCTACAGGGGTGATGCAGAGTCAGTCTACTCACGCAGAGGCTGGTGGAGCTCCAGAGAGGTGATGCAGAGCTAGTCTGCTCACGCAGAGGCTGATGCAACACCGGGAGAGGGACGCTGAGCCATTCTGCTCACGCAGAGGTTGACACAACACCAGGAGGGTGATATAGTCCGAGTTGCCGAGTTGTTGTGCAGTTGGCCGAGGCTAGAAGTGCAATTTCTGATCTTTAGAAGTTTCTAGTGTGGAATAGGTTTTGTTGGTGCAGAACAATGCCTAGCAAAGGTGACAAAAGCGGGAGGAGAACAATCGCTCAGCAGAGTTGTGCCAAACAAATCTGAGATTCGATTAGGAGGGAGATCGTAGAGGATTGATTCAGGAGATTTGGTGGAGAATTTCCGGGATGGAAATCAGTTGTCAAAGGGAGCAACTACTCTAGAGGGTTTCTATCGCCAAGAAACCCAGATCCAGTCTTCTGTTGAGTGTTGCAGCAGTAAGAGGGAGAGGAGTACCTGCTTCGACATATTTGAGCTAGATGGTCCCGTACGGACTGCGTGATCAGGATAGGTTGGACGATGCGTCCAACTTCGCGATTTGGAAGGCCAGACTCCTGTTAGTCCTGGAGGTGTACGACATCAGAGACCACACAGAAAATGTCTTAGCTGTGCCAACCGATGCGGATGCTCTAAAGAAGTTTAACAAGAATTAGGTGGGGACAAAGCGCTTGATCATGGATGGGATGAAGGATCACGTGGTCCCACACATTGCCAAGAAGAAGACGACAAAGGAGGTGTGGACAACTTTGACAACGTTGTATCAGGGGAGCTTTGTGCAACGTAAGATGCTTCTGGAGAACTAGATTAAGACGTTCCAGATGCATAAAGGGGAAGAGATCTATCCATTCCTCTCCAGATTGAAGACTATTCGGGATCAACTGATTGCCATGGGGGCAACTTCGGATGAATGGCTCTTAGTAAGGACTTCCCTGAATGTAGTCACTAAAGAATGGGAGACCTATGTCCAAAGCATTTTGGGTAGAGCACACCTGCCTAATTGGGGTGACATGTGGGCTACCTTTGACAGGAGGAGATTCAGTGCATGACCAAGAGGGAATTTAGCAGCGGAAGTAGCAAGGTGAAGAAGGAGGAGGAGGAGGAGGCAACCCTTGCATCAAAGGGACAGTGACAACAAGGGAAGAAGAAGAATGACCTATAAAAGGTTTGGTGCTTTAAATGTCGCGAACTTGGACACTTCGCCAACACTTGTCATAAGAGGAAGGACAAGGAATCTTCTAATATCAAGGCAACAACAACTAGAGGGGACAGTGGTAGTGAGGATGATGTGGCAATGAGTGCTCATGTGCCTCGAGAGAAGGGGTGGGGCGATATTGACTTGTAGAGCAGTTACAGATGGGAGGCAGGATCCTTGAGGTGCCCAGACTCTTGGATCACATACGAGCTACGGGAGCCTTAAGACAGTAGCAGGATGACTAGAGAAGTGAGTGCAGAAGATCACAGTGAAGTAGAGGCAGAGCTGGGACGCTATAGATGGGAGCAGCACAACACAGAGGGGCAATGCTTACGCAATGCAAAGCAGCAGCAATGCAGTGGCTTCAGAGAGGTAGCGTAACGCAACAATTGAAGGAGCTTCAGTGATGAGATGCAGCCCAACCAACTTGTCTGTCAGTGATTGGGTGGTGCTTCAGTTGCTTACTTCTTAGCAATTGAGTTGCAGTGCAACAGTTGGCAACACGATGCAACAATTTGAGAGGGAGCTACAATACATATGTTGTAGTGTCAGGGACAGAGACATGGGCAGCAGTGCAGGGAGCAACAATGCAGTGGATGAAGGGAAACAGACGAAGCATCAATGCGGAGACCGATGACAGAGATCAGGGAAATGCTTCAGTGTGGAAGTATTTCTAGAGCACACTCCTCGCTACGAGGGAGTGTTGAGATTTTGGGGTAGCATCGGGTGTGCTCTAGCTTCGAAACTTTGTAGAGGGCATGGAACACATGAGATCTCCAAGACCCAGAAAGCGTTTTGAGAAATTCCATCTGGTGTAAAAGTTATTCAAATAATTAAAATTTTTAATGGGGACCCCAAGTCTAACTTGGGGAAATTAAAAAGTTAAAGTGAATTAATTTACACATGTGATGAGAATGTTCTAAGTGACGTGGATCAAGCAATATTTTAATCTTAGTCTTCGATTTGAGATTAGATCACGACCGTTGGTTTTCCACCGAGAAAAGTATAAAGGAAAGGCTTGGGGTCAGTTGGAGAATACACACAGTGGATGCACTGAAGCTAAGTCGAAATTATGGGGTGGGGTTTGCTGAGGATTTCGAAGTGAGTTTGGAGTGTAGTGAGGGGCAGAGATCGACAAGGGATGATCTGATCCAAGGCCGAGAATACAGTAGCAGAGAGGCAACATCGTACCAGACAGTGGAGAGGCCAACAGGAGGGACATAACCCAGCCAAGCTGATGCAGAGGCCACGCAAATGGTGACACAAACCCTTCTTGGTGATGTAGAGGCAATGTAGAGGCCTTCAAAGTGACGTAGGGGCAGCTTGTGTTGCGCTGGGCTAGAGGGGCTGACGCAGAGGCTGGAGGAGTTGCATTGAGGGGTCCAGTGTGCCAGAAAGGGCTCTCTATTTATAATCCTTGATTGAGGGTGTGATTCAGCCATATTTTGTCTTTGAGTGATAAGGTACAACTGCCGTGTATTTTCTCTATAGTGCAAACCGTTTATGGTGCCCAGAATGTTGTATTCATATTCTGGATAATAATAAAACCCTCTAGAGTTGCTGCGCCGATTTTCCCGCATGGGGTTTTTCTGGGGACATTTGCCCGAAAAATCTGTCATTTGTCACATGTGTGTGATGTTCAGTAAATGATCTGTATTTGTGTAGGTTGCTATTTGTGTTTACTTCAAAGTTTTTTCTGAATATTCAGTTAAAATAACTTGTGTAATAAATCAAGTAGGAGAAGTAGATCAATACTTAGCAGTAGGGTTTCTGTATTAAGGATTCAAAAATTTTCACAATCATGTGCAGATGACGACCATGATGACAGTTCGAAGCACCGTGAGATATAGTACTAAGAAATGGTACAAAAAGAAGCATAGTGGCTTTAGTATTATTCTACAATATAGTAGTTTACTAGCAAAGCCTCTGTCCTCAAATGAAGTCTATATATATACTTAAGGGACAAGCTTGGATTTTTTGAGAATGCCTCCCTCATTGAGAGTGAGTGCTGATGAGATAGCATGATGGACTGACATTTTCTTCATGTCAAGTATATTGACCTGGATTAAGGAGAATGGTCCAATAAAAGACTGGCATTCTCTCTGTGTCAAGTATACTGACCTGAATTAGAGAGAATGGTCTCGCAGAGGACACTTATTCTTCTTGTGCATAGTATGTTGACCCAAATATGGAAGGATGGTCCTTGAGCATCATGTTCATTTAGCATCGGGTCGTGGAATATACAGTTAGAATGTGGCCTTTGGAGATTCATCATGTGCCATTGACCTGAATGATGGTGGACCAAGACTAGTCTGAATACCATGTGTCAGGTACCAACCCAAATTATGGTGATTAGTTTTATGCTAAATGATATGCCATGTGTCTGAAGCACTGACCCAAATTATGGTGAGGATATACCATAGGTTTGAAGTCTTTACCCAAATTATGGTAATTAGTGGATGATGATTATTTACCATGTGTCTGAAGTACTGACCCGAATTATGGTGAGGATATACCATAGGCCTGGACTTTGGAGTACCGACCCAATTATGGTAATTGATTGACCTATTGATTTACCATGTGTCACAGTTATTGACTCGATTATGGTTGCTTGTTTACCATGTGTCATAATTGTTGACTTGATTATGGTACTTGGATTTGTTATAACCTTTTCTTAGAGAAATCGGTCAACATGAGAACATCTAATAGTCATCATGAATACCTCCCTAGCTAAGAGGGACTGTTGAATTTTGTAGCTATGGTCAATATTCATAATTTATATTTTTGGTCTTGATGTATTTATAATAATGTAAAGCATGTTTTTCATGCCTCCCAACATTATACTTTGAAATAAGAAGAGCTTGTCAAGTTAAGGCCTTGCTATGATGACAATGTTGGCTATGATATTTATGCTTAAAAGATGGCTTATCAATTGGACTCCTCTTATGAGAATACTTCAATTTGAGAATCCTTGTACCTCTTATTATGAATACCTCCCTAGTTAAGAGGAATTGTTGGAGAATGTAAATAGATTTGGTCTACATAATGACTTTTGCAATCATGACAACGTATATTTTATATAAAAAGAGAAAGATAATTTTTATTTATTCAAGAATGGGTTTCATGCTCAAAGTCTAGGTTAAAGCATGTTCTTCACGCTTCTAAGGCTTGTTGAGGCAAAGAAGAATTTTTGTGATGTATTATAGTCCCATTTGGATTTGTTGTAACAAAAGAAAATTATTATTTTTGAGTCTAGAAAGCAGATTTATCCTCCAAGTCCAAGTGAACTCTAACAAGCAGAGGTCGGCATAAAAGAGGCCTATTCGACCCGTCAAGAAGATTATAAATGGAAGGGACTTCGACTCATTTGGGACATCATCTCAAGAAGTTTGATCTACAATAAGAAAAGAAAGAAAAAACAAGAGTAGAGGACAAGAAGACATGGGGAAAGACCAAGGGAAGGAGGGAGACCAAAATATGACCTATTTCTATCCACATCTGCGAAAGGCTAGGGTTTCTAGGCTCATTGCAGGGCCGAGAGTTGTACACCTGAAGTGAAGATTGAAATTTGATTGGAGCAGACATTGAAGAGGTTGACCTATGTTGACCTTGGTAGACATTGTCTTGTTTGAAGAAGATCTTTTTGGAGGGTTAATTTGGTGATTGGGAGGAATCCTGGCTTTGGTCTTGGGTCTTGCGTTAATTTTAGATTAACATGTTCTTGCTTAACGCAGTAACTTCAAATTCCATATAAGCCGATTTGATAGTCCATTATACTTTTATTAGCACTGAATCATTTATGACTGATAACAACTTAAGAAAGAACATGTATGATCGATTCAGAAGACAAGCCAAGAGAAGAGAACACAAGTATATGGCACAAGCCAGGGAAAAACCCCAAGACAGGGAAAACCCTTCATCAATTTTTCTTATTATTAAAATAAAATTGTCAACAGAGAAAGAGAGAGAGAGTACAATAAGAATGACTTGCCAATTTGAAATAGTCAATCTGCAATTCTGATCACGAGTAAGGGTTTGCTATCAGCTGAATACAACCCTCTTTTCTTCATACCCAAACCTCCTTAATCACTGCGGATTTCCTTCAATTATTTCGGTTCATCTTTGCTGCCAGCGTAAGCTAGAAGATAGCCCTCCAACACGTCATCCATTTATCTGATAAGGAGGAAATAGGTTTGCTGCCTACCGGTGGCCCAAAATGCTCTATGACCTTCAGATCCAAGACTATCAGGCTTGCGACCCACCTGTGGCTACATACACTGGATGTGACAAGCTAAAGGAGAGCTCCTAATCCAAGGGATATGCCAAGACGTCACCCATATTGGTTCTTAAGCTTGCGACTAACAATCAGCCCTTAACCCAGACTTGTTGGGACAAAGCCCTAACCAAAACAGTCCCATAAATTCATCCTCCTTGAAATTCGTTGCCTCAGAGTGCCCAAAAGATTATCGATGCTCCAAATGAGTTTGGAGAGAACCTTTATATACAATTTAGACATGATGCTATGTCCTAATGAAAGTGAAGCCGACTTTGATATTTGGAGGCAAATTCAAAATTTGAATTTTCAATTTTCCCGCCTAAACAAAATCATGACTTATAGAATTTCTTTTTGAATAATTTTTTTTTATTCCTTGTCCAAATTTGACGATCTTTAGATCGATTTTGGTCGTCTTGAAAAGAGGAATGGAATGGGATTATTATCTCCATCAACTGAGTAGACCATAGTGGAATTTGGCCCTAGATGCCAATTTTAACACTCCCTCTAAACTAGGGAGAATTCCACTTGCGAATCCATCTGCTGTCATAGGACATCATGCCATCCTGCCATCATGAACCATCTCTGTCATCTCTTCTCTGCTCTACTCTTTTGTACACTGATGTGAATAATAAAGAAGAATTGATCGAGAGTGAGTCACAAGACCTTGCTACTCTCCACTAACAAAAGTTAGTCTGGAGGTAGAACCTCAATTGATCCCAGATCAAGTTGTTAAACACCATGCATCCTAGCATAGGGAGTATGGCAGTACACGATGCGTCCATCGGTTGTGCTATGGTCCCTAACCACTTTTCCCAACTCATTGGTCAGATGGGAGGTACTTCCCATGTGTCCCAGTCTACATGGGTAGGATGATGCAAAAACATCAGCAGGGAAAAATATATCACATCCTGCTCATAATCACTCGTAGGGAAAGGATAAACCACATCCTACAAACACACATCACAATCATATGTAGGGAAAGGATAAACCACATCATACAAACACATGTCATGATCACATGTAGGGAAAGGTTGAACCACAGCCGACAAACACATGTCACAATCACATGTAGGGAAATGATAAACCACATCCTACAAATTGGTATCATAAGCATATGTAGGGAAAGGATGAACCACCTCCTTCACGCATGCAAAAATCATCAATAGTAGGAAGAATCCTATATGTGGGGAAAGGATGAACCACATCCCACGGACATGTCAATAGATGCCTATATGCATCTCTCCCTCGGGTACCCTCAGGAGAAGGTGAACCACTCATCCTGTTCATATGCCATAGGAGAAGGTGAACCACTCATCCTATGCATATCTCATCACTCATAGGGGAAGGTGAACCACTCACCCTACACCCATGTCATCCATCATGGAGTATCATAGGGGAAGGTGAACCACTCACCCTGTACACCACACCACTAGGGGAAGGTGAACCACTCACCCTATGGTCGCTCCTAGCTCAATAAGTACCCAAATCCCCTAGGAGCTCCCAGAGCTCAATGTTCAATCTTAACTATGAATCCTTTCATATAGGGAACAATGCCATGCTGCTATCTGATAGTTAAGACTAGATCTTGACGATGATATTGAAGATCGGATCGTCAACGAGAGCTTCATAGCTCCATCTAGCAGCACATAGATGAATACTCAGCTTTCTATGGACATAGCAGAGATCGTAGAAACACTTTAGCAATCCTCTGCTTCTCGCATATATAATTGAAGGAAACATTCAACTGTACTTATACTTTCTAACTCAGGGAGACCACAAGCCTCAGCTTATCTTACCAAAGTGCACTGTGTCCATCTGGTATCCTGCTCGTCATAGGATCCATAACCATAGAGTGGTATCTTTGTTTATATGCGAAATACTAGATTCTCTTAATCCAACTCTGCAATATACAATGGTTGTTATCATCACGTGCTCAAATGGCTCACAGAAGAGCTTCCTCAATCAACTGACATCATGCTAGCTGCTATATACATTCAGCCTTGATGGTAATTGAATGGTGCTAGCATAAAAAATGTTCAAGGAATATTAGATTCCAGCAGACTACCTCAGATTATAGAATTTCAAAGATATCTCAATAAGAAACTATCCATTATATGAGACCTATTCATAGATGTAAATCATGCATTCAGCATAAATAATCTTCCAGCAGAATAAAAATGCAAAGCACCAGATGTGCTCTTCTTACTCATCATTACGCCAATTGAGTCAGAATAAAAAATAGCCACGAAATCCTATATTCTGGCAGTGAATTTCAGATCATAAATAATAACGTCCAAGGGATATCTCAGCAAGCAGCTATCCAAGTAAACCAGGGGTCAGCAGCTTTTACATTTCATCGAGGATTTCCATCTGAGCTCAACAGGCTTTAAACAAACATCATAAATGATAGAATTTTTGATCATGGCTCCCTCTAAATATCAGGACCGTGACTTTGCCCAAGTCATAGTTTTTTTTGTCATCATGAGCCATAGTCATCTATACAGATATTCCGAGGATTCTATGGCTTCCTCTGAAGCCTTGCTTCAGAGAGTTATGCAAACTTCCTCAATCTGATTCTGATCTTTAAAAATGAGACTTTGCAATTTTTTCAGAAATATTCTTCTTCTTCAGAAAAGAGAGAAAAACATCTTCAGAGACCTATTACAACCAGGCTGAAGAAATCCTTTCAATTATCTAGCTGCTTCACGATGGATATTAATGCAAAGGTCCAACTGTCCTTCAAATTTTCAAGATCAGGGATCTCACAATGAGGAGGTTGCTGCAAGGGTCAGGGCTTGGTTCATTCTAAGATAAGGTACTTTCTTCATCATTATTTTCCTGCTTCAGGACATACTCAAACATTAATCATAGATTTATCCAACTTTAGAGTAGCCTTGATTCAGAGTCCTAACTTGTTATTTATATTGTTGCCATATGCTGGAATCTAAATAGTTCTGAGAGAATCCAAGTTGTGCCTTCGAATGTTAGATATGGTGCTGGAACTTTCTGCTCCAAGGTTCTAATACTTGAGACACGGTGATTATTAATCCGATGTTAACTTATGTTTCTAGCCAGAGGGGGATCCATACTAACTCCTTGGATTGATCAAGAGAGGAAATCTCTGATATAAGGATATTGGTGACATCATAAGCTTTCAGCAGTGATGCAAGGCTAACCGCCCAATCATCAAGACCTAACAATGTGCACCTGAAACCCTGATGATGTCTTCTTCTGCAAAATGTGCTACTGAAGTTTCCTGCTTATTATATCAGTAATGGTTCTCACAAGTCTGCTGATCCGCACTATATTGTCAGTTTGAACACATCTTTACCACAGTTATACAAGGTTGCTTCTTTTAATAAACATGATACAGGGCTTCCAGATAAATTTCACTGTATGCTTTCCTTGTATACAAATATTTGCTCATGTGAGTTCATTTAATAACAATACTGTTACTGAAAATTAAGACAAGTCTCAATCTGACCGTGTGTATGAATATAAGTGAGGGCTGGAGACATAAAATCTTAGTTAGTCCATACGACTACAAGTATTCTTCTTGCTGTACGTTAATCTTTATTAAAGGGAGCAATGAGATGAGCCTAGATTACTTTTATAGTAGTCTCGGCTCCTCTTAATTTGAGGCACAGGATTGAATGATCAGAATTGAATCATTGCTCCTTCTTAAAAATGAAAACCCATGATGAAGGTTTTGGTCATCTTCACAAGACACTCTGCAATACTCAGATTCGATATACCAATGCTGGAAAGCTGCCTTTAAGGACAAGGACTCTCCCTTGATTGCCTGGGCTAGAAGTTTGAGTGACGGAGGCTAGAGACGAGGGTCCTTTCCAGGCCTCTCGACCTACCTACCAGACATCCTCAACCAGCAGTATCTATAGCTTACCTTTTAACTCTGAACCGAGATCCAAACCATACTAAAACAAAAAAGATTCTTACTTACCTCTGCATAAGTGATCCAAGATTGAAAGATATCTGCTCCAGATTCTGTCAAAGGTGTGTGCCGCAGAAGGTAATCAAGATCACATAGATCGAATCTTATACTCAGGATATGATAGCATTTATTGCATATGATCGGCCAGACTTCAAAACACCCTTTGTACCCACCTTAAAGATTGGCACCTTAATTTCCAGAAAGGTGTTTTAAAGGTAGCTAAAAGTTCTCCTAAAGATATATAATCCACCTTATGATCAGATACGAAGGAGGGAGAAATCACAGTTGCAATCATACGAATTCTGGCAGAGCTGCTTGCAACAAGAGCTAACAGAACCTTGTCAAAACCCATGAAGATATGCCCAGAGCTATATTCGACTTCTATGGAGGTTAAGCATTGATTCCATAGGTCTGAATGAAATAGTCCTTCAAAAAATAACGGAGTGATCTTGATGATGCCGATGGCTGCAAGGTTTGTTGCTTTGGTCTTTATTCCAGACTTTTGTATCTTCTTTTTCAAATGGAGTGCTAGATCATCATAACAACTCACTTCTAAGAAGCACAAAAGACTTTTTGAAATGGAGGCCAGAATTTCCATCTTCTCTTGTAATTCAAACCGGCTTACTGTGCTTAGACATTTTGTTGTAGAATCCCAGGGTTGCAGTCATCCTCTTGAAGAAGTCTCCTAAACGGATCTTGCTTGGGCTTGACCTCTCCTTAGCTCTGATTCCATGTTAATTTTAGATTAACACGTTCTTGCTTAACACCGTAACTTCAAATTCCATATAAGCCCATTTGATAGTCCATTATACATTTATTACCATTGAATCATTTATCATTGATAGCAACTTAAGAAAGAACATGTATGATCGATTTAGAGGACAAGCCAAGACAAGAGAACACAAGTATATGGCACAAGCTAGGGAAAAACCCCAAGACGGGCAAAACCCTTAATCAATTCTTCTTATTATTAAAATCAAATGTTCAGCAGAGAAAGAGAGAGAGAGTACAATGAGAATGACTTGCCAATTTGAAACAGTCAATCTGCAATTCTGATCACGAGTAAGGGTTTGCTATCAGCTGAATACAACCCTCTATTCTTCATATCCAGACCTCCTTAATCACTGCGGATTTCCTTCAATTATTTCAGTTCATCTTTGCTGCCAGCGTAGGCTAGAAGATAGCCCTCCAACACGTCATCCACATATCTGATCAGGAGGAAATAGGCCTGCTGCCTACCAGTGGCCCAAAATGCTCTATGACCTTCAGATCCAAGACTATCATACCTGCGGCCCACCTGTGGCTACATACAATGGATGCGGCAAGCTGAAAGAGAGCTCCTAATCCAAGGGATATGCCAAGACGACACCCAGATCGGTGCTTAAGCCTGCAGCTAACAATCAGCCCTTAACCCAGACCTGTGGGGACAAAGACTTAACCAAAACAGTCCCATAAATTCATCCTCCTTGAACTTCGCTGTCTGAGATTGCACAGAAGATTATCGATGCTTCAAATGAGTTTGCAGAGAACCTTTATTTACAATTTAGACATGATGCCATGTCCTAATGAAAGTGAAGCCGACTTTGACATTTGGAAGTGTTGACCACTCTGTGTCAATGACCCTATAGCAGTACACCCCTTTTTTCACAAAAGGGATCTATCATGTTCGAGTGTTCATGCCATTCAGATTTCATCATTCAGTTGGCAGTTTGTAAATAATGTAAACCCATTCTGCATATTTATAATGTAATTGATCTTAGTAAGACCATCATGTATGTAGCAACCTAGGTAAGCCTAGTGTTTTGGTGACGATTTCGTTTTTCGTCTCATTGATTCATCTGTCTTTAGAAACAAATGATCAACAGAGTTTTTCCCCTCCAGCGTCACCCCAAAGCTAGGGTGGATTTTGTCGTCCAGATATTAAGTGAGTCCTAGTGTTTTTTATCGAGTCTTATTAAAGTAATTTGAGAATGATCCAAGTTAACTGACTAGGTCATTTTATTACAGATTGCTGGGTCTACTAGATCATATTTTGAGTCGCAAAATTGGGTTGATTATTGTGGGTCTATTATGAATGGATGTTCCCCCTCATGGGTTTAATGTATTAATCTTATGCCAAGAGGATTGGAAAAATAATTAATCCCCTCATAAGTCAATTAATTAATTTTATGGCCAAATTATATTAAAAATCCTAAGCGAGAAGTTTAATTAATTTTATGTCCTAGGTAAATTTAAATCCTTCAAAGGCTAAATTCGTGGGTCTCTAAAAATTAAATTTTTAAAGGTCTCGGGCCAAGGGAATATTGAAAATTTTGAGAAAGTTTGGACCCTTGGGCCTTGGTAATTAATTCAAAGTCAATTTTTTGAGGTAATTAACTCAAAATTATTATTGTTGAGTTAATTAAAAAGGAATTAAATGAAATATTCGAAATTCCTCAAAAAATAATAATTTCGACAGACAAGATTAAAAGATAATCAAATATTTTTTGACGGTCGAGATTACTTTGATGGGGATCAAGCGAACTAGCCGTTGGAGAATTTATCTATAAATTAGAGGTCGGTGTTAGTCAATAGTTTCATCCGATTTTTTGTTCGTGTACTAAACTCTCAAGCTCTCTTGTATATTTTATGGAATGAATGAAACAAGTCTTTGGTGTTTCAACTTGAAGTGGTGTTTCTTTTCATGAATTTATGGTAAAATTGTTTTAATTTCTGCAGATATTATTTGAAAATCGCAAATCGATAACTCATTAGAATAATCTGAATACAAGTAGCTTATTCAGTTTGTTGGATCTAGGGTAATGTTTTTAATTTTGCTTGAAGTAGTAGGTATCTCTATTTCTTCAAGATTTTATCGTTATTGTATTTCTCTACTTGGTTTGACGGTTGATCTAGTGTTTGTAGAAGATCTTTATGGTTTCGTTGAGTGTTTGGGGATAATCCTCGGTTGGACCAGCCGACTCTCAACATATATTTTTTGAAGAACTTACTTCATAATAATCTCAAGATTTACCTAAAGGTCAATTTTTTATGAAGGGAATTTTGAGCTAGTACCTCTAAAAGCTAATTTTTAAAAAATATTTTGTGGAAAATTTGTAAGATTTAACTAGTAAGAGCCTTAGATCTTCAGATTTGGGAGCAAAGTCAAACTCACACTCCTCAGATCTGACAGATCCGCAACTCTTGTGCATATATATATATATATATATATATATTGATATATATTGTATAGATTTGTAATTTTAACTGTGTAAATATTTAGATTTTTTTTTAGTTTTTGATTTCTAACTCGAGATCGGGGTTTTATATTTCGATTCTTGTATATGTATTGGGTATCTGGGTTTTCTTGTTTGTGGTTTGTGCAGGTGATATTTGATGGTTTTTAGAGATTTTTTTTTTAAGATTTGAGATAGGTCTAGGCCGTGGAGGGTAAGATCCGATCTCAAGATCAGAATTTTTTCAAGGATATTCAAACAATTTTTTGGGCAAGGAAAATTTTTGAATTATTTTTTAAGTGCACCATTTGTGCCTGTGTTTTTTGCTGCACCCTTTGCCTTCTGCTCCCTTTTCTTTGGCTGTCGTGCTTCCTGGACGCTAAGCCCGCATACTTCATTTCGTTGCTCTCCGCGTCCTTCTACGTGCGTAAGCTCTTTCTTCTCACGCAGTCATTCCTCTCCATCTGAGCCCTCCTCCCGTCTCGAGCTCGGCCTTCCTCCTTTCCCCTTGCGGTTGCGTCCCTTTTTCCTCCTTTCCTTTCTCGCTGTGTTTTTCCATCGACCTGTCCCGTCAGCCTTCCTCCTGCATCTTCTTTCCTCCTTTCCGCAAGCTCCATTTTTCCTGCTCCCTCGTGCTGCTTGCTCCAGCTCGGGCTTCATTTCTGTGGCTAGCTGTCTGAAGCGTACGCCCTTAGCTCTGATCCTTCAGCGTTCCTGTCGGCTACTGCTCGATGACTCCTCCCGCTGCCATCGACCCGCACCCTAATACAATAACATTTCTTTGTTTTTCTTTAATTTTGTAAAGTTTCGATTTTGGATTTTGATTTCAATTTTTTTTAATTTTTGGTTTGGCCTTTTGAGCCTTACGTTAAGTTTAAATTAAAAATTTCATTAATTTTGCAGCTTTTGACATTTAAGAATTTAAAAAATTTAGAAACTTTAACATTTTTGTTTATTTGCACATGAAGCAAATTTGTTTTTTAACTTTTAACTTTTGTATAAAATTTCAAAATTTCAAAATTTTAATTAACTTCTAAAAATTTTAAAAAGTAAAAAAGTTTCTACTTTTTATTAACTAATAACATTAGTCAAATTTTTTATTTTTTATTTTTTTGTATATAAAAATTTAAAAGCCATTTATTTTTATTTCTGTATTTTTAGATCTTTCGATCGTAGGGTTTTGGGGCCATTATTGAAGTGTTGAAATTCTAAGCCTCAAGGGAAATTTTTAATTAAGGAAGAAGCATAATTTTTTCTAGAGTAAAAAATGAAATTATTTTTTTTTACATCTCTAAAGTTTGACTTTATGGAAAAATTAAATTTTCTGGATTGGGATACTTAAGAAAACCATTTAAATTTGGAATTGATGAAGTGTTTATTTAGCATTGAAAATTTTATTGTATTTCTTGATGATTAATTATTGAGGTTTAAGTGCTAAATACTTTCATATGCTTCAACTGAGTTTGATGGGATTTAAATGTTTGCTATCGATTAAATCACCTATTGTTTAATTAACTCTTGTTTCATTTACTTGAATTATTGGATACTTATTTAATATTTTTGAGAAACTTTCAAGTAATTGCGATCGATATTTTTATCCAGTACTCTATTTGTGGTCTGTGACAAATTGTATATCTTTGAATTGGGAATTTCTTCGCATCCTCATAATCAATATTTTCGCTTAAGTACTTAGTGGTTAAATCAGATAATTTGTAATCTAAGAGCTTTGAATTTTTTATCACATCCTAGTTCTTGTGCATTTGCATATTAAGTTAGCTTTGCATATTAAAATTTACTTCCAAGCATGAACTTGGTCGATAGAGAGATAGGTACCCCTCCATATTTGCTTGAGAAGTCTGGTTTTAATAGTACTTAAAAAGGTGACCTTGCAGTCGTCAGAGCCACAACTATCTGCAGCGTCAGAGGCACTGGGTACGTTAGATTTTCAAGAGAGGTATCGTTAATCACACCTAGTGTGCTTCACCTTAACTTCTCTGTGGAGATTTTGTGTAGTTGGTGTAGCATCGGGTGTGCTCTAGCCTTGAAATTTTGTGGAGGGGCTATGACACACTTGAACTCCAAAACCAAGAAAGTGTTTTGTAAAATTTCAGCTGGTGTTCAAGTTATTCAAATAATTAATTATTTTAATGGATTTTCTAAGTCTAAACTTAGGGAAATTAATTAATTAAAGTGAATTAATTAACACATGTGCTGAAATGTTCTAAAAGACACAAATCAAGCAGTCTTTTAATCTCAGCTGTTGATGAGTGTTTTAATCTCAACCATTGATGAGATCATCGAAAAAGTATAAGAGAAAGGCTTGAGGGTCAGTTGGAGAGACACACACCAATGTAGAGCTGAGAGATTGATCTGGAATTATAGGGCAGGGTTTGCTAAGAATTTTCGGAAGAGTTTTCTGCAGTGAAGGGTAGTATTGGCTGAGGGGATGATCTGATCTCGGAGCCAAGAGTCTGCAAGAGGAGCAGAGAGGCTACGCAGTGTAGAGGCTTCAGTCGCTACGTAGGTGCTACGTAGGCCCAGGAAGGGGCATCGCTGCAGCTTCAGGGAGCTTTAGGACAGTAGGACTTACGCAGAGGCCTTCAGAGGCAGCGTAAGGACTATGTCACCCACTCTGGGGTTACGCAGTCCCTCTCTGACCAGTGCAGTGGCATGCAGAGCCTAGCAGGGCTGACGCTGGGGCTTCAGGGGCAACACTGGGGTTTCTAGGGCCAGATCTAGGCTGATTCTTGTAAATCCCGTTTGAGGGTGTAGATTAGTCAGATATTTGGTCTTGGAACAACAGGTTAGCTGCAGATTTCTTTTATTCTCTGTGGGGTTTTCCAGATTGGGAACCCAGATTTGTTGTACTCAGATTCTACTTAATAAAATAAACCCTCATATCTGCTACACCGGTTTTCCCGCTTTGGGTTTTTCCGGGTACTTATGTCCAAAAATCAGTGTGTCACTTTGTTTAAATGAGCGTAATATTCAGTAAATGATTTGCATGTGTAGACTGTTAGTGGTGTTTACTTCGGTATTTTCTGAATCTAATTTCTGAAGATAACTTGTATAATTTAATCAAGTAGGAGAAGTAAACCATGATATTGCAGTAGAATTTTCACATGGTATTATAGCGATAGTAGATTAAGCTGAATCTCCAGCAAATCAGCTGAAGAATATTTTTTCTGTAGGATAGCAGCAGAAGGAGCAGAGATCCGGAAGGGGTAGCTTGGTAGCAGGACGCAGATCCTGGAAGGGGCAGTGCTGAAGATTTAGAAGGCCATCAGGCTTACGCATAGCCTTCCCAGGACAGCGTAAGGACTGCGTCACCCAGTCTGGGGTTATGCAGTCCACTTCTGAGCAGCGCTGACACTGTACTGGGCCAGTCAGTAAGACACAGTCCAGTCATTTTTCCTATTGCAAAATGCCTTGCCAAGATCCTTCAGCAGTGCTTCAGATCTTCAGCAGTGCTGGTGTGGTGGAGATTCTGATGGTGCAGAATTGTGCCTAGCTAAGTCAACAAAGGTGGGAGGAAGACAACTACTCAGTAGATCGGAGCCAAACAGATCTGAGATTCGATCAGGAGGGTGATCAAAGAGTTCTGTCCGATTGTGTTTGGGTGGAAGATTTCCAGGAGGGAAATCAATTTTCAGAAGAAGCAGTTCTAGAGGGTTTCCAGTCACCAAGAAACCCAGATCCAGAGTTTCTGTAGCCACAGAAAGAGGGAGAAGAGTATTGTTTCTGTCAGAACTGAGCTAGATAGCTTCTCATGGGCTTAGAGACCAGGACAGGTTGGATAGTGTGTCCATCTTTGTCATCTGGAGGGCAAGGATCCTATCAGTCCTAGATGAGTACGAGATCAAGGACCATGCGACGAGTGTTCTAGCTGTGCCTGCAGATCTTGATCCTCTGAAGAAATTTAAGGAGAATCAAGCGCGGACTAAGCGTTTGATCATGGACGGAGTGAAGGATCACATAGTACCACATATTTCCTATAAGAACACGACAATTGACATGTGGGTCGCTCTAGAAGCAATGTGTCAAGGAAGCTCTCTCCAACGAAAAATTCTCTTAGAGAATCATATGAGGCTTTTCTAGATGCAGAAGGGTGAGGAAATAGATCCTTTCCTTTTCTGAGTTAAGACTATCCGAGACCAACTGGTTGGCATGGGTGCAACTCCAGACGAAGGGCTCTTAGTGAGGACTGCCCTTAATGTAGTTTCCGAGGAATGGGAAACATTTGTCTAGAGTATACTGGGCAGATCAACATTACCATCCTGGGCAGACACGTGGGCTATCCTCCGCCAAGAGGAGATCAAGAGGATCACCAAGAAGCAAAATATCAGTGGTGGGACTGTCAGAGTGAAGAAAGAAGAGGAAGATGATGCAACCCTTACATTAAAGGAAAGAAAACAACAAGGGAAGAAGAGGGACCTTTCCAAGGTCTTGTGCTTTAACTGTGGCGAACTCAGACACTTTGCTAGCACTTGTCGTAAGAAGAAGGACAAAGGAGCTTCTGATTCCAAGGCTGCAGTAGCAAAGGATGATGGTTCTGATGATGATGCAGCCACGAGTGCTTATGTGCCACGAGAGAAGAGGTGGGGTGACATGGATTTGTAGATTTTCTACAGACAATGGCGGGATCCTTGAGTCAGCCCTACTCTTGGATCACATACGAGCTACGGGAGCCTTAAGACGTTAGCGAGATGAGTCGGGAGATGGTTGCAGAAGGTCACATTGAAGTAGAAGGGAGAGATGAAGAGTTGGAGAGGGAGCAACGTAATGCAGGGGCAGTAGCAGCGTGGAGGTAGCAGTGCAGAGGGGCTAATGGGACTTCAACAACGCAGAGAGGCTGTTCTCATGCAGTGCAGTGTTGCAACATAACAGTGGCTTCAGGAGGACAACGTAAATCAGTAGCCAGGGAGCTTCAGTGATAGATGCAGCTTGACTTATCTGTCAAATAGTGTAGCAGGAGTCTTTTAGTTGCTTACTTCTCAGCAACTGAGTTGCAGTGCAGCAGTTAGCAGTGGCAGTGCTATGGGCAACAGATGCAGCAAATCGAGAGAGAGATGTAGTATAGATGTGGCAGTGTCAGTGGCAGTGACATGGGCAGCAGTACAGAAAGCATCAGTGCAGTGGAAGGAGGGTAGCAGGCCAAGCATCAACAACATAGAAACCAACATCAAGATCTTGCATGGTGTGGATGCATTGCTAGAGCACACTCCATGCTAAGAGGGAGTGTTGAGATTTTGTGTAGTTGGTATAGCATCGGGTGTGCTCTAGCCCTGAAATTTTGTGGAGGGGCTAAGACACACTTGAAGTCCAAAACCGAGAAAGTGTTTTGTAAAATTTCAGCTGGTGTTCAAGTTATTCAAATAATTAATTATGTTAATGGATTTCCTAAGTCTAAACTTAGGAAAATTAAATAATTGAAGTGAATTAATTAACACATTTGCTGAAATGTTCTAAAAGACACGGATCAAGCAGTCTTTTAATCTGAGTCATTGATGAGTATTTTAATCTCGGTCGTTGATGAGATCATCGAAAAAGTATAAGAGAAAGGCTTGAGGGTCAGTTGGAGAGACACACATAGATGTAGAGCTGAGAGATTGATATGGAATTCTAGGGCGGGGTTTGCTAAGAATTTTTGGAAGAGTTTTCTGGAGTGAGGGGTAGTATTGGCTGAGGGGATGATTTGATCCCAGAGCCAAGAGTCAGCAAGAGGCAGAGGAGCAGCAAACAAGGACAACGCAGAGGAGGAAAGAGGCTACGCAGTAGCTATGCAGCGTAGAGGCTTTAGCCGCTATGCAGGTGCTACGCAGGCTGAGGAAGGGGCAGCGCTGTAGCTTCATGGAGCTTCAGGAGTTATGCAGATGCTTTCAGAGACAGCGAAAGGACTGCGTCACCCACTTTGGGGTTACACAGTCCCACTCTGAGCAACGCAGTGGCACACAGAGCCTAGCAGGGTTGACGCTAGGGTTTCTAGGGCTGACGCTAGGGGTTTCTAGGGCTGATGCTGGGGCTTCAGGGGCAGCGCTAGGGTTTCTAGGGCTAGATCCGGGTTGAGTCTTGTAAATCCTGTTTGAGGGTGTAGATCAGTCAGATATTTGGTCTTGGAACAACAAGTTAGCTGCAATTTTATTTTATTCTCTGTTGGGTTTTCTAGATCTGGAACCCAGATTCCACTTAATAAAATAAACCCTCATATCTGCTGCATTGGTTTTCCCGCTTTGGGTTTTTCCGGGGACTTATTTCCAAAAATCAGTGTCACTTTGTTTGAATGAGTGTAATATTCAGGAAATGATATGCATGTGTAGACTGTGAGTTGTGTTTACTTCGGTATTTTCAGAATCTAATTTTTGAAGATAACTTGTATAATTTAATCAAGTAGGAGAAGTAAACCATGATACTGCAGTAGAATTTTCACATCTGCCACTTACTATGAAATCAGGTTCAATATAGAAAGGATCTAAGGGTTTAAACTTAGAGTAGGCATTTAATTAAAATTAACCAGGTTTCCTGCACTTCACATTAGTCTTAGGATTTGCATTACATATATGATAGTCATTCATCCAAGCAACAATATCTCATCAAGTACTTGGTTCTAATTTCCTTAGTAAGATAGTTGACTCCATAAGGCACTGGTATCAATCGTTCAAATCTAATCGAATCCTTTAATCTTGCTAGATTTAATACAAGTATTTGGTCATTTAACTGTGTCTCCTGAACTGGTTGGTTCCCAGTTAGTTCTCCTTCATTCCATTTCCATAGGGTCTATCCCCCTTAGTCAGCTGTAGGGAGACAGCTTAAACTCAGAGATTGGGGATCAGGGTGACAACCCCCGATTTGTGTCGTTGTCGCGGTGCCTGGACATTCTGTGCGACAACATTTTTAGGTACCGTTGCTGGGGACGAGTTTGCTCGTTGCCGAGATTTACGACATTCTATCATCTCATCATTTCTAATGTTCATAATGTTCATATTCATTATCTCTTTCCGTCAAACGACACAACATTTTTTGGCGTCGTTGTTGGGGAACATATTGTTCTCGGTGTTTCAATGACATTTTTTAATCTTATAATCTTTTTCGCCATTCATTTAGCCCGTCACATGGCATAACATTTTATGGTGTCCTTGTCAGGGATCAATTTATTGGGCCTTGGATTTGCGGCACTCATCTTTGTTGTTAAAATTTGGATACCAGAGGACAAGTGATTCCCTAAGGATTTGATCTTTGGCCTAGGGAAAAGTGTCCAAATGTATTTAACTTTTTTTTCCTGAAGTGACTTTATAAGTGGTAAAGTCAAATCTAATTTAAAAGTGACTTTATAAGTGATAAAGTTACTAAGTCTAATTTTAAAGTGACTTTAATAAAGTCAATGTGAAATTAGAAAGTGAAAAGTGAATTTGGAAATAAAAGGCTAAGAGGGTCTTTATTAAAGTGGGTTGAATTAACAAAATAGAAAGTGAGATTTAAATGCACATTTAATATCAGCCCTAGATCTAAAGTTATCTCAGCCATTGGATTTAGGGATTACCCAAAAGTCACTTAGGGTTAGGTTAAAGGAGGAAAAGAAGAGAAAAGAAGAGAAAAGGTCATTCATTCTTTCATGAGCAGATTGAGAGTAGAGGAGAAGAGAGTAAGGAGATTTTCTGAGCAGTGAGTTGAAGGAGAGCAGAACCTTGGCACGCATATTGAGGCAACATTTCAGCAAATCCGTGCAGCTAGGTTGGCACACAGTTCAAGGCAGTTTTGGGCATGAGTTTCAAGGCAAAATCGTACAATAGCTTTGGCATGCATTCCTAGGCAACCGTGCAACAATTTTGGCACAGATTTCGAGGAGCATTTATTGCTGTTTTTGTGGCACAGATTCGAGGCAGTCCATACAGTGAGATGCTGTCCCTGTGCATAGGAACTGAAGCAGAAATTGTACAACATTTATTGTTGTCCCTCTACACACATTTCGAGGAGGCTGTACAACATCATTTATAGCTGTTCTGCATGCTTTTCGAGGAGGTTGTACAACAACATTTATTGTTGTGTTTTCTGGGCACGAAATTCAAGAAGTCCATACAACATCTATTGTTGTTCTTGTTTTATTGTTTGCACAATTTCCGAGGCGATGGTTAAGCACGGAAAACGAGATAAGTTGTATTTGTTTGGTTGCTGGAATTTTCTGTGTATTTCTATTTCACTGTAAAAGAAAAATATTTAGAAATAAGGAAGAGCTTTCGAACTGGTTTTCCCCAAGAGTTGTAAGGGGTTTTCCAGGGTCATATTGACAAAAAATAAGCGTGTCATTTTCTCTGTGTGTGGCTGAAATATTTTCTGTGTTTTATTTCTGCATTTTCCAGCACTTTGAAATTTCCAGAATTTGTGTTTTCAGAAATATTTATTATTTCCAGCTTGTTGAATGTATGTTTATGGAGATGGGCATTTAACTACATGGGAGTAATAAGGAGAAACTGATAACCGGGGTTGGGTCAAAATTTCTACATTTGTCTCATTCATTTTTTCAATCTCTTATCATTTTTTGCCCCATCAACGCCACATTTTTTGGCGCCATTTCATTTCTTCATCTTTACATCGCCTTATCTTTTTCCTCTCACTAATCCTTTCATCTTCTATATTTTGCACCTTTAGCTCCTTGACATTTCGGTTGGTTTCCTGTTTGGGTGGTGACTCCACTTATTCATCCATTATTTTTCAAACAAGAAGCCATCTCTGATATCCATCTGCTACTCCCTGACTGACTTTTCGGTTTTTGCCTTTGGGATCTTGGAGCTAGATTCATGTTCAAGTGGCAACTCCATTGGTTTCATTTCTTACAAGAATTTCAGTTAAGAAGCTCACTTCTTGTGTACCTCTTGATTTTTCTTGTACAAGGATCTCTCTCTCTAACATCCACTTGGCCTTTAAGCAAGCCATCATGGATGATACTCTTCATGACATGTCGGAAGAGGCCATTCCTAAATTGCCTTTGTTCTCGGGTGGTGATTCTGCCACTGCTAGAAAGCATCTCTTAAAGGTTACTCATATAATAACCAAACATTGTCTTCCTTCACAATATAATCATGAAGATGTCAAGATACGTCTCTTTGGCTTTTCCTTAAAAGATGATGCTATGGATTGGTTTCGAAATTGTCCTGAGGAGTCTTTTTATACTTTATAATACATCATAAATGCTTTTAAAGATAGATATATGAAACAAGGTGGCCCGCCTTGTGCCCCTAGTACTATGCAAATGAGTGAAAGTGATCTTGTAGAGAACTGAACTATCAATAGAAGATTTCAAGACAATTCTCAGGATGAATCCACTTGTACCATGGCAAGACAAATCCATGATAGTGGTGAAGCAGAAACAAGTTTTCAAATCAGTGTTGACAACGATAAGCATCTTGTCAAGGAATTGATTCAGATGGTTAAAGATATACAATTGAATGAAGCTCAGGTAATCATAAATATGGAGGTCAAGTAGGCTCAATTTATTAAGAATATGGAACTTAATCAAGAAAAAATAACAACGGATCACGCCAGGGAAATTGGTTTTATGTAGAGCAGGCTATTGGCCTTAGAAGAGAAACAGATTGAAGAAATGACGATCATGGAATTTAATCACTCTAATCAGATGGCTACCATGCAAAATCATTTGATCACCATGGAAGCAAATCATGAGAAAGAAATGAACTATATGCAGAATTGCTTCATGGCCATGAAAGCGGATAATGATAAAATGATAAAAGATAAGGAAACTGGTCAGATATCTCTTCAACACAGGTTGTTGACTGTTGAAGAGAGTCATGCAAAGGGAATCAATGCTATAAAGGTTAAGCATTCTAATCAAATGATTGTTATTCAGAATTAGTTGGAAAAAAATGGAAAGATCACATAGACAGAATTTCCAACCCATGTCAGAATTATCTACATATCATAGGCCTCCTAGTTTGCTAAAGCAAGCTCCATCCTATTATGAGGAGACCATTTCTTCCATTGAAAAGTGGCTGATTGAAGGCAACCCAGATAAAAGGAAAATTGAAGGGGATCAGGGTAATCAAGTAAATTTAATCCATCACCCTTGACAGAACAGATGCATAATGAAGAGAGGCATGTTACACATATCTTGAATACTTCGCCTGAAAGTTTATAAGCACAATCTAGGGTAACGTTTTTAGTTTTTCTTGAAGTAGCAGGTATCTCTATTTCTTCAAGATTTTATCGTTATTCTATTTCTCTACATGGTTTCACGGTTGATCTAGTGTTTGCAGAAGATATCTAAGGTTTTGTTGAGCATTTGGGGATAGTACTCGGTTGGACCAACCGACTCTCAACATATATTTTCTGAAGAGTCTACTTCGTAATAATCTCAAGATTTATGTAAAGGTCAATTTTTTATGCAAGAAATTTTGAGTTAGTACCTCTTTAAAAACCATTATTTTTTAAATATTTTCTGGAAAAATTGTGAGATCTAACTAGCAAGAGCCTTAGATCTTCAAATTTGGGATCGGAGTCGGACTCACACTCAGATTTGACAAGTCTACAACTCTTGTGCGAAAATCTGTGTGTATATATATATATATATATATATATATATATATATATATATATATATATATATTGTATAGATCTATAATTTTAACTATGTAAATATTTAGAAAGTTTTTTAGTTTTTGATTTCTAACTCGGGATCGGGGTTTTATTTTTCGATTCTTGTATATGTATTAGGTATCTGGGTTTTCTTGTTTCTGGTTTGTGCAGGTGATATTTGAGGGTTTTCAGAGATTTTTTTTTTAGATTTGAGACAGATCTAGGCCCTGGTGGGTAAGATCTGATCTCAAGATCAGAATTTTTGCAGGGATATTCAAATCAAATTTTTAAATTCGAGTTTTATTTAAACAAATTTCTGGGTAAGGAAAAATTTCGAATTGTTTTGTAAGTGCACCATTTGTTCCTGCTTTTTTTGCTGCACCCTCTGCCTTCTACTCCCTTTTCTTTGGCTGTCGTGCTTCCTGGCAGCTAAGTCTGCTTCCTTTATTTCGCTGCTCTCCACGTCCTTCTGCCTGCGTAAGCTCTTTCTGCTCACACAATATTTCTTCTCCATCCGAGCCCTCCTCCTCTTGTCTTGAGCTCGGTCTCCCTCCTTTCCCTTTGCGGTTGCGCCCCTTTTTCCTCCTTTCCTTTCTCGATACGTTTCTCCATCGACCTGTCCCGTCAAGCTTCATCCTGCATCTGCTTCGCTCCTTCCCGCAAGCTGCATTTTTCTTGCTCCCTCGTGCTCTCTACTCGAGCTCAGGCTTCATTTTCGTGCCCGAATGTCTCAAGCCTCTGCCCTCAACTCCGATCCTTCAACATTCCTATCGGCTGCTGCTCGACAACTCCTCCCACTCTCTTTGACCTGCACCCTAACACAATAACATTTCTTTGTTTTTTTTTAAATTTTGTAAAGTTTCGATTTTGGATTTTGATTTCAATTTTTAAAAATTTTTGGTTTGGCCTTTGAGCCTTACTTTATGTTTAAATTAAAAATTTCATTAACTTTCCAACTTTTGACATTTAAGGATTTAAAAAATTAAAAAATTAAAAATTTAAAAACTTTAACTTTTTTATTTATTTGTACAAGAAGCATTTTTTTTAAACTTTTAACTTTTGTATAAAATTTCAAAATTTCAAAATTTTTATTAACTTTAAAATTTTTAAAAAGTCAAAAAGTTTCTATTTTTTATTAACTTATAAAAATAGTCAAATTTTTAATTTTGTGTTCTTTTGTATATAAAAAATTAAAAGCCATTTATTTATTTATTTTTTAGATCTTTCGATCTTAGGATTTTGGGGCCATTATTAAAGCGTTGAAATTCTAAGCCACAAGGGAAATTTTTAATTAGGGAAGAAGCATAATTTTTTCTATAGTAAAAAAGAAAAATATTTTTTTTACTTCTCTAAAGTTTGACTATAGGGAAAAATTAAATTTTCTAGATTGGGATACTTAAGAAAATCATTTAAATTTGGAATTGACGAAGTGCTTATCTAGCATCGAAAATTTCATGGTATTTCTTGATGATTAATTATTGAGGTTTAAGTGCTAAATACTTTCATATGCTTTAGCTGAGTTTGATGGGATTTTAAATGTTTTCTATCGATTAAAATCGCCTATTGTTTAATTAACTCTTGTTTCATTTACTTGAATTATTGGATACTTATTGAATATTTTTGGGAAACTTTCAAGTAATTGTGATCGATATTTTTATTGAGCACTCTATTGTTGGTCTGTGACAAATTGTATATTTTTCAATTGGGAAATTCTTGGTGTCTTCATAATCAACATTTTTACTTAAATACTTAGTGGTTAAATAAGATAATTTGTAATCTAAGTGCTTTGGGTTTTTTAACAACTCCTAGTTCTTGTGCATTTGCATATTAACATTTACTTCCAAGCATAAGCTTAGTCGATAGAGAGATATGTACCCATCCATATTTGCTTGAGAAGCATGGTTTTAATAGTACTTAAAACGGTGACCTTGCAGTCGTCAAAGCACAACTCTTTGCAGCGCCAAAGGCACCGAGCACGTTATATTTTCAGGAGAGGTATCGTTAATCACACCTTAGTATGCTTCACCTTAACTTCTTTCTGCCACTTACTATGAAATCAGGCTTAATATAGAAACGATCGAAGTGTTTAAACTTAGAGTATGTTTTTAATTAAAATTAACCAAGATTCCCGCACTTCACAGTAGTCTTAGGATCTACATTACATATAGGATAGTCATTCATCCAGGCAACAATTTCTCATCAAGTACTTTGTTCTAATTCCTTAGCAAGATAGTTGATTCCATAAAGCATTGGTATCAATCATTCAAATCTAATCGAATCCTTTAATCTTGCTAGATCTAATACAAGTATTTGGTCATTTAACTCTGTTTCCTGAATTGGTTCGTTCCCTCATTCCATTTCCATAGGGTCTACCCCCCCCGTTAGTCTGCTATAGGGAGACAACTTAAACTGAGAGATTGGGGATCAGGGTGACAACCCCCGATCTGAGTCGTTGCCGCGGTGCGTAAACATTCTGTGTGACAACAGGAGGCAAATTCAAAATTCGAATTTTCAATTTTCCCGCCTAAATAAAATCATGACTTATAGAATTTCTTTTTGAATAAACAAATATTTTCCTTGTCCAAATTTGATGATCTTTAGATCAATTTTGGTCCTCTCAAAAAGGGGAATGCAATGGGATTATTATCTCCATCAACTGAGCAGACCAAAGTGGAATTTGGCCGTAGATGCCAATTTTAATATCTTGGAAGTCTCATTTTGATTTTATTATGTAAGAAGAGAAGTATTCTTTCTGGGTTTTCCCCTTTGGAGGGGCTTTGCCTTGGCTTGGAGCCTATATCTTGTGTGCTTTGTCTCTTTGTGATCTTCATAGTTTTGGTAATTGCTTGGTGAACAAGAAATAAAAGTAGTAAAAGGACCAACTAATATCACAAGTAATTATCAAGTACGGAAAGTCAACTATAATCTACAAATACTTTGATTTCCAACAACCTTGATACTACTTGATGGGCATATGTTGATCTAGAGCCTAGATGAGGATGATTATCCCCTTAGGATGTTTCAGGAGGGCTTTTTGCACTTGATGGAGCCCCAACGCTAGAGAGAGAGTTCACCAAATTATTTACATGGCACCCATAGAGGTGACACAGATCACCTAGAGCTAGTTTTGGACACACAGAGATGCTTTGAGGGTTGATGTGAGAACCCTCCCTCAATTTGCGGTTTATCATGATGCTGTGAGAGTCGAGACTCATCCTGCCCTTCCATTGCACTTTTGGAGCATTTTGAGCCCTAAAAGAGCATGACATCATGCTTTTTGAAGGGTAATGGCTCACACATGTGGGAATTTATTGACATATTTTATTTGTTGAGCTATCGGGTTGGATTGTAACCCTTTTACTTTGTGTCTACTCAAAATTAAACTTGTTTTAGGGGCTTTTTAGTGGATTATTAGAGGTGATAGACCTCCTCTAAAAGGAGGATCAATTCTTTTCAATTCTCATCATCATTCTTATGGATCTCAACCTCTCTAGAAGAGTTCGACTTAGCCTATTGTACTTCGTTGCTTGAGGAGATGTAAGCTTATGTGGATTTTTGCGATTGGAGACATCTTTTTGGGAGTGAAAGAACTAGAAGGCATGTTCATGGATAATTTGTGAGTATTTACTGCATGTCTTTTATGGTTTTACATGTAATGAAATTTTGCGAGGTTTTCTATTTGTTCCTTGTCTAAATGCAAATTTTTATTGGAGATTCTTGGTAAATTGTTGCATGTTGAATCTATTATACTTGAAATCCCTAGAAAACCTCTTGGTGAGCATTTTTCTAGTTAATTTCTCCCCTCTTAAAAAGATTGCTAGGGTGAGAAAGTGAAAACTAGGGTTTTCTCACTTCATGCAAAAGTTTGATATCTCTGTGGTTTAAATCCCTATGACTTCATCACTCAAGTAGGGAAAAGGAACTAGGATCCCTTTAATGATCAAAAATCTTGAAAACATTTTTCTCTCTCCTACATTTTCGGCCCTTTAAGGCAAGCCACTAGAGCTAGGATAAGGACAAAATTCAACTACGGCTTGAATTATTGGAGCTGATTTTGTATTCTCTCACCCTGCTTCATGTCACAAAATCAAAATCTAGCATAGTGCTTGGTGTGATCTGCCTCATTAGGGCTAACATCATCAACCCTAGGTAATTTAGGGCCTTACAAAAACCCTAACTCTATATCACATTGGTTCAGTCACACCTAAGAGTCAAAGGATTTAGTACCAAATGTTTTCCAAATAGAATCCCCCCTCGACGCGTTCCTCTCCAACCCCAACAGAGTAGCCGAAGACTTATCTAAAGATTCTTTCCTTTGGCCTTGGATGTTAGGAGTATCCCTTGCTTGTCCATCCCCTCTGAGGATCATGTAGCCATACTTGTCATTGGATCCAAAGGACTCTAATAGCAAGCATCACCCCCTTTCCCATCGTCTATCAAAATCGAACACTCTTGACATCTTTGACCTCTAGCCATGGACTTATTCACTTTTCCTTCTACATGGTTTGATAATATACATGTTTATGAGGTTGTCCTATTATTATTATTGTATCCTTATTTACTTTATTTTTCCTAGATCCAACTTTGGCATTTTCTAGGAGTTATGCTTGCTCTTCCACATTGTACTCGTACTAGTAGTATCTTTCACTCCCGTTGACTTATTTATGGGCATTCATTGGTCATTAATAAAATTATCTTATCTTATCTTATCTTATACAAGGCTTCAACTTAGGGCTTGTTGAAGGCTTATCATTCCCTCATAAAAAGATTGCTAGGGTTAGAAAGTGAAAACTAGGGTTTTCACACTTCATGCAAAAATTTGATATCTTTGTGGTTTAAATCCTTATGACTTCATCACTCAAGTAGGGAAAAGGAACTAGGATTACTTTGATGATAAAAAATCTTGAAAACATTCATCTTTTCTCTCTCTCTTACATTTTCGGCCCTTTAAGGCAAGTCACTAGAGCTAGGGTAAGAACAAAATTCAACTAGGGCTTGAATTATTGGAGCGTTGGAGCTAATTTTGTCTTCTCTCGCCTTGCTTCACCTCACAAAATCAAAACCTAAGATAGTGCTTGGTGTAATGTGCCTCATTAGGGCTAACATCATCAACCCTAGGTAATTTAGGGCCTTACAAAAACCCTAATTCTATATCACATTAGTTCACTCACACCTAGAGAGTCAAAGGATTTAGTACCAAACGGTTTCCAAATAGAATCCCCCCTCGACGGGTTCCTCCCCAACCCCAACGGAGTAACCAAAGACTTATCTAAAGCTTCTTTCCTTTGGCCTCAGATGTTAGGAGAATCCCTCGCTCCTATATCCCCTTTGAGGATCTTGTAGCCAGATCTGTCGTTGGATCCAAGGGACTCTAATAGCAAGTGTCACCCCCTTTCCCACCAACTATCAGAGTCAAACACTCTTGACATCTTTAACCTCTAGCCATGGACTTATTCACTTTGCCTTCTACATGGTCCGATAATATACATGTTTATGAGGCTGTCCTATTATTATTATTGTATCCTTATTTACTTTATTTTTCCTCGATCCAACTTTGGCATTTTCTAGGAGTTATGTTTGCTCTTCCACATTGTACTCGTACTAGTAGTATCCTTCACTCCCATTGACCTATTTATGGGCATTCATTAGTCATTAATAAAATTATATTATCTTATCTTATCTTATACAAGGCTTCAACTTAGGCCTTCTTGAAGGTTTATCATTCCCTATTCTTGATCATATTTTTAAAGGAAACCTTTTCCCTTATGCTTACCTGCCTAGGAACTCTCTTGTTGAATCACATCTTGAAACCATATTTCTCAAACACTCTTTTCTAGGCTTGATTAACTGTACGTTGCTCCTTCACATAAAGACTTGTGCCTTAATACAAATTGAAATAAGTACCTTGATTAAGCCATTCATTTACATCACCTTGAACTTATTGACTTAGAATACCTTTTAGGCAATATACTGGGAAACCTCCTGTGTGGTGAAATTCCACTAAATAGCAAGAAGTGGGGTGCTAAGTTGATAGTGTCAACCACCTCGTTTTTGTGCCTTAGTCTGGCTCTTGCCTTGTGAGGCCTCTCACAAGGCTTGCTGATTTTGAGGCAATAGGGATCATCATGATTGAATCTAGCTAGATCTTAACCCTCCAATTGTGCAAGAAATTGAGGGGTTAGCATATTGGAAATTTTTTTGGTGTAGGTAGTAATGCCTTACAAACCATCTCTGTCTCACAATTGTTATGTATGTGAGATTATTTACAACATGTACCCACAATGATGCTAACACACACACATTTTGTAAGAATGAAATCCCAATGAATGAACCTATCAATGCTGTTGGTACTAGAGTGAGGTAGGATGCTATCACATCAACCCAAGGAATTGCACCCCAATGCTAGCATCCATATTGGCAAAGCTTTAGGTGAGGGTAATATCTTAGAAACTATCCCCATGTCACAATTGTTATGTATTTGGGTTGATTCACAACATACACACTCACAATAATGTTAACTCTCACACATGCACGTTTTCGACGAGTATTAATGTGTAATGAACTCCCAATGAATGAAATTGTTGATGATGTTGGTACTAGAGTGAGGGAGAATGCTATCACAACAACTTAAAGAATTGCACTCAGAAGTTAGCATCCTTATTGGAAAAGATTTGGGTGTGGATAATGTCCTATAAATGATCCCCATGTCACAATTGTTGTGTATGTGGGCTGATTCACAACATACTTGCCCACAACAATGTTAACACATCCAGATACTGTTATGCCTTAGAAAAGCCACATGTTAACCTTGAAGCCCTTTATAAGCCGTAGATGTTGAGTTATTCCATTTCTATTGTCATATTGTTATTTAGGCCAGAACCTTTCATTGTACCCTTTCATTATAATGTACCCTTTGCCTCCTATATATATATATATATATATGCCAAGTAGACCTATTCTAAGGATCATCTCAGCTTGACTTATACATTATATTCATTGTAAAAAGAGGTCTGCCCATGGAAGTGGACTATATTCATTTAGTGTTTATCATTTTCAAGCATTTGCATCATAACACCTACACATTTTAGAGTATTAATTTTGACAAAATGCCAATGTAGGAATATGCCACTATAGAAACATAGTGCAGAAGGAAATGTAAATAAAAAATGGGAAAATGAAAAGAAAATTGAATTTTCTAATGCTTGTTGATTTTTGGACCCCTCTCGAGTTATCTGTGAGCTTGATATTTTAACATAGAAAACACTTTGGCTTATTTTTCTTTACACAAGTTGTTTTGTACAATAACCATGTTGTTTACAAGTGTTATTTCTAACAGTCCAGAAGAGAAAAGCTCATTGGCATGGATCTCTTTGAACATATACAGTTTACCAAGAAATTGACATTGCATAGGTTATAACTATATTGTTCTTTCTTGTTTTCAATTTCTACAGGTCAGCTGTGTAAAAATGCTTTCAGGAGAGCGTGTCCTTACTGCTTCTCATGATGGAAGTGTCAAGATGTGGGATGTTAGAACTGATACTTGTGTAGCAACTGTTGGCCGTGCTTCAAGTGCAATTCTATGTATGGAGTATGATGACAACACTGGAATTTTAGCTGCTGGTGGAAGGGATGCGTATGTATATGTTGAATTATAATTTTACAACATTAGGCTAAGGTATCAAGGTTCTTTAATGAATTGTGACAATCATAAATTTGAAATATCAATCTGACATGTGCATATTTAGGGTTGGGAATATATGGGACATTCGAGCTGGAAGACAAATGCAGAAGCTTGTAGGGCACACAAAATGGATCCGGTGAGATACTGGGTACTTTGCCAATAGACATTGTTTGTAGTAAAGGATATGCTAGGTATTTCATTTTGACAAGTCTGCTGTTTAGCTTTTCTCTTTAACCACAATATTTTTTCTTGTGGCTCTTTTAAATATTGATGCTTCAGATCCTTGAGAACAGTAAGCATTGTATTTCTGAAGTCACCAATTTTCTTTCCTCTTTAACCATAAATTTTTTGATGGGGCCATCTTAAATTTCAATGCTTCAGAACCTTGAGAATGGTTGGAGACACAATTATCACTGGGAGCGATGATTGGACTGCTAGAGTATGGTCTGTATCTGATGGACATTGTGATGCTGTGCTTGCATGCCATGCTGGCCCAATAACTAGTGTTGAATACTGTGCATCTGACAATGGAATAATCACAGGTGTCTCTCACAGAGCCTATATCTTCTTAAGAAAAGATCAACTAATGATGATTTAAATTGCATAATTACTCATAATTACAGAAAATATTTACAATTTTCCTCATATTAATAAAAAGTTGAGTTCTAGTTCAGACATAAAGTAATATCTTTGGTGCAGGTTCTCAAGATGGCATGGTGCGTTTATGGGACATTGGAGAGGGTAAGTGCTCTGGTTGAAATATCCTTTCATGAAATCACACCTCTATGTGATCTGTCTACAATTCTTTTTTCTCCCATGGTTAATATAATAGAGTCTTAAAAAGTAGTGAACGTCTGAAATGAGAGTCCATTTGTGGCCCATGTTTGTGAAGCAAGAAAACAAAATGTTGAATATAATCTTTTATATTGAAATTTTATACAATATTTTACCATTTCCAAAACATTTGAATGCCTGAAAGAGAACTTGTGACAAAAACACTGGATGAGACCTTTCAAAAAGCAAACTACACACTTGTTCAAAAAACCTACCAAAGTGATTCAATCCGCTGCAATGGTTCTTTTGCTGTTGCCAAAGAACAGAAAGAAAGAATGGTTCACAGAAGGCAAATGTGCAGGCTCTATCACTGTTCCCAATAAAACCAGCATTTCATCAATGTGCAAGCAATGGCAAGGGGAGAAACACTATGCTGCGCTATTCCAGGCTATTCAGAAAGCTTTTGAATTCCCACAAAAATCAAGATTGTATTTTGTCTCTTACTCCCTTCACATGTCATACTCAGAAGAAGCTTCTTTAAGCAAAGACACAATAAAAGTGCATGTAAAGATTTAAAAACAGACTGAATAACAATGAGAAAGAAAGTGAGAGATAGAGCATTTTTGGATGCATATTGCTGATCATATTGAGAAGCACTATTTCTGATTGCTTTCTTGAATGATTAAATTAGATGGAAATCATTTCGAGAGGCAACATCCCCATACATTGATTCTGTCTTCCTATTCATTCTCCTGTTGATTGAATATGATAAATGACCTCAACTTTGCATACCTTTTGTAAAGTACAACAGTTGCTCTTACTCATCCCCACTTGCAGTTTTGAACTATCCTCATGTGGGATTCAATATGCCAAACCAAGCTGAATTGACATGTTGCCTGCTGCTTTTTAATTTCAGGTGTGAATTTTTCAGTCTGTTATTTAAAAAGACCTTCCCTATTTACAAACAAGATGCCCCATCTGATCTCATAAATTCAATAGACCAACTCCAAGGCCTATAAAATTATCATGTTTGTTAACAACTATGGCTAAGAAAACCAAAATTACTTGCCTTTGTTGATACCCTAATGTCCAATGGAACCAAATTGTGAACACAAATGAATGTGGGGAAAGGGGCCAGATATTTAGGTTATGATGCCTATTGATATGATCAGAGATGAACACAGTGGGAAGGCTCAAGATATGACCAGCTAATAAGGGTATATAAGCAAACCCAAGAAAATCTACAAATACTTGTAGACTTTCTTCCTTGGACAACAATGCCCCTCTAGGCTGAGACACAAAATAATTGTAAGCAAGTAATAAAAGAAATCACTGGAATAAACACACTAACACATTAACACATTACCAATAGACCTCTAAAGTCTTGCTTTATTATCAATGAATGAATACAAATTTTTTCATAGTATATGCAAGCTCCAAGCTTCCAACCATGGAAGAATGAGAGCCAAAGGGGCTTATTTATACAATTTCTTGTGAAAATACCAATGCAAAGATCATCAAATAAGTGGCAAATGGGAGCTAATCCCAAGGTGGGGCCGAGTTCACAAGTGGCACTAATACTGGTGCAAATTGTCCCCAGAGTGCTGTAGCATTTCCCTTGCTGGCAGTGCATATTCTCTTGCAAGATTTGTGTATAGGAGAGATGGAAGGCATGTGTGAATGGACTGCAGTGAGTGTTGATTTTCTAGTGAAGCTAGGACTAGAATAGTTTTTCACAATTGATAAATACTTCTTATGATACAATCGATTTTTCTTTACACTTAATCATCAAGTAGCTATACATGAAAATATTCAACCATTCAATTATTCAATTAGAGTAGTAAATAGAGATCACAGTAAACAATGATCAATAGACAAGAGACACCAAGAATTAGTCTCACAGCCAGGGCAAAACCCACAAGGGGAGAACCCAACCAAAATTCTTTCCTTATGAGAGAGAGATTATGTCCATCAAAAGTACATCAAGAATGTTCCAATAGATCCAAATCTGACCTCGATAAAGTCTCAGTCAAAATCGGTCAATAGGAGAGAGAAAAGTCAACTTCTGTTCAACTTTAAGAGCCTGCAGTGAGGCCGAATTTGAGCCCTGAGGTGATTCAGATGGAAGGTCGGAATTCGGCTCTAAAGTAGCCACAGAACAGTCAACAAGAAACAGTCCAAACCTTCGGTCAAATCACCAGTCCAGAGATGCGGTCAACACAGGTCAACATGCCAAAAGATGAGCCAAATCTCAGTCAACAAAAGATAATGTTCTGCTAAACCTTCAGCCTTCTCAAATGATCAAAACAGAGGTTGAAGATATGCCAATATACCCATAACAAACTCGGTCAATACAGCTCCAAGAGAAAAGTCAACACAGCTCAAACTAATCTTCCTTCTGATATTCACATGAGTGGTATCTTGCTTCCAATTGCAGATCGAACTTGTTGTTGGATGGATGATCAAATGAATGCCAATGATGCCCAATATATATGAGAGTGACGTGGGATAATTAGCCCTAAGTGGGGCTGAATTGAAGAGTTTGTGAGGCCCACTTGTACGGTTGAGAAAAATAAATTTCCTTCATTGTTTCCATTGAAAAATACTGACTGTTGCTATTCAAATTTTTAACAGTGAGGGGGAGACAAGTCCCCATGCAGTCTACTACTAACTCGCTGTAAGGTCCACCAACTCCAAGTGAACACAGCCTGCCAAATATCCCTGCGTGGAGTCTGCTAGGCTGGCCTGCGTGTGGACTCCTGTAATGTTGAGTAGGCTATGTGTGAGGTGGAAGGATGCAAGAGTTAACTCTTCCTCTTAACTCCGACTTGAACCGCAGCTCAATCCTCCATTAAATTTCCAGTTAAATCAGCTCAACTTCCAATCAAATCTGTGAGCTAGCAGGGAAGATATTGACCTGCTGAATGGCCAACATGGGCCCCCTTTGTTGACTGTTGACTTGGCCTCCATTTCGGAGTTTAACTGGCATCATTTTTTGATCCCCAAAGTGGGTCTTGTTGGAAATGCTGAAAGGGGGGTGAATCAGTATTTCACTCTTTTTATCCAATTGGTTAGATTATTCTTAACTATTCAGAGCACTAAACAAACACATGAATCATCATCACATCAGTGATGGTACAAAAAGTATTTCTATCCACAAATGCTTCATTATGTATGGTTGCATACAACTTTACCAGATGAACTGGAAAGAAGTGGAATACTCCCCAAGGGTTTTACCGATACCAACAAGGAAGGAAACAAATGCTCCCTATGGTCTGAAGAGGTCTTCAGATCCAATCTGACGGTGTCTTCAGTCCCCTTGTACAACTCAACTTTTTTGCTTCAGGACCACTCCTACTGTTGCTTCACTGCCACTGTCCACTGTCACTGCTGCTGCTGCTGCAACTGCTGCTACTGTCCACTGCTGTCACTGCTGCTGCTGCCCACTGTTGCGACTGTTGCTGCTACTAGCCATTTTTACCACTGCTGCTACTGATGCCACTCACTGCTACCAAACCCAACTCTGCTAAGTACCATCATCACAACACACTTCAATGTTGCTGCCATCTCTGTCATCTCAATACCAAGGTCACTGCCATGCCAAGAGCAGGGCTGCGGGGGAGCGCCCCCTTGGAATCCATTCCCAAAGCATGCTCCACTTGGGAGCAGATCCAGAGTGCACTGCCGTAAACAAATTATGCTCTCTGCCTTTGCGGGAGCAAACGCGAGAGCGGTCGGGGAGCGATCGCTCTTGAAGAAATTTTTTAAATTGCAGAGTGGTATGGGAGTGATCGCTCCTGACCGCTCCCACTAGCAAAAAAATTCTCACCATGGAAAAGAGGCGCACGATTTTTGTGGTGGAGGGAGCGGAAAGACCAAAGAAATAAAAGGCCTTCTCCCCTCCCACAATGTAGCATTTGCATATTGAAAGAGCAAGAGAGGGGTTTTGGAGCTTGAGTTGAGGAGGTGAGTGATAGGAAGATTGACAAGGTTGCTTGAGGAGCTTGCAAGGGAGATTGGAGCTTGGGATTGAAGGCACCATTGGAGAGCCAAAGAAGTAGGGTCTAGTCCCATTCTTTTTATTTTCCTTGTAGCATTTGTGTTTTTTATATGTTCATTGTTGAATGAAAGATGACGTCTTCTCCCATTCCTATTCCGATTCCTCCATTTTATTACTGAAAAAACTATAACTCCACCAAACATGATGGGTATATGGCTCGACATTCTCTTGTTGGTTCTGTTTTTTGCTATGTTGGTGTTGGGGAGCGGAAGAAGGAGGAATGATGAAGATGAGGAAGTGGGTCCTGGTGGATTAGGATTTCCCTGGAGAGGAGAGGAAGAGAAGGAGGGTAATGCGAATGGAGATGATGATGGCACAAACCCCATTGTAGAAATATGTTACTAGCTTTTAGGAGGGAAAGGGGGTGGAACCACTAAATTACATGCCCCCAGTGCAAAATCACTTTCGTAGGTTCATACACCCGTGCCAAAAAGCATCTCTATGGGAAAATGGCATGGGATGGAAATAAGAAAATAGGAATCAAAACTTGTGGAAGTGTGCCAACACAACAAAGAGCCAAATAAATAGGGGAAGAGGAGGAAGCCCAATACAATTCTAAAAGATCGATGGGTGACTTTGAACATGACAGCACTAGCCCACAATCACATAGACTAAAAACTGCATCAACATCCACCCATGGTAGTGGATACTATAGAGGCACAAACATCCCTTTAAGGCATAGAACCATATCAAATTTCCTTGACCAAGGGTGTAGGGATGATGTGGATGCAATTTTTTTTTGGTTTCTCTATGCTTGAGGGATACCATTCAATGTTCTTCGCTCACCTTATTGGCATGAAATGGTTGGCGCCATCAATAATGCCCCTAAAAGATACAAGAGCCCTGGGTATGACAAAGCTAGAACCGTAAGGACTTGATCATGAAAAAGCCAAAATAACACATGCTTTGGGTAAATTGACAAATTCTTGAAATGACTATGCGGTATTCATTGTATTTAATGGGTGGACAAATGTAAAAGGAAAGCCATTGATAAGTGTTCTTGGTGTGTTTTCTACTGGTGCAGTCTTCCTTTCAACACGTTGTTAGTGTCAGAATATACATTCTGCCATCAGTGATTAAAATCACTCTTTTCATTTTCATTTTAGGTGTCCCACTCTGAAATTTTTATTTCATTCCATTAGGTCATGCTAAAAATTGTTTCGCTGATGGTAGTCCTAGTCATAAAATCTCACTCTCCCTAAATATTTCACATTTATTGGCCCACCTTCATGTCTGACTGAGCATAAAAACACTTTTGAAAGGCTCAGTTCACTATGTCTTATGTCACTCAAAATCAATCATGGAAGTCAGCTCATTCAAGGTCCCATTAGGTCATTAGGTTTCAATGTTCAAGGTCCAAAAATGCACCATTTCATCTCAATAAGGTTAGCAAAATGTGTGAAAGTGATTCAAGAAACATTTCATTTTCATCTGCAGAAGATTATCAACATGTAAATATGATATTTTTAAATTTGTAATTTTGATTTTTATGATTTTCATATGAAAATGTAATTTTGATATGAAAATAGAGATGTAATTTATTTTATGTAATTTTATGCTTCATGTATGTAAAAAGTTCGTTCCCTAGCTGCCAACTCAAAACACGCATGCCAAACTGAAAGAGAAAAGTGTCAAACTCCAACAACTCTATCCTATAAGAAAGAAAAATCAGATGAAAGGATAATCAACAAAGGTCTTCAAAAAGTGAAAAAAGACATTAGAAAAATGGGTTTTAAAATTCAAATACAAATTCACTTTGTTATTTATGACTAAAAGACATCAATTCAAATTCATTTGCCTCTTCTAAATATCAAGGCAACACTCCAAGAGACCAAAATTTCGAAATTCTGAGCGAAATTGGCAAAGGAGTAGAATCGAGGGTGCAAATCCTGAAGCGAGGGTGCAAATACGTTCAGGAGGGCACAAATACGTTTAGGAGGGCGCAAATGTGTTGAGGAGGGCGCAAATGTGCTGAAGAGGGCGCAAATGTGCTAAGGATGGCACAAATGTGTTGAGCAGGGCGCAAACGTGCTGAAGAGGGCGCAAATGTGCTGAGAAGGGCGTAACTATGTTGTTGATGGCGCAAATAGCTTGTCAAGGGCGCAAATGACCAGTAAGCTCAACAAAGCATCCAAGTGATCAGAATTGCCTTCAAAGCTCCTCCACTCAGTGATTTACCTCCAACAAACCAGTAAGAGACACATGCCATGACAAATCATCTTCTTTAGTTTATGTGCTGAAGTTTTGCAAGTTGAAGTTGTAGTTTGGTGTCTTCTTGAATGTAAAACCCTAGTTTTTCTCCCTTGCACTCATAATCAAGGTTACTTGGAAGCAGGAGCGGGAGCGGGAGCGCGGAGAGGGAGCGAAGCGCGGAGCGCCATTTTTAAAAGTTTCCGAGTCCGGAGCGTTTTCAGGAGCGTTTTTATATATATATATATATATATTTTTTTTTAATATTTTTAATATTTTTTATATTTTGATGCATATATGTCAACAAAAACATGTAGAATGATGAATTAGACATAAAAAACATAAAAACATAGATTGAATCATATAACATCAATCATCTAAAAGTTATAATCTTCATCAACCACGCCCACGAGTTGGAAGCATACAACATATTGACTCTTGAGTCTCGCAAATCATCAATTTGAAGGTTTCAAGCTTTCAAAATTCAATATATAACATTTATCATCATTGATAATTTGATATATAACATTTATCATCATTGATTCATTGATTTCAAAATTCAATATACATTTATCATCATTGATTCATTGATTTCAAAATTCAATATATAACATTTATCATCATTGATATTATATAACATTTATCATCATTGATTCATTGATCACCATATAACTTTCATGAAGCATCATATTCATATTTCATAATGACTTGTAAACAGTAAACTTATAAATGCCAACTTCAAAGTTTCACCTTTCAAATTCAAACTTCAAACTTAAATTGTCATTAAATATATGAAATCAGAAAGAGTCAAGTTTCAACTGTTCAACTGTCAACAACAAATAGAAAAGACTAGTAAACAACAAATCTATTTTATTTGGCTGGCCCCTTGCCACGCCCACGAGAAATGTCTAATTTTTGTGAGCCACGAGGAAATGTTGGTCTTCTAGTACTCTCAAGAGTACCACGACCATGACTAGAAGGTGGAGGCTGGATCTGCAAAGGAACAATAGTGTGATATCGAGAACTGGCACTGGCACTGGCACTGGCACCCGCACTGCTACCAGTAGATGGTGGGACTGGCCCTGTGTGTGGCGGTGCTGCTGATGCCAAGCTACAAGCTACAATGCTACAAGCTATGAGGCCATTGGCCTAATACAAGACTACATATTAGTGATCAACAACATGATCACTCCTCATCATGATCAAAATCATCACCACTACTAGACAAGGGATCATCAACATGAGCCACATAAATAATATGGCTCAAAGTTTGAGGACTCCTAAAACTCCTCTACAACTTTAGTAGTAGTAGTAGTAGCAAAAATAGACATCAAAACTACAAATCACTGAGCAACATGGTCTCTCATGAAACTCATCATTGATTCATTGCTACTAGAAATGGGATCATCAACAAGAGATACATAAACATCATCTAGCTCAAAGTCTTCAGACTTAGATTGCTCAACATTATAACATGATAGAAATTGAAAAATTTTAACATGCCTAACCAATGATTTTCGTTTGAGTGAAGGGTTCATCTCCTCAACCTTAAAATGTGGTAGAAAAATATTAGCATGCCTAACTAGTTGTTTTCCTTTGATTGAAGGGTACATCAAGGTTCTTAAAGGACTTCATGCTCTTGATCAAATGCCAATATCATACCCTTACACATGATAGAATCAAATGGAAACATTGCAAATTCCCAAACCATGAAACCCTAAAAACCATTAAGTCTGCTGAATTTTGAGTGAAACCTAAAATTCTAGTTTCTCCATATGAAATCCAATGAGGTCGAAACCACTCTTAAACATCTTGAGTCATTTCATGGTAATGTTAAAAATTTAAGTAAAAGGATGAAAATGAAAAATAAAGGAAATGTCACTTTTACTTTAAGAATTTAACATTACCATGAAATGTCAATGCTTTTCTTACCTCCACATCAGCCCTAAAACCCATTTCTGGCCCTAAACAAATCGTTTTTTTATTGAAAAAAATTTCCACCCAGCAGGAAGCGTTTTTTTGTTCCGGGGAGCGTTCGGGAGCGAACGCTCCCTGAGCGCTTCCGGCGTTTAAAAAACGCTTCGGGAGCGTTTTTTAAACGTCGGAAGCGTTCAGGGAGCGTTCGCTCCCGAACGCTCCCTGAAACGCTCCCGAAAAAACAGGGAGCGTTTTTTCAGGGTCGGAAACGCGCTCCCGAAAACGCTCCCGACAGGAAGCGTTTTCGGAAGCGCGTTTCCTAGCGTTTCCGAAACGCTCCCGCACGGAGCGAGTTTCCGGAGCGGGAGCGAAGGGGGTTTGAAGCTTCCCCGCAACCCTGCTCATAATTCCCAAAATTCCACTTCCATTACACTCAATACCATCCCTACAGTGTTAAAATTCATTCCCTAATCCCTGTTATCATAATCCCTATCCCTAAGCTACTAATTCCTAAAACCCTAAGCCCTAGGTGCTATTTTAACCTAGGCTCCTAAATCCCAATTCCCCTCACTCTTTTATTCCTTTTCCCTTCCCCATTCCTCATATCCCTAAACATTACTCTTACTCCTTATCCCCTCCTCATATCACATATCCCTATTTCCCATCTCCCTTTCCCATTTCCCTTCCCTAATCCCTAGGGTTTTAACAAAAACACCATGGCAACAGAAGAGGAAAACACGTCATTCAGTGAAGGAGAGGAAACTGAGATAAGGAGGCCACATAAAGGAGGAAGAGTGCTTAGACTTGAGCCTGCCAACACTAAGGAAATCTTAGCTTCTCCATTGATTGTCACATGCTTCAAACATGTTGGCTGTCGTGATTTCTGTGAGAAAATTCAGAGGGTTAAACACCACCCCATGCTAACTAGACTTTTCATATCAGGACTCCATGACAACCAAGTAAAATTAGTTGGGGTCACTTTTACCTTATCTACTGCTGTCATTTCAGATTCTATAGGGATGCCAAATGTTGGGGAGAAATGGTTCAAGAAAGGTAGGTTGAAGAAACAATATTTTGACTTCTTCCTAAAACCAAGACACTAAAATCAAACAAAGAGGTTCTTCCCTTTTTCACATCTCTTGGACAGATATGCACCTATGATGAAGATTATAATGAAATATTTTTCATGTGAAGGTAGATTTTCAAGGCTCTATTCCTATCAAATCCCGCTCTTAATGCATTTCATTAGGGTAAGGATGCTTAACATGCCCTATTATCTTTTCCGGAGTATAGAGAAGATGGCATATATTGCCCAGAAGAAGGAACATGAACAACAAATGAAAAGCCTATTCCATCATTCCCTCATAAAAATCATAGTCCTCCACCATCTCAATCAACTTAACATTGCATGGAGCACCTTCATAGCCAATGATATTTTCATTGAGCCATCCATTCAGCATGCACAAAATGTCCCTTCATCATCTCAGCCCATGGCTCACTCATCATCATCAGATCAGTCCCCTTCACCTCCTTCATCTCCATCTCATCATGATTTTGGGTCACCTAGCAGGATGGATGACATTGAGCCTAAGTGGACTAGTATGGTTGAGGTTGAGCCATTGCCAAAAACCTACCAGAGAGGCTATAGGCATGTGTCTGCTTCACTTGGAGTGAAAGGGGCCATGCCTTCTACATCAGCACAACAGGTGGATAAAGGTAAAGAGAAGCTCATTGAGCCAACCATTCATGATGAGCAGGACAATCATGAAACCGAGCAAGAATTTCAGTTGGTTGACCTAGATGAGGATGATAATGACAAAATCACAAATGCTGCTATCAAAGGTAAGGATGCCAAGATTACTGAGCTTCAGACTAATCTTGACAGGGCTAGATATGTTATACACTTCCTTGAGCAAGAAAATGAGCAGTTGAAGACCAAACAGGTCATTGATAAGGTGAAGTACTTCACTACTCAAAGGGAGGCTCAAAAGGCCAAAGCCATGCTAGATGAAACAGTGGAGAAGTATGGCTTACTTGATGATGAAGAAGAATAGGTACCAAGACAGAGACCTAGAACTAGAGGGCTGAAAAGAGCTCTAGCTCTAGAGAGACAAAGGGAAGCTGAGTTTGCTGGTCAGTGAACCCTAAATGAGCAACTTGCTATACAGATCAATAAGAACAAGGAACCATGGCTTGATAGAGCCAATAAACACTTGGAGAAGCTGCTACAAAAGGCAAATAAGGATAATGACTTGTTGAGGAAGAAGGTCAAACTCCATGCCCAAAAAGAGAAAATTGCATTGGCCAAGCTCAAAAGAGCCAATGCCAAAATTGAAGAGTTGACCATGGAGGAGAAAAAGAAGTTGGACATTCTTGCTGAGGCTTCCCTCCAAGCTTAGACACATAATCATCAGCCATTCCGACAATTTTGAGGCATTTTCTAACTTTTTGTCAAAATCTGGAAATCTCTGTGTTTTTTGAGACAATTATTTAGTAGAAAATTGGGCATTTGCGCAACGCCCTAGGCGCTACGCAAATAATTGGCACAATTTTTGAGGAGAAGGAAGGCATCATTGGATTCCTAATGACCCATGCATCTCAGAAAACCATGTTTCTAGCCTTGGTTTGCAGTTTTTATGGGTGAAATGCTCAAAAAACCATCAAAAAATCACCTTTTTGCCCCTTTTTTGACCTAGGCGCTGCGCAAATACCAGTCTTGGGAGAATGAATTTTTGAGGGGGAAAATGACATCCATTTTCAGAACTTGAGGCATATTTGGAAAGAGGACAGGCATGGCTTTCCAACAAGCTATCTTGGGCCTGATTTGGACACCAGGAAGGCCTCCAAAAGTGGCCCTGAACACAAAGGGTGCAAATGACACTAAGAGGGCGCAAATGCACAGTGGAGGGCGCAAATGTCCAATTTGCTGATTTTCTGAAATTTTCTCAGAAATTTTCACTTATGTTTCTACTCATGTAATTAATGATGGTAAAATGTAATTATGTTTGAGATTACTTACCTAGGGTAGATTCATCGGGTAAAAGTCATTAATGAGTCATAATGAATCAGTTGAATGTAATGAGGAGTGAGTCACTTGGACCATCCTACGCTTTAGTTTTCAGTTCAACAATTAGTGGATCTCTTCCTGAATCCTCACCTCATGGATTCGACCCCTGAGGATGAGTGAGGCTTGTTTTGATGTCTATTTAACCCCTTTCTTCACACTAGTGAAGGGTTGGAATCAGTTTGTATGTTTGCTAGTTGATCAAGGAAACTTTTGTACTCAGTTTGGCCAGCTAATGAAGAGGAGTTGCAACTACTTTTTGGGATACTTGTGGTATTAATGTCTATCATTGTCTTTTCTTTAGTATCATATGTTGGAATGCATTGTATTCATGTTCACTTCATTTCTATGTTATGATCTCTTACAAGTTAGATAATCAGAATACATGTTTGCACATGCTCTGTTTTGGGTAATTGATCATAGTTTGTCCATTTTCATCTGTCTGAGAAAAATACATCTCCTACGCTTTTCTTAGCTTTCTTTTAGCTTCAGCCTTCAACACCATTCCATTACAATCCTCTTCAAGTGATAAGCATTGTACCTACCTTGCCCCGTTGATCCCTTCAACCCTAACTCATTTTCCCTGACCTAGCTTTCCTTGACCTAATTCCTTCATCCATTGATTCCCCAACCAAATCAAATACAAACAACCCCCTGCACTCAATATCTAGCCTAAAAACCCTAATTTCTCCAGCCCTCCTGGATGTGACCCTTTTGGAGAGAGCCCTCTCCCACTTGATAGGGCTAGCTATCAAGTCAAAATTTTGGTCTGTGGTTACCTCTGTTGGGATTCCTTCCTCAACCTTAGGAATCTGGCGGAGTGATAACAGACGTGATTACTCATAAAAGTTCAAGACCGCCATCAACATTGCAAAATCATTACTTCAAACAATTGAAAGTATTGGGCCATACAATGTCATCCAAATCATCACTGATAATGCTTCTAATTATGAGATAGCGGGAGCAATCATTGAGGATAAATACCCCAACATAGTTTGGTCTGGGTGTTTGGTGTTGAAAATTGGGCTACTATGGGACGATTTTCCCATGAGAAACTCTACTGCCCCAAAGAGAAAACCGTACTACCCCAAAGAAGAAATCAAATTGGTCAAAAGGAAATATTATTTAATATGCAAATTCCACATTGGGGAAGCAATCGTTAAAAAGAAATAAAATATTGTTTTTGAGCTAAACTTTAATTTTTGGTTGTTCCCTCCAAATATGACATGTTGACTTAACTCGTAATGGGATCCATTCATTCTTGAAGGAGGCTATAAAAGGAGATTGAAGCGTCTCTCCAAATCAAGGGAATTTGGTTCAAAATATGATTTGCATTTCCTCTGTTGTGTATCGAAATCTTTGTGGCACACTTAACTACATATTATTCGTTTTATATCTATTCTCTACCATTTCCCCTCTACGACATTATATTTGGCATGGAAACATGTTTGATTTGCAATAACATTGCTCAACATCATCAACACATTACGGTCGCAGTGACATTACAATACAGGCTCATGATTCTCGCATTATAGGCTAGCATTTTTTTCTTATGACTATGGTTCGCATTTCTTAGGTTCTGAAGCTCGCTTCCTTACTCATGAAGCTCACACTCTATATTGGTCAATCTTTCTATGTTTCGTTACTCACGGTTCGTTAGAGTGGTTCAATAATAGCTAACATCTCTGCGGTGGTTCAACAGTGGCTCGGTTCCTGTACATTGACTCACTTCCCATGGCTCGCTATCCTCTTTGCAAACACTAACATTTGAATGGATTGCATTTCTTTATCTACGATTTGTCTATGTTGTAGCTTGCATTATATTTCAATAGCATGATGGCTCAGAAGATTTATGTGGTATGTATATATATTTACTATGTCTAGAGAGGATCGCTCTCACAGTGGCTCGAATTCCTTACTGTATGGGACTTGCTTATAGATATATATCTCGCGTACGATTCTCTATGACTCGTTCAATCCTGTAGCTTGAATCTATTCTTCATGATTTAAATTGAGATGAAAATTTATGGAATTTCTCATGACTACAATATGTGCAACCTTTATATAAGTCTGTTCTATTAATAGTGAGGCATTTGTATATGAGAATGACCTTAATGCATAGTCATAACACCTATTGATGTATGCATAAAGATATAAAGGATGACAGTGACCGTGTGACTCTAATGATAGTATCTCATATATAGCATGAATGTGACAACGTCCTATTGAATGTGTATGGCAATGTTACTTTCACATGACAACGATATTGAGACAAGGACCTAATTAGACAACTATCTTGATAGTAACTCAGATGTGGTGACATTGACATGGCAGTTGGTTTTGGCGAATGTCAGAATATTTATAGCAACATTTTTTGATGGTAATATATCCTTAATGATGCCTCATGTAACAGTGATACAATAATTCAATGACCTATGTAACAGTGAGTTAGTGATGGCAAGTTCTTGGCCTCCTATGACAATGACATTAGGTAGTGATGTTTGTACTCCATACAGTAATCTATGACATAACATGACAACATCAATTGGCATGGTCATAACCTTCGATGACAGTGGCCTTGTTAATGGCAGTGACCTTTTTAAGATGACATGGACTATGGTTCATGATGATAATGATTCTTGACAGTGATGATAGTGACATGGATGTTATGACAACTGCTTTCTTGAGATCAAATCAATTCACAAACAAAGATGTGAACTGATTTGGGATGCATTTCATTATGAGTGTACTTTGTATCTCAACTGAACAATTTGTGCATATCTAATAGAAGAAGAATCTGGATGGGTTTTCCCCCTTGTGGGGTTTTGCCCTGGTCTCCCTCCTAAATCCTCGTGTCTCTATTGTGCATGCTTTTCTTTTGGTTTTCCTTCTGTTCCGCTGCATTAATGTTATTGTTCTTTCTACATATTGTTGATGATATTAAAGATGTTATGGGGTGAATGTGATATGTAAATCATAGCAAAGTTTAAAATGCTATTATCGAAAGCAAAGAAAATCTAGCCCTAAGAAAAAATTAACATGGTATTAGAGTTGGGTTGAAGAAAAGTCATTGAGAACACACCCTTGAAGACACCGATGTTGGAAGCAAATAAAGATGGCAGAAACCTAAAAGAATCCTTGCGTTTGAAGGAAACCCTATGGAAGCTTTGTTCTTGCAAGAGAAGGTTAGGGTTCAGGAGAAACCTGTTGAGATTTTGTGTATTTGGGGTAGCATTAGTTGTGCTCTAGGTCCCAAATTTTGAGGAAGGACTAGAGTTCACCTGATCTACAAGACCCAGAAATGGATTTGGGAAATTTCATCTGGTTTAGGAGATATTATATTAATTAATTATTTTAATGTATTTCCTAAGTTAAAACTTAGGAAAATAAAATAATTAAAGTGAATTTAATTAAACATGTGATGAAATTGTCTTAAGTCACACGAATCAAGCTTTCTTTTAATCTTAGCCATTAATTAAAGATTTAATCTTGGCAATTGATTTGTCAACGAGAAAAGTATAAAGGAAAGGCTTGAGGTCATTTGTAAGACACATAGAGGCAGAGCACTGAAGCTAAGCTGAGATTCTAGGGCGGGGTTGCTAAGAATTCTCAAGTGGTTCAGTTGCAGAGAGGGGAATTTAGACCAAGGGGATGATCTGATCCCGGGGTCTAGAATACACAAGAAGCTGAGAAGAGATCAGGAAAGACAGCGCAAAAGAAGGCAGCAACAACAACAGTAGACGATAGCAGCAACAACAGCGACTGCAGACGACAGCAGTAGCAGCAGCAAGGACAACGTGATTTTCAGGAAGCCCTTCAGGGGTTATGCAAAGACCCTTAGGGGCAGCGTAGTGACTGCGTCACCAAGTTTGGGGAACGCAGTCCCTTCCAGTGACATCGCTGAGCATTTAGAGGCCTTCAGAGGTTGACGCAGTGTCTTTCAGGGGCAGATCTGGGGTTTCGAGGCCTAGATCTGGCTGAGTACGGTAAATCTCGTTTGAGGGTGTGGATCAGTCAGTATTTTTGGTCTTAGATCATCCAGGTGCTGCAGATCTAGAGTTTTCTTTGTAGGGTTTTCCAGATCTGGAACCCAGAGTTGTGTATTCAGAAATATTCTTAATAATAGAGCCCTCCAGCAGCCAGAGACCGGTTTTCCCATATTTGGTTTTTCCAGGGACAGTTTGTCCAGAAATAACTGTCACTTTGTCTATGTGTGCATGTGCTTTTTCTAGATCTGAATTGGTAGAGATTTGTTATGTGTTTTGCTTTGATGTTAACTTGAATTTATTTAGTTGATAACTTGTAAAAGTAGGAGAAGCATAACCGGATTAACAGAAATTATTTCTGCATAAGAATTAAGATTCAAAAATTTCTACATGGAATCAAGCAATTGGAGATCTAGAAGGGTCACCAGCTGAAGCATCTGAAGGATCTAGCCGCAGAAAGCAGCTGGAAAGGCAACAAAAAAGCAGATCTGAAGGGAAAACGCAGTTTTTAGGAGGAGATTCACGCAGAGGGAAGGGTGACGCTGTCCAGCGCTATGTCCTAGCAAGCCCACGCAATTATTGCGCAGAGGCAGCTCAAAAACAACGCTGGTTAGGTCTGAAGCCAAGCAGTGTGATTCAGATCTGAATCTGTCAGATCCAGAAAAAGTCTGCAGAAAAGTTGCAGAAATTCAGAAGAGCTGGTGGGGTTAAACTTCTGAAGTTTTCAAATTTTTAACCTTAGCACAAGTGAAAAAGTTTGGGAAGAGATCAACTTCTCAGAGAGTTTCTTGCCAAAGGAAACTTGCAGTTTGGTCAGAGGATCAAAGAAGAAGCTGAATCATAGTTGATTTGGTAGATTTCCAAGGGGGGAAATCAAGTGCCACAGGGAGCAGAGGGTGCCCAGTTCGAAAAGGACCCTAGATCCAGATCTCTAGCATTGAGAAGAGGAGCTCCGACACATTCTGAGTAGATGGCTCCTCATGGACTGTGTGATCAGGATAGGCTAGAGGGCCTCTCAAACTTTTCGGTATGGAAAGCTAGGATCCTGATTGTCCTTGAGGCATATGGTCTAAGAGACCATGTAGAACAGACCCTGGCCACACCGACAGATGCGGATCTCCTACGGAAGCATAGGGAAGCTGCTAGGCATGCCAAGCGGCTGATACTGGACAGTAGCAAGGATCGTATTGTACCACACATAGCTGAGAAGAGGACAACTAATGAGATGTGGAATGCCTTGACTTCCCTATATGAGGGAAAATTAGTCCAAAGAAAGATGTTGTTGGAGGCCCAAATGAGGTCATTCATGATGACCAAGGGAGAAGACATCGAAAGATGTTGTTGGAGGCCCAAATGAGGTCATTCATGATGACCAAGGGAGAAGACATCAAGCATTTCCTCTTCAGATTGCAGTCAATTAGGGATCAGCTAACCGCAACTGGTGCAATCGTAGATGATGCAGTGATAGTCATGACTGCCCTTAATGCAGCACAGATGAGTGGGAAACCTTTGTCCAAAGTATCTTGGGTAGAACAGACCTCCCAGATTAGGACAACTTATGGTCGATCCTGCGGCAAGAAGAACTACAAAGGTTCACCAAGAAGCAGCACAGCCCTGCGTTGAGCAAAGTAAAGAAGGAAGAGGGGGAAGATGCAACCTTGGCATTGAAGAAGCAACTGAAGAAGATGAAGGATCTTTCTAAGATCAAGTGCTTCCAGTGTGGCGAAATGGGACATTTTGTCAGCCATTGTCCAGAAAAGGAGGAGGACAAGGAAGCATCTTCTTCCAAAGCAGCGGTGGTAGATGATGGGTTAGGAGATGATGTAGCCATGAGCGCTCATGAACCATGGAGGTGGGGTGACATGGACATGTAGAGGAGCTACATGGAAGTAAGGCGGGATCCTTGAGCAACTCATCTCTTGGATCACAAGCGAGCTACGACAGCCTTAAGATAGTAGCAGGACAAGTGGAGCATTGGGTGCATAGATCACAGATGAGGCAGAGGTAGAGGCAGATTTGGACGCTGGGAGGAGCAGCGTAGAGCATAGCAGCAACAACGTAGAAGCAGTAGCAGCGCAGAGGCTGATGTTACTTCAGCGACGCAGTGCAGAGCTGCAGCAACGCAGAGAGCTTCAGAAGGACAACGCAGTGCAACAGTAACGTGATAGATTTAAGCACAAGGAGCTGATGTGACTTCAGTAGTATAGAAGGAGTCTGATTACGCAGGCAGAGCTGTAGCTGTGCATCGTTCTTTAGATGCCAACACAGATCTGCAGCCTATGGAGCTTCAGTGATGAGGATGCAGCCCATTAGACTTGTTTGTCAAAGATTGGGTAGGAGATTCAGTTGTTACTCTCAACAACTGAAGTTGTAGTGCAACAGATCAACAGTGGTAGTGTTATGAGTAGCACAGATGCAGCGTATTGAGAGGGAGCTGCAGTACAGTGGTTGCAGTGGTAGTGGTAGAGTCATTGGCAGCAATAGTGCAGAGTTGAGTGGCAAGAGGCCAAGCTTCAACAACATAGAACCAGTGCCCAAAATCATGGAATGCATAAGTGTGATGTATTGCTAGAGCACACCCTTGATGCTAAGAGGTAGTGTTGAGATTTTGTGTATTTGGGGTAGCATCAGTTGTGCTCTAGGTCCCAAATTTTGAGGAAGGACTAGAGTTCACCTGATCTACAAGACCCAGAAATGGATTTGGGAAATTTCATCCGGTTTAGGAGATATTAAATTAATTAATTATTTTAATGTATTTCCTAAGTTAAAACTTAGGAAAATAAAATAATTAAAGTGAATTTAATTAAACATGTGATGAAATTGTCTTAAGTCACACGGATCAAGTTTTCTTTTAATCTCAGCCATTGATTAAAGATTTAATCTTGGCAGTTGATTTGTCAACGAGAAAAGTATAAAGGAAAGGCTTTGGGTAATTTGTAAGACACAGAGGTAGAGCACTGAAGCTAAAGTTGAGATTCTAGGGCGGGGTTGCTAAGAATTCTCAAGTGTTTCAGTTGCAGAGAGGGGAATTTAGACCAAGGGGATGATCTAATCCCAGGGTCTAGAATACACAAGAAGTAGAGAAGAGATCATGAAAGACAACAGCAGACGACAGCAGCAGCAGCAACTGCAGACGGCAGTAGCAGACGGCAGCAGCAGCAGCAACAAGGACATCGTGATTTTCAGGAAGCCCTTCATGGGTTACGCAGAGACCCTTAGGGGTAGCGTAGTGACTGCGTCATCCAGTCTGAGGTAATGCAGTCCCTTCCAATGACAACGCTAAGCATTTGAAGGCCCTCAGAAGCTGACGCAGTGTCTTTCAGGGGCAGATCTGGGGTTTCTAGGGCTAGATCTGGTTGAGTTCTGTAAATCCCGTTTGTGGGTGTGGATCAGTTAGTATTTTTGGTCTTAGATCAGCTAGGTGCTGTAGATCTAGAGTTTTCTCTATAGGGTTTTCCAGATCTGGAACCCAGAGTTGTGTATTCAGAAATATCCTTAATAATAGAGCCCTCCAGCAGCCAGAGACCGATTTTCCCACATTGGGTTTTTCCGAGGACAGTTTGTCGAGAAATAACTGTCACTTTGTCTATGTGTGAATGTGCTTATTCTAGATCTGAATTGATAGAGATCTGTTATGTGTTTTTCTTTGATGTTAACTTGAATTTATTCAATTGATAACTTGTATAAGTAGGAGAAGCTTAACCAAATCAACAAAAATAATTTCTTTATAAGAATTAAGATTCAGAAATTTCTACAAAACCCTTGAAGTGGCCTTGGATATGGCCTATAGCATTAAAATCATAATGTGAAGCCAAATCTTCAAGTACCTATGACAAATTTAGAGAAACCCTAGTTTGACTTGTCTCCTACCCAATGGGAGATGATGTGTTGCAGAGATTATCTTGTAATTGGGCTTGAAAGTATTGGAAAGAGAATATAGGTGATGCTCAAAAGGATGCATTTCTTTTGAAGACAACATTGACATATGATCAATGGACAATGGTGCCTCATGGCTAAGAGGAAGACATGATCAATGGGGAGCTGAGATCGTCCTAATTACTTTGTCGATATAGCTTTTTGTCTTGTTTTGGGGTCACATGTATATCTGATGAATGTTAGGAATAAGTCCTCTATATCAAGATTAAGGAAGATGGGGAACCATCCCATGATTAGAGTGGCACTTGAATTTGGACGAGCTCAAAACGTCGAAGGAAGGGTTGCAGTTTCCCTGATTGATAACTATACACTTCCTATTTAGAGGGAGTAGATTGAGTTCAATAGTCTAATATAATGTTGAGAGCAATATGTCTTTCATGCAAGGACCAATCTTGATGACTAAGACGTAGCAATGTTTGATGCTTTCGTGATATGATTTAAATTTTCTCTCATATAAATAAGGTTATGATGAGATCCTAGCTCTTTTGCCAAATGTATTATTATCAGATATACATGAAGTAAGATTTCTCTATGGAGGAAGGAGCATATTTGCAGTTATCTCAAGACTCGAAGGGGAATGAATAGTAGACTCATGATTGCAAATTGAAGAAAGCTCCATATGGACTCTAGCAAGTCCCTTGGGCTTAGCATGCTTGGAATGATAGACATCTGACCCCTCTTCAAGGTTGCCGGGATGTCTTTGATATTTCGTTTTATATACTGACAATTTATTTCTGACAAGATCAAGATCATCTCAACATTCAGTGCCATAGGGATTTGATTCTTGAAGCCAAGATGATCCACTTCTTAAGATTAGAAGTATAACGAAAAGATGATGAGGACTTCCTTGTCAAGGGAAGTATGATGTTAAAGACTTGTCATGATGATTTACTCTAAGCAGTTGAGAGAGCCTCCTCTTCAAATACAATTTTGATGGCTTCTTGATTGGCAGTATGTTCTTTAATGCTGAGAATATTGTTGTCTAGAAGAGCACATCTAAGTGTTTCCTTAGGTCTGCCCTGGTTTCCTGGATGATTTCCTGGCATAGAAATTTGTTGCTTTGAGAGACAGAGTGCATTATTGCTAGCATGGCTAGCTACGAGATAGTATGGTTGTGAAATCCCTTTGGAGAGTTGTTTGAGCATATGTTGGGCACGACCATGATATACAATGATATATTGTGGATTCGACATACAAAGAATCATGTGTTTCATAATAGGTCCAAGCACATTGAGATCAAATATCACTATATCTGAAATATGGTGCAAAGAAGAGCATGAGAGTCCATAACATTTTGATTGATGAACTGGCAAATAATTGGATTTTTGAGTTGCGGCATGTAAGCTTATTGTTGACCCAATGTTCTCTAGGTGTCATGCACTATGGCTAGGACTAACAGCCGTAAGATTAGTGAAGGCACTGCTGAGAGGGATTGGTCATGGCTGATCGAGGACACTGGGTAATGTTCTTCCCCCCTATCTAAGCTCCCAGTGAGAGGAATTAAGCCTCAGAGTTCCCGGGGTTGAAGGATCTCTGGACAATAGGATAGTTGTGATCCTTACCCTTTGTGGTAAGTAGTATCTCGCCTATTGTCACCATAAGGTGTGTGATCCTTGTCATTTGTGGCAAGCTGGGTATCTCCCCCTTTCATGATTTGATTGGACAGAGTATACTCCAGTATGCATCCTACCCACAAGCTAGTCTTGTCGAGATTGTTCCTCCCCATCTGGCCAATGGGTTGAGATGACTTGAGATGGTTGTGAACCTCACCTGTCATGATAAGTGGAATCTCGCTCAAGTGATGGGATGTGGGTGTTCAACCACTTGACTCTTGAGGGTCAATGTGGGAAGATCGGCGAACATTGGGATAGATGTGATCCTTACATCTTATGGTAGGTGGTATCTTGCCTATTTTGTTTGACAGTAGGATGGTTGTGATCCTTGCCTAGTAAGTTGCATCTCGCCCATTGTCATTGAACGATAGGATGGATGTGATCCTTACCTCTCATGGCAAGTGGTATCTCGATAGGATGGTTGTGATCCTTGCTTGGTAATTTTTATCTTGCCTATTGTCGATCAGATATATAGGGTGGCAGATTAATCTCCCCTGCTGTCTGTGGATATAGGGTGGAAGCTAGAGCTCCTCTATGATGATTCCTCTTCTTTAGGTAGAGACATGATTGTTCAGCTGATGATCAAAGTTGAGAAAAGTTGAATCGGGATGGGGATGAGATGGATGTACTATTGATGTAGTTGAGATGAAGGTCACGAGACTTGACCTAGAGACTAGTAGGGGTTGGAGGATATAATCGATCTCCCCTACTGTTAGTTGTGGATTCTTCTTCTTTTATGAGTCATGATGAGATGAGACAACAATATGTGATGATGATGTAGTTATCTACCCACCTATATTAGGACATGTCATCTGAGATGAGACTTATGATTCTAATGAAAATTCCTCCCTAGTTGAGAGGGAGTGTTGAAAATTGGGCACCTATGGGACGGATTTCCCATAAGAAAGCTTACTACCCCGAAGAAGAAATCAAATTGGTCAAAAGGAAATATTATTTAATATGGAAAATACCACATTGGGCAAGCAATTGTTAAAAGGAAGTAAAATAATATTTTTGAGCTACTCGAATATTTGAATGTTGCCTCCAAATATGACATGTCAACTTAACTCCTAATGAGATCCATTTGTTCTTGAAGGATGCTATATAAGGAGATTGTAATATTCCTATTGGAAATTTACAATGATAAGCAAAGACATGTAAATATAACAACACAAAAACTTTCAGCAAACACACATATAAAATTGGAAATTTTCCCAAAACACCAAACTAGCCAATTTTATTTAATAACAACACTGGAGTACAATATGAGTTGGAGAAAATGCATCTGGGCTTGCACAAGACAAGCTACAAGCCTCATGTGATAGAAACATAAATGCCCAACTGTTGCAATAACTCTGCTCCGTGTAAAGATGCACCGTCCCTCTGATTCAACACTGCTGGCCAACTTCAACCTCTGATTTTCGCTCTATAAACTTCCCAGAAAATTATAGAAAATTGAGGGTGAGTTCCTTGCCCAAAACCGAATAAAACCCGGAAATGATTTCTCTTGGTTTTGACCTCCCAAATTGGTCCCTCATAGCTTGGCCCTCCTCCAAACTAGAAAATTTTCATTGTTGCTGAACCTGTCAATCTCTGCTCCCAAAACTCTAGCAATCTCCTCTAAATGACCTTCCAACCAACTTCTCAACACCCCAACACCTAACTTCTCTTGATTTTGCTGCCCCAAAATAACTCACTCCAGTGACAACGCAGTCATGGAGAGAGTGACGCAGTCTTGTGCTTTGGATGTGTGTTCAACTTGTGAAAATGTCTCCTGTGATGTAGATACACTCCTCCCACCTGCAAATGAACAAGAAATGACCCTGTAGCTTCTCAAGTCAACACCCAACTTCGCTGCTCCTCTAGTAATAACGTGGCTCCTTCCTCTGTGCAATAGCTACTCTAGAACTACGTGGTATGTCTTCAGTAATGCGTAGAAGCCTGTTAAGGTGTCTCCTTCGGTCTCACTGATAGGAAAGAAGCCTTCCTAGGGTGGCACTCTAGGTCCATCGAAGAAAGATTAAGATTCATTCCTTGGGAAGCTCTTTGGCTAAACAACACAACTTGGCTCAACTAAACAACTAAGGAAAATATGATTTTCAAATTGGCAAAAGACGCCAAATGATGCTTCTTTCTTCCTATTTATGCTTGTTGGTCTTGGGTCTCATTTGGGTTCCTCCTATGATTTCAATCTCACTTAGGAAAATCATATTCTTTAGCAAGTGGTGCGTATTATTTTGTGGGTGAGTGGCCCCCACATTCCACTAAAAGATTTTTGACCCAATTTTCCTAAGTTTCTCCACCAAATTTTTTCCCAACACTCAAATTGCAAAAATGGAAATTCTTCTTAGCAAATATATTTAATTGGGGATATTCTAGTCCTCCCCACTAAAAAATACTTGTCCTCAAGCAATGCTTGAACAAGCACCATCTCGATCAGCTGACCCCAATAGTCTCTGCACACAATACCACGGTCCCAAATGTACCAACCAACCATCCGTGATCTCTACCCTGTCTTGCCAAAATCCCAAGCCATCTTGATCAGCGTGAGGCATTCATTGCTCCAGTCGCTATCCAACTTGGTAAAGTTACCCGAAGTCCTCCACATACCATCAGTAAATAGAGCATCATAATCATATAAAGTCCTGTCTGTCTCCACGTGCAATTTCTCTATAAGTCATCCATCTCATGTCCTCCAAGGGTGGGCACCTGAAGATACAATCCAACTCCGGTGGAAATAAATCCTTCCCTACACGAGCTTCCCCTGAACTCGCCCTGCTGATCATCTCTCCATGTTGGTGAAGTCCCCCAATGGAAGGTCAGAATGATCTCCCCCTGTCGAACCTAGCTCACTCCCAAGGGCAGTTGAACTGTCAAGTATTGTGATGCCAGGGTCCCATTCCCATCACAGGAAAGAACTATCTTGCAGACCTTGCAACACTTTGGTCATGACTAATTGTCTAACATGCTCATACCAGAGCCTCATCTCCTGTAAATCTCGGCCATAATATATGTGATGATCGAGGCTATGCCCAAATTGCCAAGGGGACTCAACAATGCCCGCGTCTATCGCTCTATGGTTGGCCCCAATCCTGAAGAATCACTTGCCTTACCATATGATGAAAACCTCGGTGATCCTCCATGTGTCAACTTGATAATGAACTAGATCATTAACTATCCTGACCGTACTCACTAAGTAATGGAGTGTCCTGACTCCTCCACATCAACTGGATCCGTGGATCCCATGACCATATTAGAGGTCCACAACTCCTAATTCCCAATGCCTACTGTTGTGACATGTTGCTAGTTGTTGGGACCCCTCTGTGTGTCATCTCTGACCCCTGTACGTATCCCATGGATTAGCACTCAACATCAAGAATATCTCTTGCTTATGATGAACTGCTCTGCTCCTGCCAGACCGCATCATGAAATATGCTATCCCAACTCCTAACGATGTACCTGAGTACTACTTGGAGCCTAGGCATCCTCCTGCTGATGAGGACTATCATCCCCTGTACCTCATGCTCACATAACAGCTCGGGCTGTCTTGTCGGAAGTGTCCCCTATAACTCGCTCACAGTCACCTCCCTAAGTGTGAAATTAGGGGTGGAGCATATGCTACCTCTTGTTAATTTTGGACAACTAGGTCCAAACTCCATGTTGTGATGCTTAGATGAAGATACCAATATTTTTATTGGATTCCTCTTTCAGAGAGGTGCAAGATCAATCTAAGATCATCTTGATTCAATGAGTAGAACATTTATTTTGAATTTATTTAAAATATGTGCAGGTCGGCCTTAAATGAAATGTAGGCTTGAAGCCCCAGCAGTTGTGTCACACACCCTCATTGATGGATATAAATATGTCAACGTTGGAGGTCATTTTCACTCATCCGTCACATCACATCCTCTCTCCTCATCTGATTGGTTCGATCATCTATTAGAGTCTCTTCTTCACTCACATGTGGGAAAAAAGCAGCAGCTAGGGTTTCAGAGTGTATGGTTTCCAGCGCAGAAATTGACCAGCGTTGACTGTGGTCAACGCTTGGTCAAATTGACCCGAAACTCTCCCTAAACTTCGATCTCATCAATCCGCTTTTTTTGGCAAAAAATCGAGGCTGGACGTTGACTTTGACTTGGCTGCGTTGACTTTCTTGTTGCTGTTGTTTGCGTTGACCATTGACTGTGACAACGTTGAGTTTTGGGTTGACTGATCTGGCTGTCATAGAGGGTTGTGTGACACTTCTGTTTGGCTGACCGTATTGAGACTTTGTTGGTTGAAGCATCCTGTTGACCGCCTTAACACACCAACACACTTATATATTTTTGGCTTGTCTTTGTCGATCTATTGGTATGTTCTATCAGCATTTTACTTTCTTGTTTATGTGATTGCTGACTGATATTGGGATAAAAAGTAAAGTTGCATCAAGCATAGAATATCTACCAAAATTTACATGGTATCAGAGCTAAGGTGAAGACAAAGCCCAAGTTTGTAGCAATCACCGAAGAAGAGCATGGGTGCCTCAAACTACAATGGATTTAAAGGTGATGACAAATTGACTGGGAAGGAAGACTTCCATGCCTGGAAGATGACATTGGATCTTAATTTGGAAGACCAAGATGTCATGGACTATGTGCAGGGTAAAATTCAAGAGCCTCCATCAACTACACCTGCTGCCACCAAGTCAAAATATAAGAAGGGGGAAATCAAAGCAAGGCTGATGATCAGGGACTCAATTCATAAGAGTCTGGTTGCCTACATCTCTGAGTTGGGCACATCCAAGAAGATGTATGATAAGTTGGTCAACATGTTCAAGGCCAACGATGAAAATCAAGTCCTATTCTTCAAGAACCAATTGAAGAATCTGAAGAAAGGCAGGGATGAATCCGTTCAATCATATTTTCTGAAGCTGACCGAAGTCAGGAATAATCTTCTAGCTATTGGGGAGACAATAGCTGATCGAGAGATGGTTCTCACCACACTTGGAGGTCTCTCATTTGAATGGCATGTATTCAACACTATCTTTCTCAATAACAATGTGATACCTGATTTTGATGAAGTACTATCGAGATGCATACAAGAAGAGACAAGGATGAAGGAATATGGAAATGAAGGAAATGCTGCCTTCATTGCTTGTGCTAAGAAGAACTTTGGTGGTCCTAGGAACAAAGGAAGAGCAGGGGCCCAGGGAAAGAAAGGAAAATGTTACACATGTCACAAGACCGGCCACTATGCTAGAGAATGCCCTTTCAAGAAGGACTCTCCTGATGATGATGACAGCAACAACAACCAGAGGAATGGAAATCAGAGGAACAACAGGTTCAAAGGAAAGAGGAAGGCTCCCTTCGGCGGAAATGCGCAACCTTTCAAAAGGTCGAGAAATTCCAGGTATGAGGAATTAAATATTGTTGACGATAAAAGAAATGAATTCATTCTTGTATCTGCCCTCTCTGCTGCATCTCTACCCGACACTATGGATATCTGGTTGATAGATAATGGTGCCTCAAGGCACATCACTGGGTTCAAGGAAGCACTTTCTGACATGGTTGAGAAGGATGTTAAGCTGAAAATTATCCTTGGAGATAATGCCACATATCCCGTAAAAGGGACAGGGACTATGACCCTCCACTTGTCTCAAGGTCAAGTCCTCTGCTTGCAAGATGTACTATATGTACTTTATTTGAAGAAGAACCTTGTGTCTATTTCGGCCATGGAAGACGAAGGTTTTAATGTGGCATTCATTGATGGGAAGGTGCATATCTGGAAGAAGAGTTTCAAGGAAGCTATCACGATTGGGTTTAGAGTTGATACACTCTACCAAGTTGGAGGAAGTCCATTAGAAGCGATGACATGTGGTACTATCCGACATACTAAACTATGGCACTAGAGGTTTGGACACCTTCACTATAAAGCCCTTCCCGAAACAAGGAAGGTGGTGACAGGGATGCCCGAGTTCACAAATGATCATGAAGGTGTATTTCAGGGTTGTGCCAAAGGAAAGCATACAAGGGGACCTTTCCCCTCAAGTGTCACAAAGACATCTGATGTCTTGCAATTGATACATTCTGATCTGTCTGGTATGCTGCTCATGACATCCTTGGGAGGATGTTCTTATTATATGACGTTCATAGATGACTTCCCTCGCAAAACCTGGAGATGCTTCTTGAAGAAGAAGGATGAGATTTTCATGGGGTTCCGTACCTTCAAAGCCTTGGTGGAAAATCTAACAGGGAAGAAGATCAAGATATTGAGAACTGATAATGGAGCTAAATATGAGACGAATGAGTTCAAGAAATTTTACAGAGAAGCTAGCATTAAGAGGGAGACCACAACTGTCTATACACCCGAGCAAAATGGTGTTGCTGAAAGAAAGAATAGGACCATTGTGGAAGCTGCCCGTGCCATGCTATGTCACCAAGGTCTACCGAAGTTTCTGTGGGGAGAAGTTGCGAACACTGCTGTGTACATACAAAACCGATGCCCACATTCCCCTCTGGACTCCAATACTCCCGAAGAGGTTTTCTCTGGTAAGAAACTTGACATCTTACATTTTAGAGTTTTTGGATGTCCTGTTTATTTTCATGTACTGAAGGAGAAGAGGAGCAAGCTGGATGCTTCTGGAAAGAAGGGAATGTTTGTGGGCTATCGCAAAATTTCGAAGGCCTATAGAGTCTATGTGCATGGTCAAAGGGAAGTGGAGATATGCCACGATGTTATCTTTGATGAAGATGCTTCCCTGAGGAAAGTAATCAATCTTCCGAGATCTGAGGAAGATCATGAAGCAAGGCCTGGAAATCAAGAAGAACCGAAGGATGAGACGATGCTCGATGTTGAAGGACCGATGGACCCTATTGATCCACCTCCTTCAACGAGGAAGAGACCATCATGGCTCAGGGACACTCTCGAGGATGAGGGGGACATTATGTGAAAGCAAGAAGTCGAATAGATACCAAGGGTATCTAGTAGCCATGAGTACAATCGTACAATCTGAGCCTGGATCTTTTGAAGAAGCCGTAAAGCATCAAGTCTGGAAGGATGCTATGCACGAAGAATATGAGTCCATTATGAAGAATGATGTCTAGGATATGGTTCCAAGACTAGAGGACAAAGCAGTTGTCACCTTGAAATGGCTCTATAAGATCAAGCATGGATCTGACGGTAGTGCCGAAAAGTTCAAGGCAAGATTCGTTGCCCGTGGCTTCTCTCAAAAGGAAGGCATAGACTATGATGACATATTTGCACCTGTGGCCCGATACACCACCATCCGATCTATCATAGCCCTTGCTACTACGCAAGGATGGAATCTTCATCAGATGGATGTGAAGACCGCATTTCTGCATGGTGCGATAAATAAAGAGGTGTATGTGGAACAACCTCTGGGGTTCGAAGTCCAGGATCAGGACACCCATGTCTGCATGTTGAAGAAAGGCCTCTATGGGTTGAAGCAAGCACCCAGAGCTTGGTACGAGACGACAGATAGCTACATGATGAAGCTGGGCTTCACTCGTAGTAATGCTGATCCAAACCTTTGCTTCAAGGTTGATAGAGAAAAGTCTCTCATTCTGGTGCTGTATGTGGACGACCTCTTCTTGACAGGTGTTGACCCTCTCATTCATCAATGGAAGATGGAGCTCGCTACTGAGTTCGAGATGAAGGACCTAGGACTGATGCATTACTTCATAGGCTTAGAGTTCTGGCAGAGACCTGGCGAGATTTTCCTTTCTCAAGGAAAATATATTGTGAAGCTTCTGGAAAGATTTGGAATGGTGGATTTTAAATCCGTGTCGACACCGATGGAGCTCAACTTTAAGAAGTTGAGTGGCAGCGCTGCTGGGCATGTGCTAGCAAATCCTACTGAGTAGTGTCAACTCGTAGGTGCCCTGATGTTCTTAGTGAACACCTGTCCAGACGTATGTTTTGCATTGAACACTTTGAGTCAACATATGGTTGAACCTCATCACTTTAACTGGGTTGGTGCCAAGAATCTGTTGAGATATTGTTGGGGCACAATAAACCATGGGCTGAGATACACTGCCGGGAGCATGACAGTCCATGGATATACTGATGCTCGATTGGGCTGGCAGTGTGGTGGATCGTAGGAGCACATCAGGATGTTGCTTCACACTTGGTTCTGCTTTGATATCATGGATGAGCAGGAAGCAGAAGTCAGTGGCTTTGAGCACTACGGACGCCAAATACATTGCAACGAGTATGGCCTGTTGTGAAGCAGTTTGGTTGCGAAAGCTCTTTGGTGAGTTGTTCGAGCATGTGCTAGATACCACCGTGATACTTTGTGATAACCAGAGTGGGATTCAGTTGTTCGAGAATCCCGTGTTCCACGATCGATCAAAGCATATTGATATCTGGTACCACTTTATCCGGGATATGGTATAGCGAGGTGCCGTAAGGCTTGATCATACAGGAACTGATGAGCACGTCGCAGACATTCTCACAAAGTCCCTAGGGAAGGTCAAGTTCCTAACCTTTCATGACAATCTTGGAATCGTAGAACGATCCTATGCTGAGGGCCCTGTTGGACGATGAGCTCTTGGAGCTCTTGGGGGCTTTGGGGATAGCTTCTCGGAGCTATAAGCACACACGGGGCTAGGCTTGCCGAACCTTGTGGTGCTTCTGCCCCACCGTTATGCTGTTGAGTTTGTTCACCTCTCATGGTCTGTGCCTCATATGCATCCTACCCATTGAATCCCGGACTCATGGGAAGTACCTCTCATTTGGTCAGTGAGGTGGGAAAAGCTAGAGACTAGTAGCAAAGACTGATGGATGCATCAGAGATTGTCGTACTCTCTATGTCTAGGATGGCACGTGTCCAACCACTTGATCTGGGATCAAGTCTAGTGAGGTTTCGGACCTCCTACTGACTTAGGGTCAGATAAACCAACTTCGGGTTGGTATGTGACTCTTTGAGTCCTATAGAGGTTTTGGACCTCTGGGCTGAATTTGTTAGTCGAGAATGATGTCTTTGTGACTGACCCACTTTTGTTCTGAAATAAAAAAGCCAACAAAGCAAGTTACGGCGGGATGACGCACAATGTTTGGATTGCACAGGTGGATGGAGTTCTTCCTAGTTGAGAGGGAGTGTTAATTTTGGACAACTAGGTCCAAACTCCATGTTGTGATGATCAGATGAAGATGCTAATATTTTTATTGGATTCCTCTTTTGGAGAGGTGCAAGATCGATCTAAAGGTCATCTTGATCCGATGAGTAGAACATTTATTTTGAATTTATTCAAAATATGTGCAGGTCGGCCTGAAATGAAATGTAGGCTTGAAGCCCCAGCAGTTGTGTCACACAGCCTCATTGATGGATATAAATAGGCCAACGTTGGAGGTCATTTTCACTCCCATCACATCACATCCTCTCTCCTCATTTGATTGGCTCGATCATTTATTAGAGTCTCTTCTTCACTCACACGTGGGAAAAAAGCAGTAACTAGGGTTTCAGACTGTCTGGGGTTTCCAACGCAGAAATTGACCAACGTTGACTTTGGTTAACGCTTGGTCAAATTGACCCGAAACTCTTCCCAACCTTCGATCTCATCAATCCGCATTTTTTGCCACAAAAATAGAGGCTGGACATTGACTTTGACTTTGCTGCATTGACTTTCTTGTTGTTTTTGTTTGCGTTGACCATTGACTGTGACAGCGTTGACTTTCGTTAACTTTTGGGTTGACTGATCTGGCTGTCCTAGAGGGTTGTGTGACACTTCTGGTTGGCTGACCGTATTGAGACTTTGCTGGTTGAAGCATCCTATTGACCGTCGTAACGCACCAACAAACTTATATATTTTTGGCTTGTCTTCTGTCGATATACTGGTATGTTCTATCAGCATTTTACTTTCTTGTTTATGTGATTGCTCACTGATATTGGGATAAAAAGTAAAGTTGCATCAAGCATAGAACATCTACAAAAAATTACACTCTCCGACAAGCCACGCACTCCCAGTCTTATACGTTTCAGCTCGTGCCCTGAAAAAATGCCACTGCTGAGAAGTCTCTTTTTGGACACTCTGTGCCCCAACTAACTATCTCGAGCAAGCCTCCTGGATCTTGCTGCTCGCGTGAAGTCATCAGTGAACAACATCTGACTATGTTGCACCTGCAAACAATGTGGAAGTGAGACCGGCGCGCAGGTCCCCATGGATATCATCAAATGATGCTCATCTGCATTCCCGTTGATCTGCTAATGGGAATGACACTACCGTGCCTAGCCTTCATGGCACCTGTGTCCAATGTGCCCATGAGGGAGCACTATCTTCATACAATGTGCCATCTGGTGCTGTTAAATTTGGGCAACTAGGTCCAAATTTCGGGTTGTGCTGCTCAGATGACGATCCCAATATTTTTATTGGATTCCTCTTTCGAAGAAGTGTAAGATTGATCTAAAGATCATCTCGATCGGTTGAGCAGAACATGTACTTTGAATTTATTCCACTTATGTGCTAGGTCGGCCTGGAATATAATATAGACTTAAATGTCTTAAAGGACGTGTCACACACCCCCAAAGATGCCTATATAATGGAGAGACTAGGAGTTCATTATACACACAATGGGTGGAGGATTTCTTCTCTCTTGATGGCGATGCAGCTGCGTTCTTGGTGCTGCGTACTTGTGGAATATTCTTTGTTTTGGGGTTGTGTGTGACACGCTTGGCTGAATGACCTATTGGAGACTTTGCTGGTAGAAGCATCCTGCTTATCGCCGTAACACCACCATTCATTATCTTTGTTTTGGCTTGTCTTCCATCGATCTATTGGTATGTTCTATCTGCTTCAGTATTTTTGCCCTAATCTGAAATGGCATAGAACATGTTCAAATTAACATGGTACCGGACCTAGGAGAAGACAACGCCCAGCTTATGTCAAGAATCTAGGGCAGTGTGAAGAAGGCTGTTCATATCTACCTCTGGAATGTCGTTGGACTGAGGCATCACACAGATCTTATGGACTTTGCACTGTTTGTATGGGCATCACACAGTTTGAATGGGCATCATATTTCTGTGTAGGCATCATTATTATTTATATGGGAATCACATTATCTCTGAAGAACCTTTGGCCCTATGGAATATTGCTAGATCCAATGCGAGGCTTGATTTGGTTTTTGGGTAATGAAATTTCAAGGGTTACGTTGGGCTCTATATTGCAGGTGATCAAAGACAAACTTATCTGCAATCCTAAGAAGCCCTGTTTCCTTCTCTACTGTGCCTCTCAACCTTGTAAAGATTTGGTCATTTATCTCTGCGGTTCATCAAGAAGGAAGAGAATCGTGGCTTTGAACCTCGTTGGACTATTATTCTTGGCATTTTGTGGAGAGCGTATTCTGAAATTGATTGCAAATTGAATTGAAGAGTTGCCGAGAGCTATTGAGATATGATTGTATTCATCTTCTGCTGCTGACTTTAAGCTAAAGACAGTGAGGAGTTTAGGCATGATCTGGAGCCTGTTAGACGTCTAGTGCAGAGATCTAATAAGCCTCAATCTGCGACCCTAATTGTCTATCTTTATGCGGCCAAGACTTATATGGCTCTGTATGGTAATTGAGCTTGGTCCTTTGCCCTCGCACCTCTGGCACAATGCAATGGTCAGTCTCAGCATGGTTGGTCACGACATTGTTATACATATTGGTCTCAGCATCTTTGTAATGAGTATGCGTGGCTACGGAAAGGAAAGTATGGCGGTGACAAGTGGAGCACGATTGTAGAGGGGACCACATACGGTGACGGTGTGGAGTCAGAGGCGATCTCTGCGTAGCGGGTGAGATCCACACCCACGTTAATTCAGGGTGGCCAATGCATCATCTCATTGATGCTTGAAATTTTTGACATTGCCAGGAGTGATGAATATTGTAGAATGAACAGAGTATCTTTGGCATCGTGGTTGTATGTGTTTAATCATACCCAAAGACATTTCGAAGCAGCGTGACATTTTTGTCCTTGCAGAAGTATACCACTTCTTGATTTTTGTTTAATAATTCACGCGGGAATGCTCTAGTGAGGGATATAATTTCAAATGGCGTTTTATTATCGACCATGCCCCCTACAGCCACTGGCTCCCTCAGGGTGACGTCAGTGACATTTCCTCTCCCACTGATAACGACTACTCCTCATCGGAACTACCCATGAACGATTCTAGAATATCTGTGATGTTGAAGCCAGTGGGGACCTCTAGTACACGATTTTTTGCCGTGTCTGTTATGTCACGTATTCCATGCAGAGGAACTTTGGGTTTGTTCCTGAATCAATGGTTTGATGTAATAAATTTTCCGCAGACTTCTGAGGCACTTTACAAGGCAGATCTGAGGTATATTTAAGGCACAACAAGGTTGTTTCATGAGTCCCTTTTCTAAGGTGTTCTGTGGCATATTTCTAAGGAGGAACTAAGCTATTTTGTGAACACAACAGACCTGTGGAAAACCTATAACAATATGAAATAGACCTTGGAATGAGATTTGTAGCAGACCTCATCTGTAGCAGCCCTAATTCAGAGTATAGTCTGAAATTTGCGAAGGTAGAGATTCTTGTGACAAGGTTTATTACCTGGGTGTCAAAGGCATGTTAATGCAAGTTTGAAGAAGGTGCTTGAATTCTCTGGATCAGACTTTTGTAGAAAAACTTTTATACTCGTTAATTTCAGACCTATAGAAGGCTTTCACAGTTCTGGAGCAGTTCTTGAGGAGTACTTGAAGTTGCCTTAGCAAGCAGGCCTTGAAGCTTTGTAGCAGATGCTGGAGCAGCCTCGGACCAAGCTTTGATGTGCATGTCGAATCAGTTGGGTATGATGATAACCTGTCTCTCCTCCAAAGGATAGACATCTATATATGACGATATATGTATCCATCTCCATAATGAAAAAGAAATAGACTTTCTCCTAAACAGGATTTTGCGTATAAAAATTGATGTTATACTTTCTCATAGGATGTTTCCTGAAAGATGCTGATATAATTGCTCCAAGAGAACCTGAGGCATCAGCAGTTCTAGAAGTCACTATAAAGGAATCATGATATGTTAGAAGGCAGATTGGGATCCCTATTTCTGTGGGTTACAGTAAAGAAAATCTTAGAGGGTTGTTTGAGGAAGCTACAACAGATCTCCACAGAACATGAGGTAGTTGCTGTAAGGTAAGTATGAGTACTTCTGACACAAGCTGAGGCTTGTAGATATATTCTCCCTGTTTGACAATGACATATGTCAGAATATGTATGACCATGAAGCTTGAAATCTTCAGTACTGTTAATGATGAAGAAAACAATGATGATAGTTCAGAAGGTATCTCTGTAACCGCAAATTTGAAGAGCTAAATCTGTGATTCTATGTCACTGTCATTATGACAGTGACATAGACAGACCCCCATGATTACGAGATTCATAATAGCAGTAAGCTTGTGACAGTATCAGTCTTACATTACAGCGTAATGATAAACTTGAAGTGTGAACTGAGAAGTTTTTGCAGCCTTCAGTCACGTTGTTGGAGTCTTGAACCATGATCAGCAAAGCCTGTGAAGTTTTGAACAAATATTGTATATGATATATGCATGATAGCTATATGATAGTATATGGCTATGAGTCTTGGATGGCTTTGACTGTGGGAGAGTAAGACCCCTTTTTCAAGTTGGTGTCTGGGATGCCCTCATTTAAAATGGATGTCTTCTCTCAAGAGAAGCTGGCATTAAGAGGGAGAATACAACAGTATATGCTCCTGAGCTAATATCATTGCTGAAAGAAAGAAGACCCTCATGGCTCAAGGGTATATGGCTTCAAGGGGGAAATTTTGGTAGAAAATCAAGAAGCCATATAAATACCAGAGGTATCTAGCTGCCATGAGTACAATATGAGCCCGGATCTTTTGAAGAAACTGTAAAGCATCAAAATTTGCAAGGATGCGAGGGTGATATCTGGATATGGTTCCTAGACCACAGATCAAAGTTGTTTTCACCTCGATATAAGATCAAGCATGGATCTGATGGGAAAATGTGGTGCCTGAGACTTCTCTAGGAAGGCACTGATTATTATTGCACCTATAATCTATTATTACCCTTGCTGCTATGCAAGGACAAAATCTTCACCAGATGGATGTGAAGACCACATTTCTGCATGGTACGAAGGAAGAGGTGTATGTAGAGAAACCTATGGGGTTCGAAGTCCAGGATCGGGACACCCATGTTTGCAGGTTGAAGAAAGCCCTCTATGGGCTGAAGCAAGCACCTAGAGCTTGGTACAAGAGGGTAGATATCTACCTGGTGAAGCTGGGCTTCATTCGTAATAATGCTGATCCGAACCTTTACTCCAAGGTTGATAGAGAGAAACCTCTCATTCTAGTGATGTATGTGGACGAATTCTTTCTGACAGGTGTTGACCCTCTCATTCATCAGTGCAAGAGGGAGCTCGCTGCTGAGTTCGAGATGAATGACCTAGGACTGATGCATTACTTCGTAGGCCTCGAGGTCTGGCAGAGACCTGGCGAGATTTTCCTTTCTCAAGGAAAATACATTGTGAAGCTTCTGGTATGATGGACTGTAAGTCCATATCGACACTGATGGAGCTCAACTTTAAGAAGTTGAGTGGCAGCACTGCTGCGCCCGTGTTAGCAAATCCTACCAAGTATCGTCAACTCGTAGGGGCTCTGATGTTCTTAGTGAACACCCTTCCGGACGTATGTTTTGCAGTGAACACGTTGAGTCAACACATGGTTGATCATAACATTCACTGGGTTGGTGCCAAGAAACCCTTGAGATATCTCTGGGCAAATTTATAAACTATGGAAAGAGATACACCCAAGAGCATGTAAGGAATGGACATACCGATGTCGATTGGGCCGGCAGTGTGTGACGAAGACAGCCATCTAAGATGTCGTCGACATCGTAGACCCGTCTTGGCAGAAATCAAGTTTGCGTAGCCTTGAGCGCCATCGAGGTCGAATACATTACAACATCTGTCCGGAAGTGAAGTCGCCTGTTGGGTGAAAGCTTCGCGAGTCGTTCGGGAGCACGTAGGTGGAGCCATCGTTATTCCAGACAACTATTAGGGGGTATCCAAGCCACAGAATCTCGGGTTCCACGATTGATCAAAGCATGTTGATGGCCGGTACCACTTTATCTGGGATATGGTACAGCGAGGCGCCGTAAGGCTCGATCATATAGGAACTGATGAGCAGGTCGTGGATATTCTCACAATGCCCTTGGGGAAGGTCATGTTCCTAACCTTCCGTGAGAATCTTGGTATCATGGAACGATCCTATTCTGAGGGTCCTGTTGGACGATGAGCTCTGGGAGCTCTGGGGGGCTTTGGGGACAGCTTCTCGGAGCTATGAGCAACCACAAGGCTAGGCTTGCCGAACCTTGTTGGTGTGCTTGGACCCCACCGTTGTGATTATTGAGTTGGTTCACCTCTCATTATCTATGCCCCGTGTGCATCCTACCCATTGAGTTCAGGGCTCATGGGAAGTACCTCTCATTTGGCCAATGAGATGGGAAAGGAGAATAGAGACTGAGGAAGCAAGACCGATGGATGCACTGGAGATTGCCATATTTCTATATCTAGGATGGCACGTGTCAGATCCACTTGATCTAGGACCAAGTCCCGCGAGGCTTCGTACCCTGAATCGACTTCGGCCGTTGAAAAAACTAACTTTAAGTTAGTATATGACTCTCTTGAGTCCCAGTGAGAGCTTGACTCCAACCGACTTTGTGTCGTGTAAACCAACTTCGGTTTGGTATGAGAATCTTTGAGAGTCCTCTAGAGGTTTCAGACCTCTGGGCTGAATATGTCAGCCGAGAATGATGTCTTTGTGACTGACCCACTTCTGTTCTGAAATAAAGAGGCTAGCAAAGCAAGTTATGATAGGATGACACACGATGTTTGGATTGGACTAGTGGACGGAGTTCTCCCTTGTTGAGAGGGAGTGTTAAATTTGGGCAACTAGGTCCAAATCTGGGTTGTGTTACTCAGATGACGATCCCAATATTTTTATTGGATTCGTCTTTCGGAGAGGTGTAAGATTGATCTAAAGATCATCTCGATTGGATGAGTAGAACATGTACTTTGAATTTATTCCACTTATGTGCTAGGTCGGCCTGGAATATAATATAGACTTAAATGCCTTAAAGGACATGTCACACACCCCCAAAGATGCCTATATAATGGAAAGACTTGGAGTTCATTATACACACAATGGGTGGAGGATTTTCTTCTCTCTTGATGGCGATGGAGCTGCGTTCTTGGTGTTGCGTACTTGTGGAATATTCTTTGTTTTGGGGTTGTGTGTGACACGCTTGGCTGAATGACATATTGGAGACTTTGCTGGTGGAAGCATCCTGCTGATCGCCGTAACGCCACCATTCATTATCTCTGTTTTGGCTTGTCTTCCATCGATCTATTGGTATGTTCTATCTGCTTTAGTATTTTTGCCCTAATCTGAAATGGCATAGAACATGTTCAAATTAACAGGTGGCCTGTTGATGCCACATCATCTGGCCAACCCCTACCAGAGTGTGCTACTCTCCGTGTGAGTCCATGTGCATCCCACATGCCCAAACAACCCATGGGTTCAACTCACGAACCCCCCGACTACTAGTGCTGACTGGAACTCCCCTAAGGTTTGAGTGCAGTTAGTCACTAAGTTTAGTATTGTAATATTCCTAATTAGCAATGGCTAATTGGAATATTCGATTTTGCTCAATTTTGCCTTCTATAGTTTATTTATAAATAAAAAGGTGAGTAAAGGGGGATATAACTCACTTTGGGAATAAAGTCACTCCCTAGTAGCACAACGTTGTAACTTAAAGGGAGCCAAGGGGGGGCCAAGGACCACGTAGAGAGGGGGCCCACGTATGCACTAGGAGGGACTGCGCAGATGGAGAGGAGCACGTGGCAAGAGGGAGGCTATGTTGAGGAGATGGGCCTTAGGGTTTTGAGAGAGGCCAACGTTATAAGAGAGGGAGGAGCCTTCTCATTTGATCATTTGAGTTTATGCATTTGAGCTAGTCACTTTGACTTCTTGAGCATGCTGGTTGTTTAGCCTGCCTGCAGCACTGTTTAGTGCATCGAGTGTCTCCGATCGGAGATCTCACCCTTAGCCCTGGGGGACTTCGAGTGCCTGCTCAGGCAAGGTAGTTTCATCATCATTTTGTGGGAGGATTGATGTTTGGGTTTTCTTGCGGAGCTGGGCATTCAGAGACTGTGCAGTCTTGAGAGGGAGGACGCAGTCCATTCTAGGGGAGCTCCAGATTGAGTTTCTTGCAGAGGTTTTGAGCTTGGAGATTGAGCAAGGATCAACCCTTGCCTGTTGGAGGATTTTGGTGGAGTTTGAGGCTGCATTTCAGTGGTTTCTATTCAGCCTCTGCGCAGAGCCTTGGAGGACAGCGTAATTCCCCAAGGGGGTGATTTTCGGGGGTCAACCATTTCAGATATGATTTCTATGTTTTGCTGTCGTTGATGAGTAGAGGTGGATTTCAGATTTTCAGCTCATTCTGACGAGGGGATCAGCCCCAAATCATCAGTTCATTTCAGCAATAGCAGCTACACGGAAGTTTTCCAGCAGTTGGGACGCAGTTCAGAGAGCAGCCATTTCTTGGACATTCTGAGAGTATTTCTTCACTTGCCTTGAGCAAGTCTAGGTGCCATCACTCTGATCACCTATTGTACTTCATTATATTTCTCAGTATAATAAAATGGCTTAGCATTTCTTCTCTATATTTCTGGAGCATTTGTTATACATTCTATTTATGCTATTGTATGGCTGCATTACTGTTATTTTTATATCTTCAGGCATTCTAGTTCTATACCACTTGGTGTGCTTTCCTCATACTCTTAGACAGAGTCTGGAAAGGGCCAGGCAACCTCCAGATCTCACTCTCTTCTCAGAGGTGAAATATCTGGTAAACGCACTCCCAGTCCATCTCTGGTTGGAGTTTGCTTGTGTTTGAGGGATATCCCTGAAAAGGGATATTACAGTGGTATCAGAACATAGTTCTGGCTCAGCCTGTGGAGCTAGTTGTCTATGACACCGGGGAAGAAGCCCTACATTTGTTATAGAGGCAGGAAGTACAGAGAAATTGATCGTAGGTTGGAGAACACCTACGGAGAGGGAGACTGTGTTAGGGTGGTGGACACAGAACAGGAGGAGCTTGTGATAGACGCAGAGTAGGAGGAGGCTGTGTTAGATTCAGAGCAGAGAGAGCCGATGGCAGATGACAGTGAGGCAAAACAGTTTGGGGAGGAACTCCTCAAATCGGTGCAGGATCTAGTGAGATAGATTGAGGTGATGGGTCATAGATTCACCGCTGTGGAGGCTAGACAGCGTGAGACCCCACGGGTTTTCCAGGTAGGTGAGGGATCAGGTACATCCCACCATTTTGCAGAGCATGGTGCTATTCAGCGTGATACTATCATAGTTTTAAAAACCGGAACCGATGACCGGACCGGTGGACCTAATGAACCGGGTTTCTAACTGGAACCGGTCTAACTGGGAGCGGTTAGATCTCAATGAACCGGTTTTAAAAAAAATACATTAAATAATTATTTTTTAATAAAAAAAACTATTTTTAAGATTTGCAACCATGATTCCAAGCCAATAGAGACAAAATATGCAAAGTTTTCTCATTTATATACCATGCAAAGGTGAATATATCAAAATTGCACCGAGTGCAATACATATCATCAAAAAATACATAAGCAATGAGGCTCCAAATGGCCCATAAAGTCCAAAAACAATGCTACAAGCTATGAGGCCATTGGCCTAATACAAGACTACATATTAGTGATCAATAACATGATCACTCCTCATCATGATCAAAATCATCACCACTACTAGACAAGGGATCATAAACATGAGCCACATAAATAATATGGCTCAGAGTTTGAGGACTCCTAAAACTTCTCTACAACTTTAGTAGTAGTAATAGTAGTAGCAAAAATAGACATCAAAACTACAAATCACTCAGCAACATGGTCTCTCATGAAGCTCATCATTGATTCATCGCTACTAGAAATGGGATCATCAACAAAAGATACATAAACATCATCTAGCTCAAAGTCTTCAGACTTGGATTGCTCAACCTTATAACATGATAGAAATTGAAAAAGTTTAACATGCCTAACCAGTGATTTTGGTTTGAGTGAAGGGTTCATCTCCTCAACCTTAAAATGCGGTAGAAAAAGATTAGCATGCCTAACTAGTTGTTTTCCTTTGAGTGAAGGGTACATTCTTGTTAAGGCCACGGTAGGGGAGTTCAACAATCAATACCACCAACATCAACAAAGTTCAACAATCAATGCTACCAACATCAAGGTTCTTAAATGACTTCATGCTCTTGATCAAATGCCAATCTCGTACCCTTACACATGATAGAAACAAATGGAAACATTGCAAACCCCCAAACCATGAAACCCTGAAAACCATTAAGTCTGCTGAATTTTGAGTGAAATCTAAAATTCTAGTTTATCCATATGAAATCCAATGAGGACGAAACCACTCTTAAACATCCTGAGTCATTTCATGGTAATGTTAAAAATTTAAGTAAAAGGATGAAAATGAAAAATAAAGGAAATGTCACTTTTACTTTAAGAATTTAACATTACCATTAATTGCCAAGAGGATGGGTCAGGAAAATGAGAGGGGAGGCAAAGTCAAGTGAAGCCCCCCTTGCCCTCCTGAAATGGTAGCACAAACTTGAGCATGGGACACCTAACGGGCCGGTTTATGCATTAACCGGCCGGTTCCGTACCTAACCGGTTGGTTAGGTCCGGTTAACCGGGATTTTTTGGTGAGATGCCTCCTTGAACCCGGTTGCAGGGCCGGTTCCACCCGGTGACTTAGCTGACCGGCCGGTTTGGCTGGTTACCGGTTCCAACCGGCCGATTTTTAAAACTATGGATACTACTCAGCAGATGGCTTCACATGCACCTACACGCTCTACCATGCCCACTTTTCTGGGAGCAGACACAGGGGCAGGAGCCCAGCAGGAGACAGAGCCCGACCATATGGGCGATTATTTTGCAGAGTATCAGGCATATGGATAGGAGTTCAGGGATGCTCTCTTGTTCAGAGATTTTGTTCAGCTCCAGTGGGACAGTAGACCCCGCGACCATCATAGAGGGCACCGGCATTATCATGATGGAGATACCCACCGCATAGCTAGCAGATTTCACTTGCCTACGTTTGATGGTTCATCAAACAGTTCGGCGAAGTCTTGGGTGGAGAAGCTGGACATCTATTTCCAGCTTAACCAGATGTCGGAGACGGAGGCCATCAAGTTGGCGACATTACATTTGGATGGTGAGGCCCAGGACTGGTGGTTCCATGGGATGGTTACACTCAGACATTCTACAATGATGACATATGCCAAGTTCACCAGGAGGTTGATAGAGAGATTTGACCGGAGGGATCCGGAACAACACTTTGTTGAGCTGACGAGGCTCAAACAGACCGGGAGCCCAGAGACATACATTGCAGACTTCTTGCTGGTTTCAGTGATGGTGCCAGATCTATCCGTGGCTCGGATGATCTACATGTTTGTTGAGGGGTTAGCAGAGCCAGTTCGAGGTCTAGTCAAATCTACTAGACCAGCCACACTTCAGGATGCTATTAGCAGGGCCCGGGATTTACAGGATGTCTTACCCAGGACCCGGACACCTTACCCCCAGAGACAGGCTTTCCAGCCCAAGGGGAAGGACGTGAGGATTCCGCCTCCAAAGGGGAATCCAGGACGGGCATAGATGGATGATGATGGTAGGAGGGAGCTGAAGAAGAAGCAGTTGTGCTTTACCTGTCAGGAGCCATGGGCACCGGGACATAGATGTGCTGCTGGCAAAGCACATTTTATTGAGGTTTTCTCCGAGAGAAGTGGGGAAGAGGATGAGGAGGATGACGTGGAGGTTGGAGATAGTCATGCAGCGCAGGATCCTTTGCCACCTCCACCACCCGCAGCAGGTGGTGCGGTTTTTGCACCTACCAGAGGGGCCCTTGCAGCATTGCGAGGAGTTCCCAAATATTTGACACTGCGCGTACGGGGGACAGTACGTGGCCAACGAGTATCAGTTTTGGTTAACAGTGGGGCAACCCACAACTTCATCGATGCACAGATGGTTGAGCGGAGAGGTATTCAGACTGAGAACTTCGATGGATTTTCAGTTTTGGTCCCAGGAGATCAGACCGTGATGTGTGCTCGTTATGTTCCAGAGTTATCAGTGACAATGGGCACCTACACACTCACTGATCACTTTTTCGTGGTCAATATTCCAGACACCAACATGGTACTGGGTGTTCAGTGGCTTATCACTCTAGGGAAGGTCACTACAGATTGGAAGGCCCTAGAGATGGAGTGGGATGATGAGAAGACAGGGAGGCATGAGAAGATACAGGGACAGCACACATATCCGCCTCAGACTGTTTCGGCTCATCGGATGGAGGCAGTCTTCCGTAAGGGAGACGTAGAGTGGGCAGTGGAGCTGCGTGCATCAGAGGAAGGGATTACAAGGCAGACGGTGCACCTAGAGATACAGTCCATCCTTGACAGGTATGCCACAGTGTTTGGGGATATTCCGCCGGGACAGCCACTGGACCGGGGATTTGAGCACACCATTGAGCTTGAGCAGGGCATATAGGCAGTGATTACTACCCCCTATAGGCATCCCAAAGCTTATCGGGATGAGATTGAGCAGGCCATCCAGGAGTTGCTGGCTCTTGGGTACATCCAGCCGAGCACAAGTCCTTTTGCTTCTTCCGTGGTGTTGGTGAAGAAGAAGGACAACACCTTGAGGATGTGTATTGACTACAGGGCCCTGAACAAGAAGACCGTGATGAATAGGTACCCTATACCCAGGATCGATGAGTTGATGGATGAGTTGAGAGGAGCCTAGTTCTTCTCAAAGATTGATTTGAGATCGAGGTACCATCAGATTCGCGTGAGGGAACATGACATTCCCAAGACCGCCTTCAGGTGTCACTATGGGCACTTTGAGTTTTTGGTGATGCCCTTCGGGCTAACCAACACCCCAACGACATTCCAGTCTTGCATGAATCACATCTTCCGCAGTCACTTGAGGAAGTTTGTGTTGGTGTTCTTTGATGATATCCTCATTTACAGCAGGACTCGGGAGGAGCATCTCCAGCACATTGAGGCAGTGTTGCACATTTTGGAGGAGCAGCAGTTCTATGCCAAGCTCTCCAAGTGTGAGTTTGGGTTGACGGAGATGTTGTACTTGGGACATATCATAGGGGTGGACGGAGTGAGAGTCCACGAGGATAAAATCAGGGCCATCAGAGATTGGCCGGAGTCGAGGAACGTGACAGAACTTCGAGGATTCATTGGCATTTGTACTTATTACAGGAAGTTCGTCAAGAGTTTTTCACAACTTGCTGCACCCCTTACAGATTTGACGAAGAAGGGGGCATTCAGTTGGTCGGATACAGCGCAGCGAGCCTTTGACAGGCTCAAGGAGGTGATGAGCAGCTGCCCTGTGCTTGCATTGCCAGATTTTACGCAGCCATTTGTTTTGGAGTGTGATGCGTCGGGAGAGGGGATTGGCACAGTATTGATGCAGGGAGGTCACCCTCTAGCCTTTGAGAGTCGGAGGCTCCTTCCACACGAGAGGTTGTATTCTATATACGACAAGGAGATGTTGACCATTATGCATGCATTGGCCTAATTTCGGCAGTATTTAGTGGGTAATAGGTTTAGGGTGAGGACTGATCACAACAGCCTCAGGTTCTTTTTGGAGCAGAAGCAGCTACAGGAGAGGCAGCATAAGTGGATCAGTAAGATCCAGGCATATGACTTTGACATTGAATATGTCAAGGGTAAGAACAACGTGGTAGCAGATGCCCTTTCACGTAGACTAGCCACGTTGTCTCTTATGAGCTTGGATACAGACTGGAGGGCTTGACTTCTAGTAGAGTACTCCAAGGACAGATTTGCATGTGAGGTTCTGGATGGACAGGTGGCAGATGACAGGTACAGGGTGGTCGATGAGATCATCTACTACAGGGACCGGATCTTCTTGACTGAGGGATCTCAGCTCAAGAAGAAGATACTTCAGGCATCACACGATTCACCATTGGCCGGCCATTAGGGGTTTACCAAAACCTACAGGGCCATTAGAGAGAGGTTCTCATGGAAGGGCCTCAAGGAGGACGTACTCCAGCACATCAGGGAGTGCGATGTTTGCCAGAGGAACAAGTGGGAGATGAGCCATCCCGCAGGATTATTGCAGCCTCTTCCCATTCCGGAGGGAAAATGGGAGAGTATTTCGATGGACTTCATTACAGGGTTGTTCATCACATTTCTTCACCATATCCACGCACTACACAATAGCACAGGTGGTTGAGCTGTTCTTCAGAGAGGTTTTCAGGCTACATGGTCTTCCTAAGACCATCATCAGTGACAGGGACAGCCGCTTCATGGGCGGATTTTGGCAGGAGCTTTTCCGGTTGGTGGGGACGGAGTTGACACCGAGTACTAGTTATCACCCACAGACGGATGGGCAGACGAAGATAGTTAACAAGTGGCTGGAGGGCTACTTGCATAACTATGTCAGTGGGCAGCAGTGAGCATGGCTGAAGTGGCTGCATCTGGGAGAGTACTGCTACAACACTACACATCACATGTCCATTGGTATGTCTCCATTTTACGCTTTGTATGGATATCATTCTTTGTCTTTTGCTGATGTGATGTTTGGTGCTAGCAAGGCTCCAAGAGCCAAGATTTGGATCCAAGAGAGTCAGGATATTCTCCGAGCTCTCAAGGATAATATGGCTACAGCGCAAAACCAACAGAAGCTGTATGCTGACAGAGGTCGGGTGGAGAGACAGTTTGAGGTAGGGGACTTGGTCTACCTACGATTACAGCCATACCGACAGTCGTCACTGAAGCAGAAGGGAGTTGAGAAGCTCAAGCCCCGCTTTTACGGGCCATACAGGGTGATACGTAGGATTGGACAGGTTGCATATGAGTTGGAGCTGCCCCAAGGCAGCAAGATTCATAATGTTTTTCATGTATCATGCCTGAAAAAGGCACTGGGGCAGCAGGTGACAGTGACAGATGAGCTACCACCCACGGATGATGAGGGGCATTTGGTGTTGCAGCCAGAGGCTATTATTGATACCAGGGAGAGGCAGCTACGGAGCAGGACAGTCCGGAAATTCTTGGTGAGGTGGAAGAATTTGCCGGATGAGGATGCCACTTGGGAGAGTGATAAAATTTTGCAGCATCCATCACTTCAGTTGCTTGAGGACAAGCAACATTTTGCCGGGGGAGACTGTAATATTCCTAATTAGCAATGGCTAATTGGAATATTCGATTTTGCTCAATTTTTCCTTCTATAGTTTATTTATAAATAAAAAGGTGAGTTAAGGGGACATAACTCACTTTGGGAATAAAAGTCACTCCCTAGTAGCACAACGTTGTAACTTAAAGGGAGCCAAGAGGGGCCAAGGACCACGTAGAGAGGGGGCCCACATATACACTTGGAGGGACTGCGCAGATGGAAAGGAGCACGTGGCAAAGGAGAGGCTACGTTGGAGGATTGGGCCTTAGTGTTTTGTGAGAGGCCAACGTTATAAAAGAGAGAGGAGGCTCCTCATTTTGTGATTCAAGTTTATGCATTTGAGCTAGTCACTCGACTTCTTGAGCACGTTGGTTGTTTAGCCTGTTTGCAGCACTGTTTAGTGCATCAAGTGTCTCCGTTCGGAGATCTCACCCTTAGCCCTGGGGGACTTCGAGTGCTTGCTCGGGCAAGGTAGTTTCATCATCATTTTGTAGGAGGAGTGGTGTTTGGGTTTTCTTGCAGAGCTGTGCATTCAGAGACTGCACAGTCTTGAGAGGGAGGACGCAGTCCATACTAGGGGAGCTCCGGATTGAGTTTCTTGCGGGGGTTTTGAGCTTGGAGATTGAGCAAGGGACCAGCCCTTGCCTATTGGAGGATTTTGGTGGAGTTTGAGGCCGCATTTCAGTGATTTCTATTCAGCCTCTGCACAGAGCCTTGGAGGACAGCGTAATTCCCCAAGGGGGTGATTTTCGGGGGTCAGCCATTTCAGATATGATTTCTGGGTTTTGCTATGATTAGTGAGAAGAGGTGGACTCCAGATTTTCAGCTCATTCCGAGGAGGGGAACATCCCCAAGTCATCATTTCATTTCAGCAGTAGCAGCTACACGGCAGTTTTCCAGCATCTGGGACGCAGTTCAGAGAGCAGCCATTTCTTGGACATTCTGAGAGTATTTCTTCACTTGCCTTGAGCAAGTCTAGGTGCCATCACTCTGATCACCTATTGTACTTCATTATATTTCTCAGTATAATAAAATGGCTTAGCATTTCCTCTCTATTTTTCTGGAGCATTTGTTATACATTCTATCTATGCTATTGTATGGCTGCATTACTGTTATTTTTATATCTTCGGGCATTCTAGTTCTATACCACTTGGTGTGCTTTCCTCATACTCTTAAACAGAGTCTGGAAAGGGGCAGGTAGCCTCCAGATCTCACCTTCTTCTCAGAGGTGAAATATCTAGTAAACGCCCTCCCAGTCCATCTCTGGTTGGAGTTTGCTTGTGTTTGAGGGATATCCCTGAAAAGGGATATTACAACTATCCCACCGACGCCATAGCCATACTGCATCCCATATATATGATAGGAAGGTCCACTTGGATCCCAATGCCAAAATGGGCCTCTAGAATCTCCAATGCCTGAGAGCTCCTGCTAAGCTTAACTCCAGACTACGATCATCTCTACAAGGCTAGCCCACTTCGAGGGTACCAACTCAAAATCTCTCGCCATCCAACTCACGGGGAAGGATCAAATTCATGAACACCTGTACACAGAACAAACCATCCATCCTGCAAATGCTGCACCCTACACAGTTCATGTCTCCTCGTTTCCTAGTATGGTTAGCACATATAATCTGACTAGGTAACTCTGCCTCTCTCTCGCCAATGTGCACATATACCCTATTAGTGCTACTAGCCCCATCTATATATGTCGAAGAGGGCTGCTTTGATGCTCCAAGGTGTATTCCTCTAGTTGTGTTGTTAGGGAATCCAACCGTTCCCCAATGCGAGTTAGTTTGGTTGTTGACTCGGGACAAACCACTCTCATGCCCTCTAGCTCCTCATTCTTCTGTAGAATGATCTCTTGGACTGTCTTGGACTTCCTTTTCAATGCTAGAAGGTTGACCTGGAGCTGTCGAAATTGTTGTGGGCGACTATCATCTATAAATTCAGTCACAACTCTGGATACCTCTGTGTCTCCTAGACCCTCATCAACCTGCTGTAGGTGGTCATCATCTGGAAACTCTATCACAACTTTGAGTGCCTCATCAACTGATACATCCTCAGCAGATGGCCCTCCTATTGTATGCTCAACTATCCTCACTAAGGTGCCAGTCGAAGCTATCAAGGTATCTCCAACAAGAGTGACACCTGCGTCACAATGGGTATGTCTACCCGCTCCTCCCACTCCTGTGTGCCTTCAGCCTTCTACTCAATCTCCTCCTCAGGCTCTTGACATCTGAGGTGCGGTCTCCACCAATAGTAACGCCTCCTAGCTCCACCCTCTGACTGTCCTCCTCTATGCTTCTCGAACGAGAAAGCCCTCCTGATCCTATGGTTCGACTCCTCATACTCAGTAATCCTATCCACGAAGGATCTCCTCAAATATAAAAAGGTGCCAAGTTCCCTCCCCTTCTCCTGTTCATCCCGAAAATGAGGCATGCTAGGTTGGCCATGGGTATTGTTCTGTTGGAGCGAGCGCATATGCACATGGCTTCTCTGCTGGGCATTACTCAATGTCCCCATTATTTGTTGCATCCTCTCTAGGACCTGTTCGGTTTGCTTCCTTAATTGTTGGTTCTGCCTCATCAGTTCCTCCATGATCCCATGTGTACTCTTCCCTTTCTGTGTAATTGGAGTGCCCATAAATTCACCAGTGATTATGCGTGCATGGCCAAAACATCCATGATCTTGCTAGCTCTTGTGAAAAATCCTAAATCTGGATTCCTACTGCAACAAATCTGAATTACTTCTCCTATTATTTTTTATAATTATTTCATTACATTGAAATACCGAAGTAATTACTAAAGCAGTCTACACAAATAGTATTGTGGAATGAATCTAAGTGCTGAAACAAACTAAACAAAATACAATGAAAAACATCCACATTTGACACAGTTATTTTTGGACTAGGTCCCCGGAAAAACCCAACTCGGGAAAACCGGTGCAGCATATTTGAGGGTTTTATATTATTAAGCAGCAGAATCTTGAATACAACTAGGGTGCCAATATCCAGCTCACCCTTCAGAGAAATCTAGACAACTGATGAAATTGTGTGATATACCTCACTCTGCAAATCTTCGGCTGATCTAAACAGCGTTGGTGAAGCCCCTCTTTGCCTCTACGTGATTTCCTATGTTGGAACTGTGTAAGCTTGCGTGGGCAAGCTTGAGGAACTGCGCCACCTTTCTCTGCAACTGATCAAGCTGATCTGAGACTGGATTTTGGCCCTCCTGGCTCAGAACCCCAGCCTCTTGCTATCTTCGGACTGACTCTGGAAGGCACTGTGTCACTTCTGCGTGATTCCCTGCAGGGACTGCATCACCCCTTCAGAAAACTGCGGTGCGTCCCTTTGCGTCACTTCTGCCTCTCTTTGAAATGTACTGTTGGTCCTCCTGACAAGTTACTGCATCTGCCCCTCTCTAGACCTGATCACTGAATCAAAATCACTTAGAAAACCCTGCCCTAGTGATTTGATTCTGATCAAAGGCTGTGTCTCCTCACATAGGCTCGAAAATGCCTAATGCTCAATGTGCTCAACGTGTGTTTTCCATAGGCCCCTCACCCTCCTTATATTCTTCCGTTGACCCTTCAACGACCAAGATTAAAACATAATCAAGGGCTAAGATTAACTTGGAGGTGATCCATGAATTTATCTAGAAGGTTCACACTTAGTTTAATTAATACCCTTTAATTAATCAGTTTCCCTAAGTTTAGACTTAGGTAAACATTAAAAAACGATTAATTAAGTTAATTAAACCATCTCTAAGTGGAATTTTCCAAAACCATTTCTGCGTATTATAGAGTACATGTGTCTTAGCCTATATACAAAGTTACAAGGCTAGAGCACATCTGATGCTACCATAAATCAACACTCCCTCTTAGAGAGGAAAGTGCTCTAGCAAAAAACCTCAATGTGCTGTTGTTCTGACTTCTGGAACATCTATTGCTGTGCTGTTGATCTTGCTCACCAACACTGGGCAAGAAACTGTTGCATCTGTATTGCTGCTGACTCTGCATGTTGCTACCAACCGCCATTGTACTCCAACTCCCTCTGAATTCTGCAACCATGCTACTGCACTACATGAGCATTGCTCTGCACTGCATGAGCACTACTCTGAACTGCGCTGCACCACTTGTGCACTGCGCTGCTACTGCTGCTACTCATCTACTGTTGTTGCTGCACTGCTGCATTGTTGCTAATTGCAACAGAAAAACATCCGAAATTGGACAAGTAAATCTGCAACTGAAAAATAAGATTGATTGCTGCTATGTTCTGTACTAGCTCTCTAAAAATACTGCGCTATTGTTGCTCTGCACTGTGTGAGCACTGCACTGCACTAGTGTGCATTGCGCTGCTGTTGCTCAACTGTTGATGCTGCTGCTCCCTCTCTGTGCTGATCAGGCTCTAGTACTGCTGGCTACTACATTGTCTTCTCATCTTCCACTGCAACTGTCCATCCTACTATTGTCTTTAGGCTGTCGTAGCTCACATGTGATCCAAGAGTTCGGAAATACTCAAGGATCCTGCCACTTGTAGATTCTGGATCTACAGCTCCAAGTCAGCCCATTTCTCTTCTTTCGGAATATGAGCTAACATAGCACAATCTCCTTTTGCCTCAATCTGGGAAACTCCAGCTTGAGGATCTTGCTTCTCCACTTTATCCTTTTTCTTAAGAGGACATTGTGTGGCATAATGCCCCATTTCTCTACACCTGAAGCACTTGATCATAAACAGATCTTTCTTCTTCTGCCTCTGTTTCCCCTTTGATGCAAGGGCTATGTTTTCTTCCTCCTTCTTTACTTTCGATTTGTTGTTTCCATCCTCAATATGGATTTTAAGGAGATCTCTCCTCAGCTCTTCTTACTGCAAGGCTGGCAACATCGCCTCCCATCCTGGGAGTCTTTCTTTGCCCAAAATGCTTTGGACAAAGACCTGATAATCTTTTGAAGCAAAGTTAAGAGTGAGCCTTACCATCTCTGAGTCTTTAGGAGCTGACCCCACTACTGACAGAAGGTCTTGATTTTCCTGAACTCGAGACAGGAAAGAGTCAAAACGCTCTCCCTTCTTCATTCTGGTATTACGCATCTTCTCTTCCAGGTACATCTTCCACTGCTCAAAAGATTCTTGGTATTTCTTTTCCAGCCCTACCCACATTTCTCTAGCAGTGCCCTTTGTTGCTATGTGAGGTGCAATGTGATCCTTCACACCATCTAGGATCAATCGCTTGGCTCTTGCCATATTCTTCTTGAATGCTCTCAGATGTGTTGCATCCAAAGGTTTGCAACTGTGCTTTCAATGAGGGCCTTTAAATCATGCTCATCAAAGAGAAACTCAATCCTTGATTTCCAAATAACATAGTTGGAGGCACCCTCCAATCTATCTAGGTCACGCAGTGCGTTGCTGGCCATCTCCTCAACTGTCGATTTCTTTCTCTAACCCTCTGCTGAGCTAGACTTACGCACTCCTTGTGGAGTATGTCACTGCTTCTGCTGTTGCACAGGAGAAACTCAGCTTCTTTGAGTAAGAAACTCTCTGAGATCAAGAAATCCCCAATATATGTTTTTCAGAAATTTTCTGATGCTTTATGCACCAGCTCTTACTGTTGTGCAGTAACTATGTCCTCCAGCTACGCTGGTTTGCTACATTGCCTCTTCTGCAACTGAAAAAGCTTACCCCTCTGTAACCTCTCTCAGAGGGAGCCTTTTCTGCGATGGATTGCCCTCCTGGCTTGAACAACATAATCTTTGGGAGGGTCTGTTGCTGCTTATGCAGATCCCAGTCTCTCCTGCACTGATCTGCGGGTTCACCCTTGTTTCTCCTACACTTCAGCTTGAATAAGCTATGATACCATTTGAAAAATCTTAAATCTGGATTCCTACTGCAACAATTCTGAATTACTTCTCCTATTGTTATGAAGGTAAATCATCATTGCGGACAGAGACGATCCCTCTAGCCCTAGGGTGGGTCTAGTAACAAAAGGACATGTTAAATTGTTGCTTCTTAGTTAATGGATGAACAAAAGACATGGCAGATTGACCTACCTTGAATCCAACGCTGTCGATGTTGCAAAAAGAGTAGTGGCCTCAAGCTCCTGCCTTGGCAATTCACGATCCGTTCACTGTCACGCTCAGATACCTGCACATAGGACAAAGAACAAGAACAACATACGACAGAATAGTTTCACTCACAACTATTAGCCAGTCAAAGAGGGCTAAACATATTGCATTAAATAAACATCATAACAGAATAGTGGAACCAAAACAGTAGTCATGTATATTAATGAGTAGAAGGAAGAGTACAACCAATGCTTTGACGTCGTAGTCTCCTCCAGCGGGGTTCAGACGAAGCGCATCTCAAATGTTGGTCAGGGAATTTGGACTCAAGCTCTCTTAGAAGTCATCGACTCGAGCTCTCTCAACACAATCTTTCTTAGTCTATCTTCTCTAGCAGCTTAGCTATAGTATAATTCTCCTAGGTCAGCTATTCAGTCGTTCAATTATTTTGCTATAATGTGTTCAACTAGCTTCTACTAAAAAAGATAGTTTCTTATATAGAGGAAAGGGAGGAGGTTGGGATCCCTACAAAGGTGGGAAGGAGTCCTATCCTTTAGGAGAGTTCCAAGGGAGGTGGAAACAACTAACTAAAGGAAGGAGTCCGTGGTTGGTTCAGTTCAAGTACTCCCAATGACTCATCCTCGAGGTGGTTGGAATGGAACCTCCGCCTCTATTTTTAAAAAACATTCCATAAACAGCTTGGCGCGGATGTCTAACTGGCACAGAGTGCCAAGTGGCACGGGCTCAGTGTTAAATTTCCTGGTCGGCACGAGGGTGTAACGGACTACTCGCGCTAAGGCGAAAATAGGGATTTTCACAGCTCTGCTTAGGGAAATATCAACAGGAAGAATGTTGCTTTCATCAAAAGGGATGCAATGATGGTATTTGCAAAGCATGACACTGCTTATTGGTCACAGAAACGACCCTCCAATGTGCGAGTTGGGGATTGCAGGGACAATGAAAAAATGCTGTGTAATAGATGCCCCCAAAGCATGAAGTCCGAGAGAGAGGGAGGGGTGGTGAAATGCTTTATGAGAACGCGTTCGAACCAAACACCGCTGTCGGAAGACCTGCAATTGCAGATACAACTGATATATGTGATACATGAATCATGTGGCACAGGCGCAGCCATCCATAATAGAGTATATAAAAACTGAGATCCGAGGTATGGACACAACCATCCTACAAGAAGGATCAATAAATAGGCTCAGGTATGGTCGCAGCCATCCAATCAAGAGAGTCATGCAATAAGTCATTATAATCCACAAAAATCCGCAGCCTGGGATTTATCAGACAAAACCCAGGGTCTTGCGCTCCATCTCGACCCAAACAAGTACAATTTCGAGCATGCGAATGTATGAGCTGAAGTCAAACATGCAGGAAAATCGTCTGATTACCAGCCAATGATGAAAGTTGTTAACAGACGCGAGAGAAATCACCAATGATGATGATGGCCCTCAAGGTACAAAAGGTACAATCTACAGAATGTGAAAAATGATCTGACGTCAAACATTCACAGAATCACTCGATCGAAGGCCAATGATGTGAACCTTGCGTCGAGTGCGAAAAACCTGCCATTGAGGCATGCAGGCTCCAAGGTACCAGAAGGGAGTCTCTAGATCAAATTCCTGGATAATGAACTGAAGTCGACAGGTGACCTGGTCGAAGGAGGGCCATAATGTTTCCCACATCATCGACACGAGACAGAGGAACATGATGAAAGTGGATCAGGACCAACAGGAGATCAGAGGAAGGTTGACAACTGCAGAGGCAAACTTCTCTTGAACATATTAACAGCGCGACACTGGATTTGGCAGTGTTTGATATCAAAGGCTCTGAGGTCATGATGACGTGGCAAAGAGCGGATGAGAGGTCAAAAGAGATTACCCAAACCCATGAAGGCAAAAATGACGAAATGAGATGTCCCCAACCCGACACAAATGCAGACAATTACCATGTTCATGAGCGACATACTACCAACATAACTAAAACTTGGTTCCATTTTCCCCCACCATTTCTGGCGAGTACCCCCAATTATTTTTTAAAACAAGCTTGAAGGGGATAGCATATGCTTGCGCTGTAAGTTTGTCCTTCGGACAAATCCAACCTAGTACATTTTATGAGCCCTAGGAAGGAGGAACTTGAATAACGTCATGGTGACAAAGTCCGATGTCATTAGGGTTTAACGAGTCTGACAAAGGAAGAACTCGACATCTTTTCATGTTTTAGAGAGTTTGAAAAGAAGGCAGAAAATAAAACTCCAACAGTCCCTTTTCGTAGCTAGTCTCACAGATCTGAAAAGGTAGAAAACTGTGTCTGAGAGAACCTTTTAGTCGCGATAGGCTAAGGTATTCCTTTTCCGTAAATAATTCATTCCAGCCCGAAAAAGGGTTAAACATATACTGGGTAGATATTGTTTCGCAACCATTTAACGAGTTCAAAACGACAAGAGTCTCGACAATTTTTTCAATTTTAGAGAGTCAGAAAAGCGCTGAAAGATGACTCAAGTAGTGACTTTTTCGTGTTTTTACCGATTCCGAAAAAGTATAAAATATAACTCGTTGCTTCATCATTGTTGCATGAAAAACCTGTTGCTGCACAAGAGACATGTGTAAAACCCATTTCTCGAAAATAATATAGTAAAATAATCGAAAAACATGCCTTAAAACCTAATTAGGGTTGTGAAAAAGTTATAAAATGCCAAAAATGGTAAAAATAATTACTTTTCACTTTTCACCTCTTTTGGAGCAATAGTTACCCATTTCACTATGTAATCTTGCGACGACGATAGCAATCAATCTAGCAGATCAATCACAAATCCATCAACTCCAGGTAAGAGTCGACATCCATCTCATTATTTTAAGTCATTTCTTGCTTCCTGCTATTGTCAATTTCAAATTTTGGGGGAGGAAATGTAAAAATTAGGGCTTCGCAGTTGGCGCGGGTTTCGGGCACGGAGTCACACTGACCGCCCGATTTTTTATACTAGGGCGCGCCCATTGGCGCGACTGTTTTGGAAATAGTCGCGCTAACGACGCAAACCATTTCTAGGCAGAATGCGGATCAAATACCCCAATTGTTTACAGATTTAAGGTTCAAAATTGACTAATACAACTCATATGAATGTGTTTGCAGGTAGAAAGAGGCAAAATGGTCATTGAATGGAAAGAACGAGAACATAGCGAAGAAGATGAGCTAGCCATGGAAAATGAGGGAGTGATGGAAGCTCTCAGAAACTGTGGTCTGAAAAAGTTCTTCCTAACACCAGATTATGCACGTTTTGATGATGTTCCTCGTGCCTACTAGAGACATACCGTAGGGGTGCCCAACCAAATTCACCGCTTGCTGAGGCGGCTAGTACGGGCCGTGACATGTTATCACGAGCACCATGCTGATTAGACACCTAGGTTTTATTTTATCTGCATATTTTGAGAGACATGATGTCTCGGGATGTAACAGAAACACACATGTATTTTTTGAAGTTATGATGCACACGGTTGCAAACATGCGATATATATATATACATCAATTTCACTACATGGATCTTTTACATCTTTTACATATGATGATGCTTTTACAAATTATGCAAATGTCTATCTAATACAATGTTGGCCAATGTATCAGTTAATGTGTTCTTTCGTCTAGGAATATGTTGATAGGTAATAAAATCAAAATGTCTTTCCAACAAACGAATACGTAAATACAATCTCAGAATGTGCAGATTTCTAACTGAATAATGATTATTGAGTTGCAGAATAACAAGCTGTGAATCTAGATTTACAAGCAATGCGCGTATGCCAAGGTTGATCGCCTCGGTTAATAGCTCAATGATAGCGCTATATTCAACGACATTGTTTGTAGTTCGTCCTAGACAAATACCTTGCAGATCTATCAACTCACTAGCAGGATCATAAATTACCCAGGTTGCTGAAGACAAATTCCTGGTACTGCGGGAAGCACCATTCTCGAAACCGACATAAGCGGTAATAAACATTTGCACAATAAGCAAGACCCAATAAGCAGGAAAATGCTCACAAAGCACACCAAACTAAAAAACATGTACAAAAATGAAAACAACACCTATTACGCATGAATGACTCACGCATAATATATTTTGAGATACAACCCATTTCTGGGCTGTTCAAGAGGATGACCTTCGTAGTCAATTAGCTCATAGGCCCCATTCTGCAACACACGTTTAACGTGTAGGGTTCATGCCACATGGGTTGAAATTTTCCGGCCCCTAGCTTATCACGAGCTTGGTCATACAGGAGGAGGAGATCTCCTTCAACGAAAGAACAAGGGGAAACTCACTGATCAAAATGAGATTTGACCCGCTTTTTCTGTGCTTCAATAACGAGAGCAACAAAGCGGTGGGTTTCATCCAGCCTTTCTAAATAAAGGAGACGATCTTCTTTTGGCGAAGTATTCGGCAGTAATTCAACAGCCAATTTGAGCAAAGGTATTTCACATTTAATCGGAAGAGTAGCTTCCAGGCCATAAACCAACTGGAAAGGAGTGAACTCGGTTGCGTTCTTAATTGAGGTTCGGTATGCCCAAAGAGCCGAAAATAACATGAGATGCCAATTTGATTTGTGGATCCCAATCGTACGTTGAAGCATCGTGACAAGAACTTTGTTCACAGCTTCAACCTGGCCATTGGCTTGAGGGTAGTACGACGTTGAGCTGTCATGACTCAGACCCAACTTAGAAGTCAACTCCGCCACCATATAATGCCAAAAATGGGAACCATGATCGGTAACGATGGCTTGAGAGACACCAAACGTAGCAATAATGTGTTTGAACATGAACTGAGCAGCTGTCTTGCTGTCAGCGGCAAGTGTAGGCATTGCTTCGACCCATTTGGTGAAGTAGTCCACGGCTACGATAATATAAGCATGCCCCCCGACCAAGTGAGGGTTACACATCATGAAATCGATGTCCCATTTCGCAAAGGGATCAACGGTAATGACAGGATGAAGAAGAACGGGTGGCGCACGCAACTTGTGTTGATAAATTTGGCAATCATTGCATTTACGAATTGTGACAATACAGTCTTTGAAAATAGAAGGCTAAAAATAACCAGCACGAAGAATCTTCTGTGCAGTAGCATAACCAGACATGTGACCGCCACAGGCGCCACTGTGACAATCCTACAGAGCTTTCTCGGGTTCCTCGAAAGTCAAACATTGTCGGAGTATGGAATCGACCCCAATACGATAGAGAGTATCTCCAACTATATGATAAGGTTGCGACTGATGGCGGATGCATCGGCGGGCATCCTTCGTCAACTCAAATCTAAAAGAGGAAGTTTGGAGATAGACGATGATATCACCATACCATGGATTGAGGGTGCCAATCAAGAAAAGCGAATCATCTGGAATGACATCCTTAGAACGAGAAGGAGCGGAGTTGGAATGGAGAGAACAAAGTAGATCAACAAAGACCAATGATTTTTTAGATTTGGCAGCAGTAAATTCTAAATCAAACTCTTGGAGGATGACAATCCACTTTGAGTATTTGTCCCCCAGCAATTGTCGAGACAATATGTAGGTCATGGGGTTGCATTCAGAAATCACTGTCACTGTATGCAAAAGAATATAATGACGAAAACGTTGAACAGCTTGAACAGCGGCCAATGCTAACTTCTCGATGTGGGCATAACGCGTTTCGGGGTCGAGAAGGTTACGAGACAAGTAATAAATAACATGCTTATGACCGTCATCATCGTCTTGTACCAAAACCATGCCAATCGTGCTGAAAGCGGTAGCCAAATAAAGGGAAAAATCACGATGATAATCTCGAGGGCGAAGGAGAGGAGCATTGACCAACAATGTTTTCAACGCATCGAAAGATTTCTGAGTGATCTCATCCCAGTAAAAAGGAACGCCCTGCTTTAACAATCGTGTGAATCCTTTAGCTACTTCGGCATAGTTATGTATAAAACGGCGAAGAAAATTAGTTTTCCCTTGTAAACTCTGCAACTGATGCAATGAGGAAGGAGAGGGGAGATTGATGATAGCCTCAACCTTGAGAGGATCCAGGCGAATCCCGTCTTTGGAAACGATAAACCCCAAGCGTCTACCGGAATCGACGCAGAAGACACATTTGTGCGGATTAAGCGGAATGTTATAGCGCCTACAACGAAGAAAAATCTGACGAAGATGGTCAGGATGATCCCTACGCTTAGCTGAATGAGCCGGAAGGTCATCCAGATAAGGTTGAACGATGTGACGAATATCATGAAAGGCATAAGACATCGCACGCTGAAATGTGGCCTCGACATTCTTGAAACCAAAGGGAAGCTTCTTATACGTAAATGTACCCCAAGGACAGATGAAGACAGTCTTGTGTTGATCAGTCGGGAGAATATTAATCTGATTATAACTCGAAAAACCGTCCATAAGGGAAAAGATCTCACTCCCGCCACAGTCGTCAATGATTTGATCAATGAAAGGAGTAGGATAATCATCCTTAGGGCAAGCTCGATTGATATCACGATAGTCAACACAGACAGGAATAGTGCTCTGTTTCTTGTCTACAGGAATAATATTAGAAACCCATTCTGTCAAGGGAATCGGATAAATGAAACTAGCCTTGAGAAGTTTTTCCACTTTGGCCTTAATGGCAGCAACCAGTGAAACATGAATCTCCAATCACTTGTGATTAATCACGAGTCAAACTCTGCTCTTCCCTCAAACAATCCGATTCAAGTCTAGGCGAGTCAAACTCGCATTGACCGAGTTTTACTTGTGGTCAACGCGAGTTTGACTCAAAACTCACCGATTAATTGCGATTTAGGCGACTAATAATATTTTCAACCCTCAAATCGTTGAGCACAGGTTTCAACTTTTAGGGTTGCCACATTGTTCACCACGTGGTTTAGTTAGATTAAAAATTGAATGTCGGTCCATGACTCACTTCTCATTGCTTAGGCGCGCAACTCATACACCGAGAAGGTAATAGAGGCATGGTTTTAGTTTCAGCTTACTCCGTGTAATAGAGGAGTAGTGTGCAGTGTGCTCCAACATGTGCTCTGTCAAATATTTCAATATCAAACCATTTTCGTATCATTTCAACAGCAATCAAGAGATTTTAGTTACCGCTTTTTTACTGATTACTATGCAGTATTTTATAAACTTTTAGAAGCAGATGCTTCTGGTTCTATGTAGTCATTGGTTAGGAGTCAGGGCTCAGTACTTTGGATCATGTTTGAACTCCTAACATTTATGAGATACTTATTCATTCATGATGTTTTGAACATCTATTTATATTATGCATTGTTTGGACATGGCTATTTTGAATATCAATTAAAATATGTTTTTTTAATTCAATATATGTCTATATCTTTATTTATTGAATTGACTGGTTTTTTCCCGATTTTTTCCCGATCTGATTAAAAATTTTCGCTCTTTTGCCTTGTCGATTTATGGTCGATCCGGAGTCTGGTAACATTGGCAGCAACTTTCCTAGGATGCACCGGACGAAGACGCTGACGAACATGTTTCGAACTGGGGCAGGTAGGAATCTCATGTACCACGATGCTAGGATCAATGCCGGGTATTTCTTCGTAGGACCATGCAAAGACATCACGGAATTCGCGAAAAAGGCTATTATAATCTTGTACTTCATCCGAAGAACAAGTAACCCCAATATGGATGTTCTCGACGATTCTCTGTTTAATGGAAATGTCAATAGGCATCGTCTGAGTGATGTTACTCAAGTTACCTTCCGAAAAAAATTAATGGACTTGAACAGGTGTTTGAAGCGGAGGAGAAGGAACCTGAGAGGCAAAACGCTCAAGACAGGTAGACATGGCTCCGAGGCTTGGTAGAAAGGGGGAACGATGATGACCATCATCCCACATAGATCATCGAGAGACAGGGTTTCCACGATAGCCTCATCAGAAGGAAACACTTCTTTCAAAGGATCTGGTGAATCAAAATCACCAAGCCAAGGGGATTGAGAATAGATGTCAAGAGTCATGCTGGAAGGAGCAGAATCAAAGGACAGAGTGTCCGATGCAGCAATGAGTTCACAATAATCAATTTCAATCGGACTCAACGACATTGAATCTCTGAACGAATCGATCTGTTCAGGAGAAGGGATAACCCAGGGGTCATCGGTTCGAGAAATAATCTTGACCTGAATAGTATTCGGCGGTGGAAGAGGGAAAACCCCCATGAGAATAGGATACTTGAAAAGCCCTGGTCCTACGCTCTCGTAGGGAGTAGGAATCTTGTCCACATACGGAACGTTGTTCTCGGAAGAAGAAGTGAAAAAAGACAATTGATCAGCAATAATAATCTTTTCTTCATGCGGGAACTTCAAAACACGAAAGAGAGTGGACGGAACGCACAGCATGGCGTGAGTCCAACTGCGACCGAGGAGAAGATTATAATTGAGTTTTGCATCAACGAATTCGACCTCGACATTGACTGTCTTCCCTTCTAACGTGATCAGTAAACTAGCGAGAACACCAAGAGGTTTAGATTCTCTTCCATCAAATGCTTCAAGGGCATTGGGTGATGAGGTAAGAGCTGGAGAACCAATGGCTTTCCAACAAGTAGATGACATAACACAGGTAGATGCACCCTTGTCCACGACGGCCCGGTGAATATTCAAACCATTTATACCAACTTGAATGATGAGCGCAATTTGGTGCGGGAGTCGTAGGACGAAATTCTCTAAATCGAAAGCAAGCAAGCTAGTATCAGCAGGATCAGTCCCACCTATTGCTGATAGCAAAGCCTTCCGTTGCGAAGGACAACTCTGAAGTACTTCTAACGCGGACATTGCGGACGGTGCCTGAGCCAAATCCTCAACAATACTGTAATGCTGAGCGGCACGGGCGTTGGGATTGTACGAAGACTTGCGGAGCACACCTTTGGAAGGTTGTTGCACAACAGATTCGGTGCTAGGCCGTTCAATCTCAAGAGGGCCAGAAATAGGAGGAGGAGGAGGACCATCAGCGATCTCTTTCCCTGCTGCCTGACGCAAACCAGAATAATCTTTCGATCAAGTAGCAATAGAAACGGGTGCAAAATCGTTCATCATAAACACTTGCGAACCAGATGGAGCAGAGGACTGAGGGTGTTCTACCATCTGAGTCTATTGAGGGAAAGGTTCTTTAAGAACGACCGGAGCTCCTTGGGTGCCTTTGAGCAATCGACTCATTTCAGACCGTCGAGGACAGTCCTTGGTGAAGTGCTCATCATCACAAATCAAACAAGGATACTTCGGTTTGCGTGGAGAACTATCAACAGAACGAGGTTTTGGAGAATCCTGTTTCGGGGCATCAGCTTTGGCCTTACCTTTACCCTTCTTCTTGCCTTTGGAAGTGTTATCTGTAGGATTGGCCTGAACAACATTCACTTCTGTGGGTGTGCCAGAATTTGAAGTTGACTGAGAAGCTACATTATTGGAAGAAGTAGACTTCTGCTTCCCAGAGTTAGATGAAGGAGACTTTTGAGAAGTCTGCGATACGGAACCAATAATACCATCAACGGATGGAGTCGCTGGCGGTTTAGAAGTTCCAGGTCGAGGAGCATCAGGCAAGCTATCATATAATGCGCCAGACTGAGAGTACACGAGATCAAGGTACTAGGCGTAAGCAATGGCTTGTTCCTCGGTTACACATGCCCCCATAGCAATGTCTTTGGCAATCTGATTGACAAAGGAGGTAGTGAACCAATGAGTCAGAAGCTAATCAGGTATCTCAAATTTGATCATGCGCCACTCATGAATATGATCCGAGATATGAGTAGCTCGGTCCTGTTTCAATGAAGTGAGGAGATGCATCCCAGTCACATAGCGGATTGGTAACTGAAAATGTGTAAGGAACGCCATGGCCAAAGAATTGAAATCTTGGAAAACTCCACGAGACAGCTTAATGTACCACTTTGCAGCAGCACCAATAAGAGTTCGTTGGAAAAGACGGAGATGAATAGAATCGTCAACCCAAGAGTTAGAAGAACACCACAAGTGGTAAGTCATCACATGCATTTGGGGGTCTTCACTAGGTTTACCCTCAAATTCAGGACAATCACCAGGAATCTTGGTCGGAACCGGAGGCCAATATGGATTATGAAGAATAGGATCATTTGTCAACTTCGACACATCGGGTAATTCCAACGTAGCAAGAAACGGTAACTGAGTATTGAAAGTCATCAGAGGTCTTTGATAAGGACCTGTATATACATTCCACCCAGTCCGAGCGGGATTTTGTCCTGAAGGATTCAGATCATAGAGATTAAAAGCAGGATAATTCAGTTGATGCTGGGATTGAGGACCAGGATATTGAGTCGAAGCAGACCACTGAGGTCCTTGTTGAGTAGCATATGGATTCTGCTGTGGAATGGAAGTATGACTTTGAGGTTGCTGATACACAGGTTGGTTTTGAGGTTAAGGAATTTGAGGTGCACCATATACTGGTTGATTTTGAGGGTACGGAATTTGGGGTGCGCTATATACCGGCTGATAGGAAACTTGACAGTAATAGACGGTCTACGGCTGCGCAGGTTGAGCTTGCAGAGCAGGTTGAGTAGGTTGCTAAGCAGGGTAAACAGGTAAAATCGACAGCGGAAATGAAGGAATCTTCCGGTGGGCAGGTTGCAACGGTTACTGAGATGGTTGAACCGACTGTTGAAATGGTTGTTGAGGGCCACCAGGTTGACCTTGTTGGAAAGGTTGGCCTGATCGTTGTGACGGACCAGGTTGTCCCTGACGACCAGGTTGACCCGGAGAAGGACCAAAGGGTTGTCCTGGTTGCACAATATTTGGGCCATACTGAACGTGCGGCTGTGATTGAGGTGCAACAGGTTGTCCTTGTGACGGATAAATTTGCCCCCCAGGACCAAAAGATGATCCGAGTTGATTTAGAGGTTGACTCGAGGGACCAGAGGGTTGTCCATGTTGGACCAAAGGCTGTCCTTGTAAAGTTTGGCCTTGTGGACCGTATGGTTGTCCCTGTGGACCAGAAGCAGGGCCTTGCTGCGCTAAAGGTTGTCCCTGAGAGGGTTGTTCTTGTAAGCCAGAGGGTTGTACAACAGAGTAGGTCCCAGATGAGTAACAGTCTGATAAGGATCATAAACAGCCTGATAAGGATCAATAGGAGGCAAATAGATCACACATCATAATGGTGTGGATAGATATATATACAGGATTACCAACAGCATCATAGTGATGGAATTGAGGATTAGCAGGAGCTTGAGACTGCTGAGAACCCTGAGAATTCTGCTGCTGAACAACCAACAAATATTCTTCAAAAGTAAGACCGCCAGGAATCACAAAAGTAGTGGAAACTGAATTAGAAGCCACACAAACCGTTGGTTGAACTGGAACAGATGTGACAGTAACTGACGAACCAGGAGTCGAAGGTGATAGCCCCAACGAAGGTAGGAGCGAACTCGGAGAAGGAGTTACTGTACTGGATTGCGCAATGGAAGCAACACCAGACATAATCTGACTCAGAGATCTATATCCAAGTGGAAGTGAGATCGACGGCGGTGAATATTGGGTAGAGGCGCGAGAGAGATCTTCAGGAAAGAGTTGATATTCTCTTGTGGAAACAGGCATTCCTTCACTGCCAATAGAATTGGAGGAATCCATATTTGAGTTTGCTGTAAGATCTTCGAAAAGACTATGGGGACTAGGAGGTACCGCAACAACAACAAAAGGTGATCCAGACGTAAGAGGAGGAAACTCTCCTTCTTCCCCAAAACCAGACCAAGTGCTTGAAGGAGGCCAATTGAACTCAATTGGCTCGTCAAGCGGGGATCGAGTAGCAAGGGGTTGGATAGACGGTAGAATCAGCTGCGAAAACTCGATAGACCTAGTGGATTGAGGGGTTTCGAAAGAAGCGTCCAGAAAAGAACCATCACTAGGAGGCAGTGAGGACGACGAAACTAGATGTTCCGCCACTTTGACTGTAAATCAGAACATGAAGGAAAAGAGACAACCAATCGAAGGTACCAAAATCAAGAACCAAGCAAATCAATCAGACCAAGTAACAAACTTTTAATGGGCGTGTAATCGTAGGTGATTAATTTTATAACACTGAAACCAAAATTCACTGTTTCATGTTTTAAGAGTCGAAAAACAAGAAAAAGATGACTCTAGACACTTTCAATTTGAAACGAGCGTGAAAGGACAAGTGCTCGATGATCTCTTCTCTTGTTTAAAGAGTCACAAAAAGATCAATCGAAAACGAAATTGTTTCCTAGATTAACAAATACTAATTATGTAAAGGAACGTTTCACTTTCGATGCAACAAAAGAATGCAAAGATATTTTTTAATTTTTTGAATTTTCAATGAAATGAAGCACACATTGTACTAATTCAATGGAAAACAAAATAAACACTAGTTTGAGTTTTGTGAATGTAAGGTTTTGAAAGTGAATGACTCAACCAAAACGAAACAGACACAAAAACATGCAAGCTAATGGAGCAAACTTTCAATTGAAAAAGAGAGTTTCCCAAAGCGCCCCAAACAAGCAAAGTAATCGATGCTCAAGCCTCAAAGTATTGAAGAAGAAGGACAAATCAAAAAATGAAGAGACCATTCAATCAACAAAACAAGAGGATCAAGAAAAACTCAGTCTAATAACCCGAAACGAGACTGATAACAATCAAAGAGACTTGTTCTCGAACAGAAGGCTCGGTGTGCAAGAACACTCAGAAACCCTAAGGTCTTAAATGGCAACGACAAGAAAACGGACAAACGACTGAGGGAAGCAAGTCTACAGTAATCAACACAGTCTGCAAAGGCTTAAACACACTAAAAAATAACCCAGAAGCAAGAACAAATGACCAAAAAACGCATTAGGGAGGTTAAACCAAAACCTACAGGGGTTGGCGCGACTGTATGGCTGTGATCCGCGCCATACAGAGGTTGGCGCGAGTGCTAAAAGAGCAACATGCGCCAATCGGCGCGACTGTCCAGACGAAAACGTGCCAAGCTGGATTCCTATGGGAAAAAGAGGAAAAAACTCTAACCTAATGAGCAAAGGTCAACCTTGACACTCTGGAGCTGAACAGAGGATGGAAACTCAACAAACAAACCAGAAAAAGATAGATAACTAAACCAATAATTGAAACCGACCCAACAAGATGACACGAAAAACTCGCACTGATCCCCAGTGGAGTCGCCAATTTGTTAGGAAGGTAAATCCTTTCTGCGGACAGAGATAATCCCTCTAGCCCTAGGGTGGTTTTAGTAACAAAAGGACACGCTAAAGAGTTTCTTCCTAGTTAATGAATGAACAAAAGACATGGTAGATTGACCTACCTTGAATCCAACGCTGTCGATGTTGCAGAAAGAGTAGTGGCCTCTTGCTCTTGCCTTGACAAATCACGATCCGTTTGCTGTCATGCTCAGATACTTGTACATAGGACAAAGGACAAGAACAACATACGACGTAATAGTTTCACTCACAATTATTAGCCAGTCAAAGAGGGCTAAACATATCGCGTTAAATAAACATCATAACACAATAGTGGAACCAAAACAGTAGTCATGTATATTAATGAGTAGAAGGAAGAGTACAATCGATGCTTTGACGTCGCAGTCTCCTCCAGCGGGGTTCAAACGAAGCGCGTCCCAAATGTTGGTTAGGGAATTCAGACTCAAGCTCTCTTAGAAGTCATCGGCTCGAGCTCTCTCAACACAATCTTTCTTACTCTATCTTCTCTAGCAGATTAGCTATAGTATAATTCTCCTAGTTCAGCTATTTTGCTATAATGTGTTCAGCCAGCTTCTACTAAAAAAGATAGTTTTTTATATAGAGGAAAGGGAGGAGGTTGGGATCCCTACAAAGGTGGGAAGGAGTCCTATTCTTTAGGAGAGTTCCAAGGGAGGTGGAAACTACTAACTAAAGGAAGGAGTCCGTGGTTGTTTCAGTTCAACCACTTCCAATGACTCATCCCCGAGGTGGTTGGAATGGAACCTCCGCCTCTATTTTTAAAAAACATTCCATAAACATCTTGGCGTGGGTGTCTATCTGGCACAGAGCACCAAGTGGCGCGGGCTCAGTGTTAAATTTCTTGGTGGGCGCAAGGGTGTAACGGGCTACTCGTGCCAAGGCAAAAATAGGGATTTTCACAGCTCTGCTTAGGGAAATGTTAACAAGAAGAATGTTGCTTTCATCAAAAGGGATGCAAGGATGGTATTTGCAAAGCATGACACTGCTTATTGGTCACAGAAACGACCCTCCAATGTGCGAGTTGGGGATTGCAGGGACAGTGACAAAATGTTGTGTAACACCTATTATTTTTCATAATTATTTCATTACATTGAAATACCGAAGTAATTACTGAAGCAGTCTACACAAATAGTACTATGGAATGAATCTAAGTGCTGAAACAAACTGAACAAAATATAATGAAAAACATCCACATTTGACACAGTTATTTTTGGACTAAGTCCCCAGAAAAACCCAACTCGGGAAAACCGGTGCAACAGATCTGAGGGTTTTATATTATTAAGCAGCAGAATCTTGAGTACAACTTGGGTGCCAATATCCGAATCACCCTTCAGAGAAATCTAGACAACTGATGAAATTGTGAGATATACCTCACTCTGCAAGTCTCCAGTTGATCTAAACAATGTTGGTGAAGCCCCTCTCTGCCTTTGCATGATTTCCTACGCTAGAACTGCATAAGCCTGCATGGGCAAGCTTGAGGAACTGCGTCACCTTTCTCTACAACTCATCAAGCTGATCTGAGAGTGGATTTTGGCCCTCCTAGCTCAGAACCCCAACCTCTAGCTATCTTCGGGCTGACTCTGGAAGGCACTGCGTCACTTCTGCATGATTCCCTGCAGGGACTGCGTCACCCCTTTAGAAAACTGCGCTGTGTCTCTCTGCGTCACTTTTGCTTCTCTCTGAAATGTACTCCTAGTCCTCCTGACTAGTTACTACATCTGCCCCTCTCTGGATTTGGTCATTGAATCAAAATCTCTTAGCAAACCCTGCCCTAGTGATTCGATTCTAACCAAAAGCTGTGTCTCCTCACACAAGCTCGAAAATGCCAAATGCTCAATGTGCTCAATGTGTGTTTTCCATAGGCCCCTCACCCTCCTTATATTCTTTCGTTGACCCTTCAACGACCGAGATTAAAACATAATCAAGGGCTAAGATTAACTTGGAGGTGATCCATGACTTTATCTAGAAGATTCACACTTAGTTTAATTAATACCTGTTGGAAATATTGTCATTGATTGCAAAGGAGCAGAAAGGAGTATCACCATAGAGGCAAAAGAGCATCAATAGAAGCATAACCTAAAGCAGAGAGAATGCAGCTAACAAAGCAGCAAAGGTAGCAAAAGCAACAGAGAAGCAACAAAGGCGTGCAGCAAGCGAAAGAATCCCAAGTCAGAGTTAGAAGTGGTACAACAGCAAAGGAAAGAAATGAATGGATAAGATTCATCACAAGATAAGCAGGGTAGAAACCAATCGGAAGTGCCAGCAGCAGCAAGGACCATAGATCTGGGCAGATCAACGATGACGATCACATCGGCGGAGATCGAAATCGCAAGTCACAAGGTAATTGTTTTAATATGCGATGCGATCGCATATCGCATATCGCATATGATATGAGTTCGCACGGTGTGGTAAATGATATTGCGATGCGATATTACCATCGATATCACAATCAGGGCAGGAGAAAAATCGCACAAACACAGTGGTTACAGGAAGTGCGAAGTGGCGATGCGAATCGACAATTCGAAGTTCATCACATATCGCAGATCGCAAAACTCAGAAGAGATAGCACTCATAAATGCCGAAGTGCGATAAAGGGGCCGGATGCGATGCAGCTCAGAACTATTATTCAAAGGATTTCAAATCTGGATTTAAAGCCTTTCCAGTGTTAAATTGCATAGGAGGTGAAAAAGGGGAGTATAACGTAAAACCTTGATATTTCGAAATACGATATGATACCGGACGCGATACAGTTCGAAGTTAAAATCTGAAGTATTTCAAGTCCAGGGCTATGTGTTTTTATGAAGAAAACCATGGAAGCGGAGGTCGACTCAGGTTACAAAGGAAAACCTGAAAACATGAAAAAGGACCCGATCGCATGCAGAACAGTGTTATGCAGTTGCGGCTGTGAGTTAAGAAGAAAGGTAAGTCTCGATGAAGCGATAACCGTTGGATCACGGAGTAGAGATCTACGATGCAGATTAGAAGTGCTAATTTGGGCATCGATAAATGTGCAAGATTGGCGGAAACAAAAAATTTACAAGGGTATTATGTATTAAAGGCATATATGGTTATAGAGTGAATATATTTAAATACAGTCTTAAAAGATAGTGGAATATATTTTGAAATCCACGGAACAGTGAAGGTAGGATTAGAAAACTGGTAAGTTGTTGTTTCGCACCGCTTTTGGAGGATAAGTGGTAAAAGGTGAAACGAACGTGATAGCGTTAAGAGGGCGACGTGTGGCATTCTAAAACCACCTATTTCGCATAGGTTGGGAACAATTAAATAACATGCAATTTGGTGTGCGAATTTCGTCGGATTGGGAAGTTAAAAGAGGTGGAGTGCGATGACCGTTCGATCGATGAAAGGATGATGTGCATGTGGATATGCATAACGAACATTTACAAGAAAAGTGTGAGTGAACGCAACTCAAAAGACACAGGTAATGGAAGAAACATAACAGTTATGCAGCAGAGCTAGAATATAACAGCAGAAGCTAAAAAGACAGTGACAACAGCAAAAATGACAAATATACAGAGAACCAAGAGCTGACAAGGTTGAGTGAGATTTATTTGTTGCAACTGTAAATGTAAATGATTTAATTATTTTATTGTATGTGATGCAAAGGCAAGTCTCCGTAGGCAAAGCAAAACTCCAATTTAATTCTGAAATGAGTAGACAGTGTTGTAACCTCTTGAAATGATGAGCGAGAAAATGAGATGGTGGAAGGCAAAGAGTCGTGCTTGTTCACTTCATATTCCCTGTAGAATGCAAACAGTCATAAAGCTATCTATATAAAACATGTAATATCGGTATGGATAGAGAGGTTAGAGAGTGTAAGAAGAAGAAGGAGCAGAGAGAGGAGTTGTGAAGATCCAAAGATGATATAAAGCAAATTTGAAGGCTGGAAGGACAACAGTAAAGAAGGAGAAAAACAGAGCTGATATCCAGGTAAATCAACATATGATTTTATTGTACAGTGAGGATGTTGGTGCTTCCATATCAAGTTGTAGCTTGATAGATGTCCAGTTGTAGCTGGTTGAGGTAGGAGCCTCCTGTAGATTGTAGCCTGCAGAAAATAGATGGGAGTTGGAGCTTCCTTGCAAGTTGTAGCTTGCAAAATTGAGCTTGTAGTCTCCTGTAGGTTGGAGCCTACAGAAAATTAGTGGTGAGAGGGAGTTGGAGCTTGCCTTTGCATCACAACAATAATAAGATGTGGTTTTCTCCGTTATGGGTTTCCACTTATATCTGTTGTCTATGTGCATGATGATTATGTGTTGATATTCTGTATTTAATCTGCTTAATACCTGCTACTCACTTATTAAGATTGTTGTTCCATTATACATTAAGTTGATCACGAAATGAAGGTGTAAATAAGTGTAAAAGAAAGTTTTACAAGACCATGAATGCATTAAACTGATTCACCCCCCCCAGTTTAACTAAGGGTTCAACAATTGGTATCAAAGCAAGTTCTTTCTGTATCAGTTTAACAACTAGAAGGAGATCTTAGGTCCCCAAGATGGCTAGTCTAGAATGATGCTCAACAAATTAGCCCCTTTGTTTACTGGCAATAACTATGCCTTCTGGAAAATAAGAATGAGGACGTACATAATGTCTCTAGGAGTAGAAGTTTGGGCTGCTGTGGATTTGGGATATGCCCCAAAGGATTCTGACATAGAGAAAGAAGCCAAACAAGATTTTATAGCTAATGCCAAAGCCATGAATGCTCTCCTAAGTGGCCAGTGTGAGGCAGAATTTATCAAAGTAATGCACAACAAGACTGCCAAAGAAATATGGGATACATTAGAAAGTATCCATGAGGGAGATAAAAAGGTGAAGATGGCCAAACTACAAGTCTATCGAGCTAAGTTTGAAAATATAAAAATGAATGAAGAAGAAGATGTTGCCTGCTTATTCTTAAGGGTTGCAGAAATTGTGAATAAAATGAAAGCTCTAGGAAAAACCATTAGATAATGTGTAATTGTTCAAAAGATATTGAGATCTTTACCATCCAGTTTTAACCCTAAGGTTTTTGCCATAGAAGAAACAACAGATTGGGAAACATTGACCATGAACCAATTACTTGGAAACTTAACAGCCTACGAGATGAGACTTCCACAGAGGAAGTCAAATGTGAGGGAGGCAGCCTTTAAGGTTGAGAAGAGAAAAGAAGAAAAGGAAGATACATGCTCCTCCTCTGATGAAGAAGAGGCCAAATTTGTCAGAAGATTGGATAGAGGCTCAGGCAAGTATAAAGGTAAACTTCCATTTAAATGCTTTGACTGTGGAAGAGTTGGGCACTATGCATCTAAGTGTCCTCGTAAGAAAACAAAGAATTAGACTCAAGAGACAGAGAAAACCAAAACAAATAACTGGCAGAAAGGGAAGAGATTCAATAGAAAATCATTTTATGCTCAGCAAGATAGCAGTGCATCTGAAAACTCAGATGAAACCTCAAATGAAGAAGGAACCTCTGAATTTGTGTTAATGGCCAAGGAAGAGTCTGAAGGATTCCTTCTAGATGATGAGGAAGAATGTGAGGTAGATCTTGAGGGGGAGCTAAAAAGTGCCCTGGAGGAAATAGACAGACTTAAACTCAAGTGCAGAAAACAGAAAGACATTCTCCTCAAATATGTAAAAGAAGAACCAAATTTAGAAGACCTCATTCAGTTGAAAGTAGAACTTGAAGAAGCTAAGAAGGTGGAAGACACTTTACTAAAGCAAATGAAGGATAAAATTCAGAAGCAAGAGAAGTTGGAAGAAGAAGTAGTATGCCTGAAAAAGAAATTAGAAAACACCCAAAGGGATTTGTCAATGAACACTCTGCGAATGACAAGCTCTGAACAGTTGAATAAAATTCTAAATGCTCAAAGATCTCCTCTCATAAAGACTGGGATAGTTTACGAAGGAGAAACCAGCAAATCCAAGGTAGAAGATAACCAAAATATCATCTTTGTAAAAGTTGTACAGGATAATGAAGCAACTCAAAAGATTCCTACAGAAGTAGAAGCCAGCAAGAACGTGACCTGCAATGAAGTAAACAGAGATAAGAAGGAATCTCAAATAACAAAGAACGAAATCAATAAACAATCAGCTGGAAAAATCTCTTACACTTCTGAGCATGGAAAATTCGGAAGCCGTGAAAGGAGATTCTTTCCTCCTATGAGAAATGTCACTTGTTTTGCTTGCCACAAACTAGGACATATTGCTACATACTGTCAGACAAATAGAATCGATTCCAACCAGCAAAGGATGCAGAAAATGAGAAGACTACCTCAAGCAAACAAATGGAGAGGACAACCCTTCACCAGGTACACTAATCGTTTCCATGGGTATTGTTTTTATTGTAAGGGGTACGGCCATAAAGCCATGGAGTGTAGAGCGAATGGACAAAGACTGATGTATGAAAACTCAAGGAGATTGATGAACAATGGAGAACTCACTCGTGTACATAATCGATTCAGAAACATAATCAAATGCTTTCGACTGCCATCAAATCGGGCATAAGTGTCACAAATGTCCTCTCAGAGAATGTGGTCCATCTTCTCAGGAAAGGTACCAAACAGAAGGATGCATGCAGTGGAAACAGAAGTTGAATAAGTGTGACCTGGCTCTAATAGCTCAAGATCAGAAAAGCCAATGGTATTTGGACAGTGGATGTTCAAAGCATATGACTGGAGATCGAAGCAAGTTTGTAACCTTTGATGAAAAGAAATCTGGGAATGTAACATTCGGCAATGATAAAGCCGGGAAAATCAAAGGAAAAGGCTCAGTCAGTTTGAATAATGGAAGAGGAAAGGCTCAAGATGTACTATTTGTGGATGGGCTGAAAGCCAATCTGCTAAGCGTCAGTCAAATGTGTGATAAAGGCTGTGAGGTTCTTTTTAGAGCCCAAGACTGTGAAGTAAGATCGAGCACCACAGGAAAGACCTTGATCAAAGGTGTTCAAACAGAAAGTAATGTCTATATAGTGAAAGAAGAGAATGAAGCATGCCACATAAGCAAACTTGATGAATCATGGTTATGGCGTAGAAGATTGGGACACCTAAACTTTGACCACATTATCAGTCTGAGCAAGAAGAACGCAGTCAGAGATATGCCAGCAATAAAGAAGCCTTCAAATACCATATGTAAATCCTGCCAACTAGGCAAGCAGACCCACATATCTTTCAAGACCAAAGAGATACTATCTACAAGTTGGCATCTTTAGCTTGTACACATGGATTTGTGTGGACCTTCAAGAACCAAAGCACCAAGCGGAGAATCTTATTTCATGTTGATAACAGACGATTTTACCAGATTGACGTGGGTAGCATTTCTCAAATATAAATCAGAAGCGCTTGAGAAATTCAAAATATTCAAGGCATTGGCAGAAAATCAAATAGGATGCAAGCTAAAATGCATCAGATCAGACAAAGGAGGTGAATTCACAGACTATGATTTTGTAGACCTATGCAATGAACATGGGATAAAACAACAGTTTACAATTGCAGGAACACCTCAACAGAATGGAGTGGCAGAAAGGGAAAATAGGTCAATACAATAGATTGCCAGAGCTATGATGCAAGAAAGTAACATTCCCCTAACCTACTGGGCAGAAGAAGTACACACAGTTGTTCACATTCTCAACAAAGCTCATCTAAGACCAAATTGTGATAAGACTCCTTACAAATTATGGCATGGTAAACCAACATCAATCAAGCACTTTAGAGTCTTTGGAAGCAAGTGTTTCATAAAAAACAATGATGAAAAACTGGGGAAGTTTGATGCAAGAGCTGATGAAGGAATATTTTTAGGATATGCATCCAAGAGTAAGGGTTACAGGTGCTACAACAAAAGACTGCACAAAATTGTGGAAAGCATTGATGTAAGATTTGACGAAGATCTACCAAACAGAACAAGAAGCACAAGCTGCACCAATCCTCCAGATGATCATGAAGCTGAGAACCAAGATAATGATGAACATAGCAAAACAACAGAAGACACTGAATTAAACTCAAAAATTCCCTCAAGACACACTCAAAAGATCCATCCAGAAGATCAAATAATTGGGGACAAGAGTGTGGGAGTCCAGACAAGAAGACAACTCGCTGAACAGACAGAAGAAGTATACCTAGCCATGCTATCTCAAATAGAGCCAAAGAAGTTCGAAGAAGCCAACAAAGACAAAAACTGGGTAAATGCTATGAATGAAGAACTAGATCAAATTGAGAAGAACAATACCTGGGAATTAATTCCAAGACCCACTGGGAAAAATGTCATTGGCACAAAATGGATATTCAAGAATAAGATGAATGAACAAGGGCAGGTAATCAGAAATAAAGCCAGACTTGTATGCAAGGGATATTCACAAATTGAAGGACTTGATTATGATGAAACCTTTGCCCCTGTAGGCAGAATGGAAGCAATCAGAATGTTTTTGGCCTTTGCATGCTATCATGATTTCAAGGTATATCAAATGGATGTGAAGTCTGCCTTCCTGAATGGAGATTTGGAGGAAGAAGTCTACATGGAACAACCCGAAGGATTCTCCTTAACAGATAAACGTGACTATGTGTGCAGATTAAAGAAAGCCTTATATGGGCTGAAACAAGCTCCTCATGCATGGTATTCAAGGCTGGACAAATAGTTGCAAAAACAAGGTTTTAAGAAAGGAGGAGTAGACAACAATTTGTACATAAAGGCTAATGAAAATGAACTCTTAATTGTAGTAGTGTATGTTGATGACATCATGTTTGGTAGCAACAAAGATGAGTTAGCAAAAGGATTTGCTGAAGAAATGAAATAAGAGTTTGAGATGTCAATGATTGGAGAGTGCACCTTCTATTTAGGACTTCAAATTCAACAAAAGAACACAGAAATATTCATTTCGCAAGAAAAATATTTAAGAGAAATGTTGAAAAGGTTTCAAATGGAAGACTGCAAACTTGTGTCAACTCCCATGATCACTGGAATCCTGGATGCAAACTATGTGCTAATGATGGATCAACAGATGTAGATCAAAAAATTTACAGATCCATAATAGGAAGTCTGCTATACCTAACTGCTTCTAGACCAGACATTATGTTGGCAGTAGGACTTGTGGCAAGATATCAAGCAGCACCAAAACAAAATCATTTACTTGCAATCAAGAGAATATTTAGATATCTACAAGGAAAGAAATGCGTAGAAGCCCGTTAAGGTGTCTCCTCTGGTCTCACTGATAGGAAAGAAGCCTTCCTAGGGTGGCACTCTAGGTCCACTGAAGAAAGGTTGAGCTTCACTCCTTGGGAAGCTCTTGTGCTAAACAACACAACTTGGCTCAGCTGAACAACTAAGGAAAATACGATTTTCAAATTGGAAAAAGATGCCAAATGGTGCTTCTTTCCTCCTATTTATGCTTGTTGTTCTTGGGTGTCATTTGGGTCCCTCCTATGATTTCGATCTCACTTAGAAAAATCGAATTCTTTAGCAAGTTGTGTGTATTATTTTGTGGGTAAGTGGCCCCCACATTCCACTAAAACTTTTCGACCCACTTTTCCTAAGTTTCTCTACCAAAATTTTTCCCAACACCAAAATTGCAAAAATGGAAAATTTTCTTGTCAAATTAATTTAATTGGGGACAGTACAGTCCTCCCCACCAAAAATTGCTTGTCCTCATGCAATGGATGATAAAGCACTCTCTCAATCAACTGACTCGAACAGTCTTTGCTCACAATACCAGGGTCCCGAATGTACCACTCGACCATCCCTGATCTCTGACCTATCTTGCCAGTATCCCAAGCCATCCTAATCAGCTTGAGGCATCCGTTGCTCTACTCACTGTCCAACCTGGTATAGGCACCCAAAGTCCTCTACATACCGTCAATATATAGAGCATTATAATCATATAAAGTCTTGTCTGTCTCCACATGTAACTGTTCTACTAAGTCATCCATTTCATGCACTCCAAGGGTGGGCACCTGAAGATGCAATCCAACTCCTGTGGAAATAAATCCTTCCCTACACGAGCTTCCCTTAAACTCCCCCTTCTAATCATCCCTCCATGCTGGTGAAGTCCCCCACGACAACTAAGAATCACTAAAATACAATGGAAGGTCAGAATGATCTCCCCTTGTCGAACCCAACTCACTCCCAAGGGTAGCTGAACTGTCAAGTACTGTGATGCCAGGGTCCCATGCACATCGCGGGAAAGAACTATCTTGTAGACCCTGCAACAGTCTGGTCATGAGTAATTGTTTAACATGCTCATACCAGAGCCTCATCTCCTGCAACTCTCGGCCATAATATATGTGATGATCGAGGCTATGCCCAGCCTGCCAAGGGTACTCAACAATGCCCGCGCTTATCACTCTATGGTTGGCCCCAATCCTGAACAACCACCTCCCTTGCCATACGATGAAAACCTCGATTATCCCCCATGTGTCAACTTGATAATGAACTGGATCATCGACTATCCTGGCCGTACTCACTAAGTAATGGAGTGTCTTCCAAATCAACTGGATCCCTAAATCCCATGACCATACTAGAGGTCCACAACACCCAATTCCCAATGCCTGCTATTGTGACATGTTGCTAGTTGTTGGGACCCCTCTATGCCTCATCCTTGACCCCTGTTCGTATCCCATGGATGGGCAATCAACATCAAGAATCTGTCTCGCGTATCATGAACTGCTTTGCTCTTTCCAGACTGCATCACGAAATATGTTATCCCAACTCCTAACGATGTACATGGGTACTACTTGGAGCCTAGGCATCCTCGTGCTGACGAGGACTATAATCCCCTGTACCTCATGCTCACATAACAACTCTGGTTGTCCTGTCGGAAGTGTCCTCTGCAAGTCCTAAGTGTGAACTCAAGGGTGGAGCATACACTACCTCTCCAACGAGCCACACACTCCCCAGACTTGTACCTGCCATTTCGTGCCTTGATCAAATGCCACAACTAAGAAGTCTTTGTTTGGACACTCTGTGCCCCAACTAACTGTCTTGAGCAAGCCTCCTGGATCCTGGTGCTCGTGATGAAGTCATCAAGGAACAACATCCGACTCCATTGCACCTGCAAACAATGTGGAAGTGAGACCGATGCACAATCTGCATGAATATCATCAAATGATGCTCATCTGCATCCTGATCGATTCGGGTTGAGTTACACCCACCGTCATGCCAGTCGCCTCTATCAGACAGTCTTCCTGGGGGTGATGCTCCAAGATCCCAATGGCTAGCATTATGCATCACTACCTACGACCTAGCATCCCTGTGCTCCCATGCATACAAATGTGTATCTCTGTTCCATTTGGCACACACTTGCACCCAATTGCACCCCTCTGTGCACTGCAGATCACCACTACTAGCTGCCATATCATCCTACATCAGTCGGTACCCCTCCTGTGATGATGTTGTTGTCATTCCATGCAGAACCTCGAGGTGGTGTGAGTCGCTCCTACTCCACAGTGCATGCCCGCACAACTCCACCATACACCTCTGTGCTCCTTTCCAGAACACTGAACTTCGTGGTATGACTCTATGCACCACTGAACAACTACGCCAACTGCTACACCACCCAGCGTCATCGACGATCCCACATGTGTCAATACATCCACGACTCTGCTAGTGACCCCTCCATGATGTGGGCTACTCCTCATTTGCCCTGGTAGACCTGAGTGGTCTATCTCACATGCTAATGGGAATGACACTACTGTGCCTAGCCTCCATGGCACCTGTGTCCAATTTTCCCATGAGAGAGCACTGTCTCCATACAACTCACCGCTTGGTGGCTTGCTAATGCCACATCCTTTGGCCGACCCCTGCCAGAGTATGCTACTCTCCCTGTGACTCCATGTGCATCCCACATGCCCGCACAAGCTATGGGTTCGGCTCACAAACCCCTTGACTACTAGTGCCGACTAGAACTCCCCCAAGGAATGAGTGTTCTCAGTCACTGAGTTGACTATCCCACCAACGTCATAGTCATCCTGCATCCCAAATATATGATAGGAAGCCCCACCTGGATCCCAATGCCAACTTGGGCCTCTAGCATCTACAATATCTGAGAGCTCTTGCTGAGCTTCACTCTGGACTCTACAAGGCTAGCCCACACCGCTGGGTACCAACTCAGAATCTCTCGCCATCCAACTCCAAGGGAAGGATCAAATGCACGAACACCCGTACATAGAACAAAACCTCCATCTTGGAAATGAACACCCGTACATAGAACAAAACCTCCATCTTGCAAATGCTGCACCCTATGCAACTCATGTCGCCTCTTCTCACTAGTCTGGCTAGCACATATAATATGACTAGGTAACTCTGCCTCTCTCTCGCCAATGTGCACAAATAACCTATTAGTTCTAGAAACCCCATCTATATATGCTCAAAGAGGGATGCTCTGATGCTCCAAGGTGTACGCTCCAAGGTGTACTCCCCAACGCGAGTTGCTTTGGTCATTGACTCAACACAAACCACTCTCATACCCTATAGCTCCTTATTCTGCTGTAGAATGGTCTCTCGGATTGTCGTCGCCTTCCTTTTCAATGCTAGAAGGTCGGCTTGGAGCTGTCGAAACTGTTGTGTGTGACTATCATTTGTAAACTCAGCCACAACTTTGGATACCTCTGTGCCTTCTGGACTCTCATCAACCTGCAGTTGGTGGTTATCATCTAGAAACTCTATCACAACTCGGAGTGCTTCATCAACTAATACATCCTCAACGGATGGCTCTACGGGTGTATGCTTAGCTGTCCCCACCAAGGTGCCAATCGAAGCTATCGAAGGGATCTCCAACAAGGGTGACACCTGCGTCACGCTAGGTATGTCTACCTTCTCCTCTTTAGTCTTGTGTGCCCTCAGCCTCCTGCTCAAGCTCCTCCTCAAGCTCTTGACATCCGAGGCCTGGTCTCTACCAACAATAATGCCTCCTAGCTTCACCCTCTAACTGTCCTCCTCTATGCTCCTTGAACGAGAAATCCCTCTTGATCCTAAGGTCCTATGCCTCATACTCTTCAATCTTATCCATGAAGGACCTCCTCAATATACAAAGGTGCCGAGTTCCCTCCCCTTCTCCCGTTCATCCAAAAAACTAGGCATGGTAGGTTGGCTAGGCTAGCCATGGGTATTGTTCTGCTAGAGCACGCACATATGCACATGGCTTCTCTGCTGGGCATTACTCAACGTCCCCATTATTTGTTGCATCCTCTCTAGGACATGTTGGTTTTTATTCCTCAATTGTTGGTTCTGCCTCATCACGGAGTAGAGATCTACGATGCAGATTAGAAGTGCTAATTTGGGCATCGATAAATGTGCAAGATTGGCGGAAACGAAAAATTTACAAGGGTATTATTTATTAAAGGCATATATGGTTATAGAGCGAATATATTTAAATACAGTCTTAAAAGATAGTGGAATATATTTTGAAATCCGCGGAACAGTGAAGGTAGGATTAGAAAATTGGTAAGTTGTTGTTTCGCACTGCTTTTGGAGGATAAGTGGTAAAAGGTGAAACGAACGCAATAGCGTTAAGAGGGCGATGCGTGGCATTCTAAAACCACCTATTTCGCGTAGGTTGGGAACAATTAAATAACATACAATTTGGTGTGCGAATTTCGTCGGATTGGGAAGTTAAAAGAGGTGGAGTGTGATGACTGTTCGATCGATGAAAGGATGATGTGCATAACGAACATTTACAAGCGAAGTGTGAGTGAACGCAGCTCAAAAGACATAGGTAATGGAAGAAACATAACAGTTATGCAGCAAAGCTAGAATATAATAGCAGAAACTAAAAAGACAGTGACAACAGCAAAAAGGACAAATATACGGAGAACCAAGAGCTGACAGGGTTGAGTGAGATTTATCTGTTGCAACTGTAAATGTAAATGATTTAATTATTTTATTGTATGTGATGCAAAGGCAAGTCTCCGTAGGCAAAGCAAAACTCCAATTTAATTCTGAAATGAGTAGACAGTGTTGTAACCTCCTGAAATGATGAGCGAGGAAATGAGATGGTGGAAGGCAAAGAGTCGTGCCTGTTCACTTCATATTCCCTGTAGAATGCAAACAATCATAAAGCTATCTATATAAAACATGTAATATCGGTATGCATAGAGAGGTTAGAGAGTGTAAGAAGAAGAAGGAGCAGAGAGAGGAGTTGTGAAGATCCAGAGATGATATAAAGCAAATTTGAAGGCTGGAAGGACAACAGTGAAGAAGGAGAAAAACAGAGCTGATATCCAGGTAAATCAGCATATGATTTTATTGTACAGTGAGGAAGTTGGTGGTTCCATATCAAGTTGTAGCTTGATAGATGTCCAGTTGTAGCTGGTTGAGGTAGGAGCCTCCTGTAGGTTGTAGCTTGCAGAAAATAGATGGGAGTTGGAGCTTCCTTGCAAGTTGTAGCTTGCAGAATTGAGGTTGTAGCCTCCTGTAGGTTGGACCCTACAGAAAATTGTAGCCTCCTCCATGATCCCCTATGTACTCTTCCCTTTTTGTGTCATTGGAGTGCCCATAAATTCACCAGTCACTATGTATGCATGGCCAAAACCTCCATGATCTTGCTAGCTCCCCCACAGTTGGCCAAGATCATGCTTTGATACCACTGTAATGTTCCTTTTGGAAATTTACAATGATAAGCAAAGACATGTAAATATAACAACAAAAAGATTTTCAACAAACACACATAAAACTAGAAATTTTCCCAAAACACCAAATTGGCCAATTTTATTAAATAACAATGCACATACTAGTACAATACGAGTGGGAGAAAATGATCCTTGGCTTGCACAAGGCAAGCTACAAGTCTCATGTGATAGAAACTTAAATGTCGAACTGCTGCAATAATTGTGCTCCCTAGAAAGTTGTGTTGTCCCTCTAATTCTACATTGCTGGCCAACTTCAACCTCTGATTTTCCCTCTCTAAACTGCCTAGAAAATTCTAGAAAGTTGAGGGTGAGCTCCTTGCCCAAAACCTAGAAAAACCTAGAAAGGATTTCCACTGGTTTTGAACTCGCAAAATTGGTCCCTCACAGCTTGGCCCTCCTCCAAACTAGAAAACTGTCACTGTGGCTGAACTTGTCAATCTCTACTCTAGAAACTCCAACAATCTCCTCTAAATGACCTTCCAACCAAGTTCTCAACACCCCAGCTCCTAACTCCTTCGGATTATGCTGCCCCAAAATACCTCACTCCCATGACTGTGCAATCATGGAGAGAGTGACGCAATCTTGTGCTCTAGATGTGTGTTCTGCGTGTGGAAGTGTCTCCTCTGGTGTAGCTACACTCCTCCCACCTGGAAATGAACAAGAAATGCCCTTGTAGCTTCTCAAATCAGCGCACAACTTCCCTTCTCCTCCATGTACAACGTGGCTCCTTCCTCTGCCGAATAGCTGCTCCAAAACTATGGCGTAGAAGCCTGTTAAGGTGTATCCTTTGGTCTCACTAATAAGAAAGAAGCCTTCCTAGCGTGGCATTCTTGGTCCATCGAAGAAAGGTTGAGCTTCACTCCTTGGGAATCTCTTGTGCTAAACAACACAACTTGGCTTCGCTGAACAACTAAGGCAAATACGATTTTCAAATTGGAAAAAGACGCCAAATTATGCTTCTTTCCTCCTATTTATGCTTGCTGGTCTTGGGTCTCATGTGAGTCCCTCCTATGATTTTGATCTCACTTAGGAAAATCGAATTCTTTATCAAGTGGTGCATATTATTTTGTGGGTGAGTGGCCCCCACATTCCATTACAATCTTTTCAACCCACTTTTCCTAAGTTTCTCCTCCAAAATTTTTTCCAACGCCCAAATTGCAATAATGGAAATTATGCTTAGCAAATAAATTTAATTGGAGACATTACAGAGATCGATGCGTCTCTCCAAGTGAAGGGAATTCAGTTCAAAATATGATTCACATATTCTTTGTTGTGTTTTGAAATCTGAGGCAAACTCAACTATCTATGATTTGTTTTATATCTATTCTCTACCATTTCTCCTCTGCGACATTATATTTGGCAAATACCAAGAGCAAACTTGCCCTTTCAGTGGATAAATTCCTGCAAAATCTTCGGCCTAATCTCCACTTCCTGCTAGCTCTTGTCAACCAACAAATTCTTTTTCTGCACCCTAAGAAAAAACAAGCCCAAGCTAATGAATGATCAACAAATTAGATCCTCAAACACCCAGAACAAACTCCCCCTTACTCTCCTAGGATGCCACTCAAAGTTCACCGAAGGTAGAGGTGGAATTCCCACTTGGGAATCCCTTGTGCTAAACAACACTAGTTGTCTTGGTAAACGACTCAAGAGAACTTGTGTTCAAAAGTAAAGTTGACAAAATATATAAATGAAGGCCTCTTCTCCTTATTTATAATTGTTGGCGTCCTTTTCTCCTTTGGTGGCCCCCACTCTTTCTTTCTCCTTATTCGCAACCCCTCCTCTCTCTCCTCCAAGAGTGCGAGTTCCCTTTGTTGAGAATTTGGAGGGCTGTAGGTTAATACAAATTCTCTTCTTGATAATTACTTGTGACCTTACTTGTGATGCTCATGTCTTCTCTTCTTTTAGTTTAGTTAATCTTTCATCAAGTTAATTATCAAAAGCACAAGACACAAAAGTTATGTTTCTAGAGCCAGGGCAAAACCTCTCCCTCTTGGAGAGGAAAACCCGCAAAGAATTCTTCTTATAGATCTTCAAATGACAAGTACCATGACCTAGACTTAGACCCTTAACCTAGATGTGCTTCCAAGACCTTGATCTTCACTTTGTAGATGCTTGTAGATGAATTGCTTGAACAGTAGGAAGGTAAATCATAGATATACCTTCCTCACAATTACTGTCTCTCTTCCTCATGATTACTGTCTCTGCTGATTCTATCTTATTATAACAGCCCTTATTATCTTTGACTATCTGCACACTGTCCTTGATTATTTCCTGACTACCCTTGACTATCCGCAACCTTTCTTCCTGCACTTGACTGTATTCAGATGATGCCTAATTCACTGTTCTGCCTGCACTTATCTTCCTTCCTGCACTTGACCGCCTTCAAATGTTGCCCTAGTTCACAGCACTTGACCGCACTTATTGACTCCCTTTATAACTGCACTTATTCCTGAGATCCACAATTCTTCATGAGGTTGATCTGCACCTTCTTCCGTTCCTTATCCGCACTTATGCTTCCTGTATATTCGCATTATAATCTTGATATCTGTCCGCAATATTTTCTGGTAGGTGTCTATTGTAGGTGCATATATATATATATATATATTAATCTGCATACCTTACCAAAACATCCGCAAACTTATCTCAAGCTTGTCTGCATTTTATTTCAGAGGAGTCCGCATTAAGTTTGTTTATTACACCCACACTGCTTTTCTGATCTCAGGTCCATATTTGACCTCCGTAATATCTCAGAAAAAGTCTGCATTTTTCTCCTGTATTTACTTCAGAACAGTCCGAGATGTCTGTCTTAAATGAGCTGCAGATAGGGGTATAAATAGAGGCCACTTCTTTGATATGAGGCCGACCATATAGCTGACATGTAAGCCGACTTTAGCATAGATTTTAGGCTGACATGAAGACTTGTATACTTCAGTGTTAAGGGTGACTTCATGAGGGCTGTTATCAGCTATTTTCCCACAAGGTCTTGGAGTACATTTTAGAGCTAGACACATCATAAACATGACTCTTGATTTCATTTATAAACATAAGACAAACCCTATTAGACATCAAGAAGAAGTCTAGAGACCTATAATAAATCTTTCTCATGAAACCCATGAAGCAAGTACAACAAAATTATATTTTATTATCTGTCTTCTTCTTTACATAAATACATAATTACATAGTCAACATGAAGACCGACCTAGTTACACTTTTCAACACCCTTTTTGGGCTAAATTTCTCTCTTGTGGGCCCCATGTTCCACTAGAGCTGCAATTTCCCTTATTCCTCCAAAGTCCGAATGTCAGAATTGCCTCCACTTCCAAAAATCGTCTCTAAGGCGGAGAATCAAAATTGGGGATATTACAATTAAACCTTACCATAGTGTTATCAATGCTAGGAATAGTAGCATATGATAAATCCATTTGAAGGCGACCACTCAAATCAGCTACCCATTTCCTTGATAGAAGCATCCCTTATGCATCAGGTTAATCAGTCACAACAATGTCCATGGTGATCGTGATATCCAGGTATGCTGGTAAGGGAACTTGAAGATCCTTAATCAAAACACATACTTCAATCTTTTTAGAGTCCATGGTAGATCCTTAATCAAACCACTCAAATAGGGAGAGTGCATCAACAAGCCTCAACTTGTGTTGAAAATACTCATACTTCCCTTACATTAGGTACTTGTAATTGTTGTAGCTTCCTCAACCAACTCTCTTATCTTTGAGTTTGCTCATCTTGCAACTTCTTGAACTATGGCTCCAAAACTGCCTCCTAACAGTCTATGATCCTGTACTTGAGGTTTTCACCTACTGCATCTTGAACTGTGTCGAACACTACTTCCCACACTCCTTCCTGTCTTGAAGATAGTCCATCACACAGTTCCTTCAACTGACTAATTATCACAGTACAAGGTTAGCCAATCTATTGTTTAGTCAACCTTGAACACAACTTGGCTGACCTTTCGAATCTGTCTCGGTCAGTCAACATAGCTCCATAGACTCAAATAATTCTTCCCTCTAGTTGCTATTCATCTTTCCAAAATAGCCAACTCTTAGGGTCTTCAAATAAACCACCTTCTTAGTCCTCTAGCTGCCTCTTAGATCACTGTACCCTCTAACTATCCTATTGTTGCTACAAATTGACAGCCCTTAGGGCATCAAACATACAACCTTTCATTAGTGACTTGGTTGCTGCAAAATTACTATCTGAAGGTCTTCCAAGCACAACCCACTTGATAGTGAAAGTTTACTGCTTCATTGTCCTTAGGGTTTTCATAAATCTTCCCACACAATAGTGAACCAACTCTTGCGCTCACTGTACAAAGAGATTCTCTAAGTCTGCCTTCTAAACATTTCTCAGATCTTGGCCTACACCATTCAACCCTATCTAGGGCTTCCTTGTACATGCAAAATGCAACAAAATATCCTCACCAAGCGACCCTCTTCCCGCGCAATTGCCACATAGAGATATGACCTTGTTTTGGAAGGCCTAATAGGCAACTCAGCCTCCAAAACAAGCCCTTCTTTCAACTTGTAATTACACAAAATTCTTGTTCCTTCTTGACTGTGAGAATCCTCCTCCTTTTTCTCAGAATCAATCTCCTAGACTTCAGCCAAATTTCCTTCTCAGATTTGCACTTGGCACACAAGGAACAACTACCTTCTGCCCTCCAACAACCACAAGATGGTCCAACAATCTGTCCAATCTTGGACCTTCTATCCATTAGCAACCATCAATATAAGACTCATTCAACATACCTTAATTAACTGCCTTCTACTACCTCTTAAAGTCTTGTCTTGTGCCCATGCATCCCCCACTCTACTAGTACACCCATCACGATGTGTTCTACACCTCCTCATCTGCCTAGGTACACCTGAGTGGCCCAACTCATCACATGCAATCAAGAATAACGTTACAGTGTCAAACGTCAGTAGCTCCGGTGCCCAATACATCAATGAGAGAGCATTGTCTCCTTATGATGCCCAGTTCGTTGGCCTACCGATGCCACCTTGTAAGATTTTGTAGATGTTCTATGCTTGATGCAACTTTACTTTTATCAACAGCAATCACATGAATTTACAAGTAAAATGCAGATAGAACATACCAGTGATCTTTTAGTAGACAAGTTAGAAACAGATAAAGGTGATGGTGCGTTACGGCGGTCAATAGGATGCTTCAACCAACAAAGACTTCACGGTCAGCCAACCCAGCATGTGTCACAACAGTCCTCAAAACACTCACACAGTGAACTCAGAAGTCAACCTCAGAAAAGTCAACGCTGCCCAGAAAAGTCAATGCAGGGAAGCAGCATTAAAAGTCAACACAGCTCAACTTCTGGTCAATCTTTGACCTCGATTTTTGTGCCAAAGAGTACGGCCTCCTTAGATCGAAGTCTCCTCCAAAATTCAGCCCAATCAGACCATGCATTGACCAAAGTCAACACTGGTCAAACTTCCCCAGAAACCCTAAGCGCATATTTCTGGTTGCAGTAAATTTTGTCCTTCTTGCTGCTGTAAACTTCATCCTTATTGCTGCGGTAAACTTCGTCCTTCTTGCTCCTTAGATGCTCGTATAAGAGGAGGAGATGTGTGTTGAGATGAGTGGAAAATGCTCCAACGTTGACCCTATAAATACCAACCATGAGAGGTATGTGACACATCTGCTGGGGGTAAAAACCTTAAGGCCGACCTGCACTTAAATTTATTATAAATAATGAATTCAAAATAAATGTTCTGCTCATCAAATTAAAATAAATTTTAGATCGATTTTACACCTCTCTGAAAGAGGAATCCAATACAAATATTGGAATCTTCATCTGAGCATCACAAGATGGAGTTTGGACCTAGTTGTCCATAGGTGCCTCCTCTCAACTAGGAAGACCATCCACGGTGCAGTAGAGCATCTTGCGTCATCTCATGTTGCTTTGTTGGCCTCTTTATTTCGGAGCAGTGGGTCGGTCTAAAAGACATCATTCATTGATTATTGGAGGTCGAAACCTCTATGGACTCACAAAGGTCTCATTAACAGGTTGGTTCATAAACACAGAAGTCGGTGATGCAAGAGTTACTTAGACTTGATCCCAGATCAAGTGGTTGGACCGTGCCATCCTAGATAGAGAGTACGGCAATCTCTGATGCGTCCATCGGTCTTTGCTACTAGTCTCTAGCCTTTCCCACCTCATTGGCCAAATGAGAGGTACTTCCCATGAGCCCTGAACTCAATGGGTAGGATGCATACGGGGCACAGATAATGAGAGGTGAACCAACTCAATAATCACAACGGTGGGGTCCAAGCACACCAACAAGGTTTGGCAAGCCTGGCCTTGTGGTTGCTCATAGCTCCAAGCTATCTGACCCCCGAGCTCCCGAGAGCTCATCGTCCAAATAGGGTTCACATCATAGGAGTCGTTCACGATACAAGTCTCTCACGGAAGGTTAGGAACCGTGACCTTCCCTCGAGGCATGGTAAAGAGTGTCAGTGACCTGCTCATCAATTCCTATATGATCGAGCCTTACGGCGCCTCGCTGTACCATATCCCGGATGAAATGGTACCTGATATCAATATGCTTGGATCGGTCGTGGAACACAGGATTCTCGGTCAAGTGAATCCCACCCTGATTATCACAGAGTATCACCGTGGTATCTAGCACGTGCTCGAACAGTTCACTGAAGAGCTTTCGCAACCAGACTGCTTCACAACAGGCCATACTTGCTGCAATGTATTCGGCCTCTGCGGTGCTCAAAGCCACCGACTTCTGCGTCTTGCTCATCCATGAGATCGAAGCAGAACCAAGGTTGAAGCAGCGTCTCGATGTGCTCTTATGATCCACCACACTGCCAGCCCAATCAGCATCAGTATAACCAAGGCGTGTCATGCTCCCGGCAGTGTATCTCAGCCCATGGTTTATTGTGCCCCGAAGATATCTCAAAGATTCTTGGCACCAACCCAGTGAAAGTGATGAGGCTCAACGATCTGTTGACTCAAGGTGTTCACTGCAAAACATATATCCGGACGAGTGTTCACTAAGAACATCAGGGCCCCTACGAGTTGACGATACTTAGTAGGATTTGCCAATACGGGCCCAGCAGCGCTGCCACTCAACTTCTTGAAGTCGAGTTCCATTGGTGTTGACACGGACTTGTAGTCCACCATACCAAATCTTTCCAGAAGTTTCACAATGTATTTTCCTTGAGAAAGGAAAATCTCGCCCGGTCTCTGCTAGACCTCTAGGCCTAGGAAGTAGTGCATCAGTCCTAGGTCCTTCATCTTGAACTCAACAGCAAGCTCCCTCTTGCATTGATGAATGAGAGGGTCGGCACCTGTCAGGAAGAGGTCATCCACATATAGCACTAGAATGAGAGGCTTCCCCTGTACAACCTTGAAGTAAAGGTTCGGATCAGCATTACTTCGAGTGAAGCCCAGCTTCATCAAGTAACTATCCATCCTCTCGTACCAAGCTCTGGGTGCTTGCTTTAACCCATAGAGGGCTTTCTTCAGCCTGCAGACATGAGTGTCTCGATCCTGAACTTCAAATCCCAGAGGTTGTTCTACATACACCTCTTCCTTTATTGCACCATGCAGAAAAGCGGTCTTGACATCCATCTGATGAAGACTCCATCCTTGCGTAGCAGCAAGGGCTATGATTGATCGAATGGTGGTATATCGTGCCATAGGTGAAAATATGTCATCATAGTCTATTCCTTCCTTTTGATAGAAGCCACGGGCAACAAATCTTGCCTTGAACTTTTCATCACTTCCATCAGATCCATGCTTGATCTTGTAGAGCCATTTTTCAGTGACAACTGATTTGTCCTTCGGTCTTGGAACCACATCCCAGACATCATTCTTCATTATGGACTCATATTCTTCGTGCATAGCATCCTTCCAGACTTGATGCTTTACGGATTCCTCAAAAGATCCAGGTTCAGATTGTACAATAGTACTCATGGCAGCCAAATACCCTTGGTATCTACACGGCTTCTTGCTTTCTCGGAATGTCCCCCTCGAGGCAACATGTCCCTCAGCATCTTCGAGAGTGTCCCTGAGCCATCATGGTCTCTTTCTCGGTGAAGGAGATGGATCGATTGGGTCCATTGGTCCTTCAGCATCAGGCATTGTCTCATCCTGCGGTTCTTCTTGATTTCCAGGCCTTGCTTCATAATTTTCCTCAGATCTCGGAAGATCTACTACTTTCTTCAGGGAAGCATCTTCGTCAAAAGTGACATCATGGCATATCTCTACTTCCCTTTGACCAGGTACATAGACTCTATAGGCCTTAGAAGTTTCGTTGTAGCCCACAAATATTCCTTTCTTCCCAGAAGCATCCAGCTTACTTCTCTTTTCTTTTGGCACATGAAAATAAACAGGACATCCAAAAACTCTAAAATGTGAGATGTCAGGTTTCTTACTAGTGAAAACCTCTTCGGGAGTTTTGGAGTCCAGAGCGGAATGAGGGCATCGGTTTTGAATGTATACAACAGTATTCGCAGCTTCTCCCCACAGAAACTTCGGTAGACCCTGGTCACATAGCATGGCACGGGCAGCTTCCACAATGGTCTTGTTCTTTCGTTCAACAACGCCATTCTGCTCAGGAGTATAGGCAGTAGTAGTCTCCCTCTTAATGCCAGCTTCTCTGCAAAAGTCCTTGAACTCATTTGACTCATATTCAGTGCCATTGTCGGTCCTCAAAATCTTGATCTTCTTCCCTGTCATGTTTTCCACCAAGGCTTTGAAGGTATGGAACCACATGAAAGCCTCATCCTTCTTCTTCAAGAAGTATATCCAGGTTTTGCGGGAGAAGTCATCAGTGAATGTCATATAGTAAGAACATCCTCCCTGGGATGTCACGAGTAGCATACCAGATAGATCAGAATGGACCAGTTGCAAAATATCAGATGTCTTTGTGACACTTGAGGGGAAAGGTCCCCTTGTATGCTTTCCTTCGGCTCAACCCTTACATACACCTTCATGATTATTTGGAAACTCGGGCATCCCTGTCACCACCTTCCTTGCTTCGGGAAGGGCTTTGTAGTGAAGGTGTCCAAACCTTCGATGCCATAGTTCAGTCTGTCGAATAGTATCACATGTCATTGCTCCCAGTGGACTTCCTCCAACCTGGTAGAGTGTATCAACTCTAAACCCAATCGAGATAGCTTCCTTGAAGCTCTTCTTCCACATGAGCACCTTTCCATCAGTGAATGCCACATTGAAACCTTTGTCTTCCATGGCTGATATAGACACAAGGTTCTTCTTCAATTTTGGTTCATAGAGTACATCCTGCAAATGTAGGACTTGTCATTGAGACAAGTGGACGGTCACAGCCCCTGTCCCTTTGACGGGATATGTGGCATTATCTCCAAGGATAATTTCCAGATTAGTATCCTTCTCAACCATGTCAGAGAGTGCTTCCTTGAACCCAGTGATGTGTCTTGAGGCACCACTATCTATCAGCCAGACATCCATAGTGTCGGGCGGGGATGCAACAGAGAGGGCAGATACAGGAATGTATTCATTTCTTTTATCAACAACATTTGACTCCTCATACTTGGAGTTTCTAGACCTTTTGAAAGGTTGATTGTTTCCGCCAGAGGGAGCCTTCCTCTTTCCTTTGGACTTGTCGTTTCTTTGATTTCCATTTCTCCGGTTGTTGTTGTTGTCATCACTATCAGGAGAATCCTTCTTGAAAGGACATTCTCTAGCATGGTGACCAGGCCTATGACAAGTGAAACACTTGCCCTTCTTTCCTTGGGCCCTTGCTCTTCCTTTGTTCTTAGGACCACCAGAGTTCTTCTTTCTAGAGATAGCGGTATAAGCGACATTTGTCATTTTCGTATTCCTTCATTCTTGTCTCTTCTTGCATGCATCTTGACAGTAGCTCGTCAAAGTTAGGAATTGTATTATGATTGAGAATGGTAGTGTTGAATACTTGCCATTCATATGGGAGCCCTCCAAGTGCAGTGAGTACCATCTCATGATCAGCTATTGTCTCCCCAATAGCCAGCAGATTGTTCCTGATCTCGGTCAGTTTTAGAAAGTATGTTTGGACAGACTCATCCCTGCCTTTCTTTAGATTCTTCAATTGATTCTTGAAGAATAGCACCTGGTTTGCATTGTTTAAATTTGAACATTTGTATCAGCTTATCATACATCTCTTTGGATGTGCCTAGCTCAGATATATAGGCAACTAGACTTTTATGTATGGATTCCCTCATCATTAGATTTGCTTTGATCTCCCCCTTCTTATACTTGGTTTTAGCAGAAGCAGTAGTAGTGGATGGAGGTTCTTGTATCTTACCCAGTACATAGTCCATGAGATCATGGTCTTCTAATTTGAGATCTAATATCATCTTCCAAGCATGGAAGTCATCTCTTCCAGTCAGCTTGACATCCTCCTTGAAGCCATAACTTGTGGAACCCATTTTTCTCTTTTGGTGATTGCTATAAGTTAGGGCTTGTCTTCACCTTAGCTCCGATACCATGTAAGATTTTGTAGATGTTCTATGCTTGATGCAACTTTACTTTTATCAACAGTAATCACATGAATTTACAAGTAAAATGCAGATAGAACATACCAGTGATCCTTTAGAAGACAAGTCAGAAACAGATAAAGGTGATGGTGCGTTACGAAGGTCAACAGGATGCTTCAACCAACAAAGACTTCACGTTCAGCCAACCCAGCATGTGTCACAACAGTCCTCAAAACAGTCACACAGTCAACCTTAGAAAAGTCAACGCTACCTAGAAAAGTCAATGCAGGGCAGCAGCATTAGAAGTCAACGCAGCTCAACTTTTGGTCAACCTTTGACCTCGATTTCTGTGCCAAAGAGTACGGCCTCCTTAGATCGAGGTCTCCTCCAAAATTCAGCCCAATCAGACCATGCGTTGACCAAAGTCAATGCTGGTCAAACTTCCCCAAAAACCCTAACCGCAGATTTCTGGCTGCAGTAAATTTCGTCCTTCTTACTGCGGTAAACTTCGTCCTTATTGTTGCGGTAAACTTCGTCCTTCTTGCTCCTTAGATGCTCGTATAAAAGGAGGAGATGTGTGTTGAGATGAGTGGAAAATGCTCCAACATTGACCCTATAAATACCAATCATGAGAGGTGTGTGACACATCGAGAGGTGTGTGACACATCTGCTGGGGATAAAAACCTTAAGGCCGACCTGCACTTAAATTTATTATAAATAATAAATTCAAAATAAATGTTCTGCTCATCAGATTAAAATCAATTTTAGATCGATTTTACACCTCTCTGAAAGAGGAATCCAATAAAAATATTGGAATCTTCATCTGAGCATTACAAGATGGAGTTTGGACCTAGTTGTCCAAATTTAACACACCTCCTCCTACAAAATTTTTGCTAGAGTAGGCTAATCACCCTGTGATCCCACGCTCGGTCAATATGCCAATATAACTAGTTAAATATGCCTACCCTCCTGTCACTAGTGTTGATGTAGATCTGAAAATGTGTGTGCCCAATCACCGGACCCATCATGCGGCTACCCTGTCACCTACCGATTCTATGATGTGATGGGAAATGTAATATTCCAAATTAGCCTTTAGCTAATTGGAATATTAAATTTTGCTTTTGTCATTTATATAGAAGAATAAGAGGGTAGGGAGACCCATAAATCTCCTTAGTAGGAATAAAACCACTTCTAATGTGAATGAGGATCATTTTATTAGCTGCATAAAGCACCCTCATGTGTGAATAGAGGTTGAAGCATGTGGATGGAGTCAAGTTTGACCAAATCCACATCGCTAGTATGGAGGGAGTGGATAGTTAATGAGGGACAACGCAGTGTTAATGGGAGGAAGTCTCCATGAGAGTAGTGGCTTTAATGTGTAGGGCCCAAGGTGAGAAGGCTCACAAAACATATAAGGAAGGGAAGGCAGCCATAGAGGGCATTATGATTATTGCTTATGTTTTGGTCATTTATGACTTCTTGCATGCTTCAGCTATTTAGCGAAGTTTGCTGTGCTGTTTAGCACAAGGGTGTTCTCGAGTGGGAATCCCACCCTCATCCTCGGGGGACTTCAAGTGCCCACTCAGGAGAGGTTTGTTGAGCTGCATTTCCACCATCCAGCATCAGGCCAAGCTTCAACCATCATTCACAGTGCAGTCTATTCCAGGGTTGTGTTGTTTTGCAGGGTAGAGGTAGTGGAGGATTGACAGGGCCATTTTCTGAGCTTGTTTTCAGTGGAGGGAGCAGCCTTTCCACCGAGAGGCTAGTAAGGAAGGTCCTTGAGCATTATGTGATCATTTGGCATCAAGCCAAGCTGCAACCATCCCCTACAACGCAGTCTTCCTAATAGACTGCATTATTCTATTGAGCAGTTGCAGTGGAGGGTTCAGAGCCTCAGTTGGTGAGTTAGATTTCCAGTGAAGGGGACAACCTTTCATTTGGAAAATCTATTGGAGGGGTTTCCATCTATTTCTACATCAGTTCAGCCACCTCCTATCAGCTATACAGTAGCAGTGACTATTCAGCCCTAGGGCTGCATTTCATCTTTTTGTACCTTGGTTATTTCCGGAAACCCTTTCTGGGTTGTCTTGGAAATGTGCTTGGGAGCTTAGATATCTATTCCCACACTTCTTGAGCCCTGTATTCATAAATCTATATATTTACAGTTCCCAGTTGCAGCTGCACTCACTCAGACTGCACTGTATTGATTCTTCGGCATTTTGAGTAGCAACAACACTTCATGTTTTAGCATATTTGACTATTGGAGGCTTGTGTTATCTTGCTTGAGTTACTTGATCCTCAAGATTTTGTGCTTATTTACTATTGATATTCTTAATATGATGGCTCTATATTTATCTCATATCTTGGTTTATCGATATTCACTGCTATTTCCATTTTTATGTTCCATATTGTTGCTTTTCCTATTTTGGAATATTACAGGAAATCCCACTTGGATCCCAACAACAGTTTGGGTCTTGAGACCCTTTGGTAATCCACGACCTCTGCTGAGATACGACCATGGGTGTAGCCAACCACCTAACTTGCTCCATCGAGTACCATCTTAGTACCTGCCGCCATCTAATCCCAAAGGAGGGATCGAATGTACAATCTCCTGTGTTCGGAACAAGCCCTCCATGTTAACATTGTGCTCAACTCAAGCAGCTGGCCCTTGTTGACCTAGTTATCCCCTATGATCTGTCTAGACAACTTTGCCTCTCTCAATTCAATGCATAAGGGTGAGATAATAACATTATAGGCCCCGTTAGCATGCCTCTGAAGCGAACTGTGCTGAAATACCAACATGTGCTCTCCGCACTGCCTGTTTTCAATGCTTAGCCCAAAGGACAGTTGTGCATCCTCCTCCATCACGACCTCAACTTGAGCCTCCAACTGCTCCTCCATCGACAACCCATCATATAAAACATACTCACTAGTCAGTTGTAGGTGACTGTTGTCCGAAACTCTATCATACGTCTGGATCCCTATGTCCATATCAGCTCCTCATCAACGGTGGAGATGTCTCTCGACACCTCATCATCCTATTGTGCACTGCTATCACCTGAAAACTCGGTGATGACCCCAAATACCTTATCATTGGATATCTCAACAAGGGATGGCACCTCCTCAATGGTGGACACCTATGTGTCTCCTCACACATCATCAATGGATGGCACTATGGGTGTATGCTCTACTCTCTCCCCCAAGGTATTAGTTGGAGCTATCAAAGGAATCTCCAATAAGGGTGACTCCTGTGTAACGTTGGGTGTATTTAGATGCCCCTCACAACCCTGCATGCCCTTAGCCTCATCTTTAACCTCCTCCTTAGGCTCCTGATATCTAAAGCCAGGTCTGCACCAACAAAAGTGCCTCCTGTTCTCACCCTCTAACTGCCCCTACCCTTCTTGCTCTTTTTGAGGAGATCTAGTGCCTTGAGTTTGTCGACTTTTCGCACATGGTGTATGATGAGATTTTGTATAGTTGGTGTAGCATCGGGTGTGCTCTAGCCCTAGAATTTTGTGGAGGGGCTAGGACACACTTGATCTCGAAAACCTAGAAAGTGTTTTAAGGAATTTCAGTTGGTGTTCAAGTTATTCAAATAATTAATTATTTTCATGGATTTCCTAAGTCTAAATTTAGGAAAATAAAATAATTAAAGGGAATTAATTAACACATGTGTTAAAATTGTCTTAAGTCACAATCTTTTAATCTCAGCCGTTGATGAATGTTTTAATCTCGGTCGTTGATGAGATGAATGAAAAAGTATAAGAGAAAGGCTTGAGGGTTAGTTGGAGGAGACACACAGTTGCAGAGCTGAGGAATAGATCTGGAATTCTAGGGCGGGGTTGCTAAGAATTTTTGGAGGAATTTCCTGCAACGAGGGGTAGTATTGGCTAAGGGGATGATCTGATCCCAGAGCCAAGAGTTAGTTAAGAGGCAGAGGAGCAGCAACAAGGACAATGCAGAGAAGCAAAGCAGCAGTTATGCAGGTGCTGCGCAACACAACACAGAGGCTCCATGGAGCTGCAGAAGTTACACAGAGGGTCTCCAGGGCCAGCGTAAGGCTTGCGTCACCCTTCCAGGGGTTACGCAGTCCCTCTCTAGGCAGTGCAGTGGCATTCTGAGGCTAGCAAGGCTGAAGCTGTGGCTTCAGGGGCAGCGGTGAGGGTTTCTAGGATCAGATCCGCGCTGAGTTTTGTAAATCCCGTTTCAGGGTGTGGATTAGTAAGATATTTGGCACTAGAACTTCAGGTTTGCTGCAGATTTGATTTCTTTTATTCTCTGTCTGGTTTTCCAGATCTGGAACCTAGATTCACTGTACTCAGAATCTACTTAATAATAAACCCTCATATTTGTTGCACCGGTTTTCCTGCTGTGGGTTTTTTCTGGGGACTTATGTCCAAAAATCCATGTGTCACTTTGTTGTATGAGCATATTATTCAGTAAATGATCTACATGTGTAGGTTGTAGTTGTGTTTATTTCGGTATTTTTTGAATCTAATTTCTGAAAATAACTTGTATTAGTCTAAATCAAGTAGGTGAAATGCAGTAGAATTTTCACATGGTATCAGAGCGATAGTAGATCAAGCTGATTCTCCAGCAATCAGCTGTAGAAATAATTTTTTGCAGGGTGGTAGAAGAAGCAGCAAATCCAAAAAGGGCATCTTGGCAGCAGGAGAACGCAGATCTAGAAGAGGACAACGCTGAAGCTGCAGAAGGCCTTCAGGCTTACATAGATCCTTCTCAGGGCAACGTAAGGACTACGTCACCCAGTCTGGGGTTACGCAGTCCACTTCTGAGCAACACTGAGGCTGCGCTGGGCCAGTCAATGAGACGCAGTCTAGTCATTTCTCCAATTGCAAAAGAATTCTGCCAAGATTCGGAAGCAGTGCTTCAGATCTTCAGCAGTGCTGATGGGGTGGAGATTCTGCAGGTGCAGAATTGTGCCTAGCTAAGTCAACAAGGGTGGGAAACGTTTGTCCAGAGCATTCTGGGAAGGGCAGTGTTACCATCTTGGGTTGACATGTGGGCTATCCTCCACCAAGAGGAAATCAGGAGGGTCACCAAACGGTAGAATATCAGTGGAGGAAGCGAAAGGGTGAAGATTGGGAAACGTTTGTCCAGAGCATTCTGGGAAGGGCAGTGTTACCATCTTGGGTTGACATGTGGGCTATCCTCCACCAAGAGGAAATCAGGGGGGTCACCAAACAGTGGAATATCAGTGGAGGAAGCGAAAAGGCCAAAGTCAAGGAAGAGGAGGAGGATGCAGCCCTTGCATCAAGGGAAAAGAAACAACAAGGGAAGAAGAAGAAGGACCTTTCCAAAGTTTGGTGCGTTAATTGTGGTGATCTTGGACATTTCTCCAGCAGTTGTCCTAAGAAGAAGGACAAAGGATCTTTCGATTCCAAGGCTGCGGCAGCAAAAGAAGATCGCTCTGATGATGATGCAGCCATGAGTGCTCATGTACCTCGAGAGAAGAGGTGAGGTGACATGAATCTGTAGAGCATCTACAGAAAAATGGCGGGATCCTTGAGTCAGCCCTTCTCTTGGATCACAAACGAGCTACGAGAGCCTTAAGACAGTAGCGGGATGAGTCAGGAGATGGTTGCAGGAGGCCACATTGAAGCAGAAGAGGGAGCTGAAGGGCTGAAGAGGAAGCAGCGTAATGCAGAGGTAGCAGCGTAGAGGGGCTAATTGGATTTTAGCAGCGCAGAGAAGCTATGTGCACGCAGTGCAATGTTGTAGCATGACAATATCTCCAGGAGGGCAACATAAATCAGCATCCAGGGAGCTTCAGTGGTGGAAGGCAACTTGATTTATCTGTCAAACAATTGGGTAGAGTCCATCAGTTGCGTACTTCTCAACAACTGAGTTGCAGTGCAGCAGTTAGCAGTGGCAGGGCTTTGGGTAGCATGATGCAACAATTTGAGAGGGAGCTACAGTACAGATGTGGCAGTGTTAGTGGTAGTGGCATGGGCAAGAAGATGTGCAGAGAGCAAAGAATAGCAGGTGGGATCAAACAGACATTTGGTAACTGGAACCTCAAAATGTCACTGATTTTGTCTTCCGTTCTGGGTTTTCCGGATTTGGAACCCAGATTCACTGTACTCAGAATCTACTTTATAATAAACCCTCATATCTTCTGCACCGATTTTCCCGCTTTGGGTTTTTTCAGGTACTTATGTCTAAAAATCTGTGTCACATTTGTTGTATGAGCATATTATTCAGTAAATGATCTGTATGTGTAGGTTGTAGTTGTGTTTATTTCGGTATTTTCTGAATCTAATTTCTAAAAATAACTTGTATTATTCTAAATCAAGTAGGAGAAATAAACCAAGATACAACAGTGGAATTTTCACAGTGTAGATGATTGCACCTCCACGGTCTGCGCACCTCTAGTGGCTCTGCTGTAAGGACGAGGATGGATCTGGTCTGACACCTTTCACTATTGGGCCAATTTCCCATCATTCTAGTGGATTCAACCCCATAATTCCTGCATACTAAATCTTCCTTGAGCCATGGGTTCTCTATGGTTTAACCCATCAATATGCATACATGCCCAAATCTTCCATGATCTAGTTGGCTACTCCACAGCTGGCCATGATCATGGCTTTGATACCAATGTAATATTCCAAATAAAAAAATACCATAGATAACTACTAATTTCATAAATGCACAACCATACACATTTGAACACGAAAATATGGGGAAAAATGCTAAGTCATTGTATTAATTATGATAAATATGAGTACAATAAATGAAGTCAGAGTAACCTGGGCTTGCTACTACAAGTTATGGCAAGAACCCATGTTAGAATTGCGATGCCCAAGTGTTGGAATGACTCCACCCAAACAAAAGAACCTCTGCGCTGACCTAGTAAATTGTTGCCACTATTGCTATAGGTGCATTGAGATTTCGTCCCTTAGATCTACTCCAAAAATTCTGCAAAATTAAATGTAGGCTCTCCACACTAGCTCCAAACAAACCCAGAAAAACCTCATGGACTAAAGTGGTGGAAATGGTCCCAGGGTAAACTGTGCCCTCCTCTAACAATTTTTGCTGCTGCCTATTGAATGGAACTAGGAGTTCTTCCCTCAGAAGTTCTCAGAAAATTATGTAAAATTAACCCTAGCCTCCTCTCACCAAACCCACAAAAACCCAAAAAGTGTTTGGGTTGAATCCAAAATGCCTCAGTGACCCCCAAGAAGTGTGTGTGGCTCCAATTGGCTGGAAAAACGCCATGTAGAAAGAATCATGTTGTAGGAAGCCAAATTAATTCCTGGAAAATCTCCTCTAACCCCAACAACCACTTATCCCAATCTCTTTATCTCTCCTTGCCCAAATCGCACGAAATTTCCCTGCTCTCTATGGTTGCTTAATAGATGTCGTTTATCTCTGCGTAGGCCCAGATTTTAGACAATTCGGCCCTCCAGAATACAACACTTGCATCCCTACAAAATACCAAGGGGAAACTTACCCTTTGATTGGATAAATTCCTGCAAAATCTCTAGCACAATCTCCATTTCTTGCTAGCTCCTCTAAACCAACAAACTCTCTTTCTGCGCCGGAAGAAAAAACACGTCCAAGCTGATGAATGATCTACAAATTAGCTCCTCAAACACCCAAAACAAACTCCCCCTTACTCTCCTAGGGTGACACTCAAAGTTCACCGAAGGTAGAGGTGGAATTCCCGCTTGGGAATGCCTTGTGCTAAGCACCATTGGTTGTCTTGGCTAAACAACTCAAGGGAACTTCTGTTCAGAAGTAAAGTTGACAAAAGATACAAATGAAGGCCTCTTCTCCTTATTTATAATTGTTGGCCTCCTTTTCTCCCTTGGTGCCCCCCACACTTTCTCTCTTCTAATTCGCACTCCCTCCTCTCTCTCCCCTCCAAGAGTGCGAGTTCTCGGGCCAAATTTCTCTCTTGTGGGCCCCATGCTCCACTAGAGTTGCAATTCCCCTTTTTCCTCCTAAGTCCCAATGTCAGAATTGCCTCCTCTTCCAAAAATCATCTCTAATGCGAAGAATCAAAATTGGGGATATTACAATCAAACCTAACCATAATGTTATGAATGCTAGGAATAGTAGCATATGATAAATCCATTTGAAGGCTACCACCCAAATCAGCTGCCCATTTCCTTGATAAAAGCATCCCCCGTGCATCATTGACATCAGTCACAACAACGTCCATGGTGATTATGATATCCAGGTATGCTGCTAAGGGAACTTGAAGATCCTTGATCAAACAACATACTTCAATCTTTTTGGAGTCCATGGTAGATCCTTAATCAAACCACTCAAACAGGGAGAGTGCATCAACAAGCCTCAGCTTGTGTCGGATGTACTTATACTTCCCTTACATTAGCTACCTGCAATTATTGTAGCTTCCTCAACCTGCTCTCTTATCATTGAGTTTGCTCATCTTGCAACTTCTTGAACTAGGGCTCCAAATCTGCCTCCTAACGGTCTATGATCCTGTACTTGAGGTCTTCACCTACTGCATCTTAAACTATGTCCAACACTACTTCTCGCACCGTTTGCTGTCTTGAAGATAGTCCATCACACCGTTTCTTCAACTGACTAATTATCATAGTACAAGGTTAGCCAATCTATTGTTCAGTCAACCTTGAACACAACTTGGCTGAGCTTTCCATTCAGTTTCTGTCAGTCAACGTAGCTCCATAGACTCAAATAAATCTTCCCTCTAGCTGTTATTCATCTTTCCAAAATAGCCAACTCTCACAGTCTTCAAATAAACTTTCTTCTCAGTCCTCTAGTTGCCTCTTAGATGATTGTCCTTAGGGTTTCTATACACAACCCTCTAATTGTCCAATTGTTGCTTCAAATTGACAGTCCTTAACCTTTCAATAGTGACTTGGCTACTCCAAAATTACTATCATAATGTCTTTGAAGCTCAACCCACTTGATAGTGAAAGTATACTGCTTCATTGCCCTTAAGGGTTTTCATAAATCTAGCCACACAATAGTAAATCAACTCTTGCACTCACCATACAAAGAGCTTCTTCAAGTCTATCTTTTAAACAATTCTCAGATGGGAGCCTACACCATTCAACCATATTTAGGGCTTTCTTGTACCTACAAAACGCGACAGAAAATCCTCACCAAATGACCCTCTTCCCGCGCAGTGTTTATTTCGGTAGCATCGGATGTGCTCTAAGTCTCAAAATTTGTAGGGAGGCTTAGACACATGTATTCCAAAGAACCCAGAAATCGTTTTTGAAAATTCTACTCAGAGTGTGTTTTATTAAAATAATTAATTATTTTTAATGGGACCCTCAGTCTAAACTTAGGAAATTAAAATAATTGAAGGGTATTAATAAAACAAAGTGTGAATCTTTTAGAGAAGACGAAGATCAAGTCAAAAGTTAATCTTAGCCGTTGATTAACGATTTAATCTCGGAGATTGAAGTCGCAACGAGAAGATTATAAGGACTTGATGGATCATTTGGAAGATACATTGGGAGAGAAAATCTAGAGATCGAAATTCTTTAGTGAGCAGTGCTCAGAGAGAAAATCGATCAGAAGATTTTTGCAGAGAGGGGCAGAGATAATTGCCGGTTGGAGATTTTCCTGAGCCGAGAATACATTGTAGAGAAGACAAAGAGCAGTACGCAGAGAGGCAGCGTAGCAAATACGTAGAGCCAACAGAGGCAACACAGTAGCCTTGAGGAAGTACGTGATTCAGTTGAGGATCAGTTAGATCCAGTGCCAGAGAGCCACGGTGTGAGACCGGGAGAGACTAGAGGGTTAGATCTAGCCCGCAGAAGAGCCACCCAACAACAGTGACGCAGTACCCACGTAGAGTGGCGCCGAGACTGCGAAGAGGCAGTGGAGGGCTTGTCAGTTCGGGGTTTGGCTAGTTTAGACTTCTAGTGTCAGTTTGAGGTAATCTCACTAGCTCTTTGTCAGTCGGATTCTTTGTGTGGATGGCCAGCAAGGCATTCCAGATTGTATTCAGAATTACTGCATAATAGATAAATCCTCAGTTGTTGCACTGGTTTTCTTGCATTGGGTTTTTCCGGGGACATTGGTCCAAAAACAACGGTGTCATGTGTTTATGATTTATTTTTGCTCAGATCTTGTTTCATCACTTTATTTTTCCACAGTTAATTTGTGAAGGCTGTAGTGTATGAGTTTTCAATATTTACAGTAGAACACCGTAAATAATTTGTTCAAGGAATTAGCAAATAGAAGAATTTTAATCAATGTTGCAGTAGGATTCCAGATCTAGGAATTTTCACACACTGTTGCCATAGAGAGATATGACCTTGTTTTGGAAAGCCTACTAGGCAACTTGGCCTCCAAAACAGGTCCCTCTTTCAATTTGCAATAACATAGAAGTCTTGTTCCTTCTTGACTGTGAGAATCCTCCTTTTTCTCAGAATCAACCCTCTACACTTCAGCCAAATGTCCTTCTCAGATATGCACTTGGCACACAAGGAACACCTACTTGCTGCCCTCCAACAGCCGCAAAGTGCTCCAACAATTTGTCCAATCTTGGACCTTCTATCCATTAGCAAACATCAACATAAGACTCATTCAACATACCTTAATTAGCTGCCTGCTACTACCTCTTAAAGTCTTGTCTTGTGCTAGATTCTGAAGTCTGACATGGCATTGGCTAGGGCTTACATCTGCACTAATTCTTCCCTCAAAACTTCGTAAATTCTCCTCAACAGATCCTCCTCTTTTGTGTTGTCTCTAGGCCTTATTTCGCATTGTTTTTCTAGCTTGATTAGACCTGAGACCAACCCTAGACTAGGGTTCGGTCCCTCTACCAACATGAAAAACTTCGGCCTAGTTTCAGAGAAATTTGCACCATAAAGTCTGCACAAAACTTGCCCAAAATTCACCTTCTTTCTTCACTGCCAGCTCTTACCTACTCAGCCTAATAGTCATAAGAAGAAAATATGTCAAACAAAACCTCTCCTTAACTTCATTAGGTTTCATATATCTGCGGCTCAATCACAGAGATGATCTTCTTTCAAACTTGGTTGTTTCATTGCAAGAACGAGTCCTCCATGAGCATGACTAGATTTCATAATACAAAACCCAGCTTATTCCTTGAGAACTTGATCTATCTTGGCTAAAGTCTTCTAGAAATGTTGCATTAGAATGGATTAGATCACGGTCTCCTTAGCAGCCCATCTTGATCTTCAAGCTTGGTCTCCACATGAACTACATCTCAACCTCAAAAAGAATTTGCACATCACTGTTATGTCAATGAAGATAACCCAAGGATCACTGTCATAGTCTTGCTCAGAGAAAGTATTTCAGATCTCATTTTGAATTTGCATCATAGTTATAACTCACATCATGCCTGTAGAATTAATTCACATCTCTAAACCCTGGAGAAACTTGGATCACAGACTCGTATGCCAAGAAAAGGAACTTGCATCATTGTTTTCCAACTATAATTCAGATCTTTTGTCAGATAATGATGATTTCGGATCACTGTTGTTATGGGTTCTGAAGCTGGACTTTTAGCTTCATAGATCTTGAAACATATATGGCACAATGCTTCACATTCCTTCCAAATATTGTTATAAGTCCACATTACACATAGGTATGTCTGTTCTTTATAGACATGTCTTGATGTTTTTCAGAACTTTGCACAGTACTTTAGTCTAGTAGTTCAATGAAGAGTAATTCACTTTCCATCATCTCACAAAAGAGCGAGATATGCCACAGGAGTTGGATATAATTCTCACTATCATAACTTCAGATTATAAATGTGTCTTATAACATAGTCATATAATTCGCATTGGAACCAAGAAAGAACCTTGTATCAAAGTAGGAGATTGTTAATTTCTGAAGATATCCTATGCTAGATGCAAATTTACTTGAAACTTCTAGGGCTCAATCACTTGAAAGTAAGATTGATCAGGAGATCCTGTCCAAGTTATGCAAATTCCTCAAAAATGAAAGTGTTCAAAAGTGGTTTCATTCTGAACGACCGGAAAGGTCTTGTCACTACGATTCTGGCGCCGTGAACGGTTCTCAAAACCGAGGTTGTATGCAAAAGTTATTGAGGTTTGAAATCTCCAGTGAACTTCAAAATTCAGTTGACCAAGTTTGACTTTTGTAACTTGGAAAAATTAAAAAAAGAATATTCCAAGGAATATTTCCTAGAAAATTCCTTGGAATATTTCCCAAAATATTCCATTTGGGCTTATCAGAAATGGACAAATGGAAGCTTATTATTCGAGGATTGGTTGACTTTTTGGTTCTTGGCCAATTAAAGGGTGCCATGTGGCAAGCCCGGAGGCTGCCACGTGGCCCCAGGCCACGGAGAAGTGGGTTTATAATAGTTTTGTGCAACTTATGGGCTTTGAACCCCAAACCTATTCGCAACAAATCCCACGGCTTACCACTATACCACACCTATGGTTCTTAACAAATATGCGAACCGAGTTTTATTTAAAACTTAAATTTAATTCGGATGGCGGTAAAGGGGGCCAGCCCCCACTTTAAAATGTTCCATGCGACCAAGAGCCGAAGACCAGACGCTAACAGGGATGGCGGATTTCTTTAATACGGTTTAATTAACCACTAAACGTGGCTTAGCCACTAATCTCCTTCATTAGCGCCTAAAACGCGCTTAGTATTAAACTGGTTTAAACCGCCCATAATCCATGTTTAAATTAAACTAATCCAGTTTTTTAAGTTGGCGGAATTTATGGTGGCACCATATTTGGCGGAATTGGCCAACCTAATTGCAGTTAAACTCAACTTCTCCACATTTAGTGGAGGTTTTTGAGGGACATTGGGCAAAAATTGTTTTGGCCATAACTCCCTCATTATTGAACCAAATTGGATGAAATTTAGTCAATTTTGGGTCTCTTCGACCTTCTGAGCAGTTTGGCATAGGCTTTAGGTCGAACAGAGGTCATCTTCAGCAGTTTTTGCTTCAAGGAAGATGAAGGGGCCATCAAGGCCACCATGAGGCAAAATCAGTTTGAGGCCTAGCCAGGGGAGCTAGAGTCCTTTTCCAGAGTTCCAATAGTCTAAATTGGATAATTCAAATGTTCTAAATCTGATGAGATGGTTTGCAGAGCCTGTAGAGAACGTTTGAAGGCCAAAATGCTTTAGTAAAGTTACAGGGGCCATTAGTGCCAGCTTTTGCTAGCAGCAGTGCAGGGCTTAGCCAGAGCTGCTTGAGACCATATACAGTGAACCAGTGGTCATTCTTGACTAAAAACATCATTCTGAATCTAATGACAGAGGTTTCAGCAAGTGTTGAAGACTTCTAGAGGCCGAAAACTCAACAAAGAAGTTTTCATTGACCCTAGTGCCAGGGGGTGTCGATAGGTGATTGAGGCGAAACCGGAGCAGCCGGAGGCCATTTTTTATGAATGAAAACTCTATCTTGACTATTTCAGATATTTTGGAACCAATGGAAGTGGTTTCAGAACATTTTGAGAACTTCTAGAGCTCGAGAAGCTGATGTGAAGTTTTGGGCAGCCCTGGGCAAACCGTAGAGGATAGCCTATTTGGGGAATGCAGTGCTCAATTTGAGAAATTTATCAGTTGATATTTGATCTCTAATGTGTATTGGATACAGCAGGAGTGGTTTCAGTGACAAACATAATTCTGAGGGAGTTTGTGCCATTTAGAAGCTCAGAGTAGCTTAGTGCACCGACAGAAGGAATCGTGTCAACAAGAGCCTAAAGCTGTTTTTCAGAGTTTGGACAGCTAATTGAGGGATATTTATGGTATCTTCAGTCCTTTGGATCATTTTTATCTTCATTGGAATTAAGTATTTACTTGTAAAAAAACTTACCATAATCCCAAAAAGCTGAGTCATGATGACAAAGCTCAAAGGAGACGTAGCCCACGAGATTTTGGGTGAACTCTTAGATTAAAATTGCTGTTGTGTTTGAATGATTATTTGCTGCATTATGTTGCTGTCATACATGTTAAATTTCAGCAAGAACAAGTGAACTTAAGACACATAAACAGTAAAAATTCATAAACCACTTTCAAGTAAATAATTCTGCAAAATTGTCAGGTGCAAGCTAGATCATTTAATTTAAACTGAGTGGTAGGTTCTTGAAATACATACAAGTTATCCAAACCATTTTCAAATCAGGTTGGTATTGGAGCACTTGGTTGCTTGATTGACATAGCAGTTGCTTGATTGTATAGCTTGAAAGGTGTTTAAACATTGTAAAAGATTGACTGTTTTACTGTTTGCAAACTGATTGTTGTTTGGGTTTGCTTGAGATTTGGGCATAGCTACTGATTAGCTAAGTCTTGGAGAGAAGAAAAAGGAAGAAAGAGTTGAAGGCTTCTTCCTTACCCCAAAGTACCTTATGGTCAACATTGGAACACAAACCCTCTTGACGTTTGTTTGTTAAGAAGCTCTTGGAGTTTGTTTGTTGTTTGGCTGCTTGAATAAGAGTTTGTCTTTACATCCATTTGATTAAAAATCTTGTCATCTATTTTGAAAGCTTTGAGAACTTTGTTGAAGTTCTTTTTGTTCATTGACATCATAATGACAACTTCTACAAGTGAAGTTTCCTCCTCAAGATTCTTCGATGTGATATGAAGCGTGACTTTATTATATTGAAGGACATGGTGCAGATTTTGTTTGAGGATAAACGAGAAAGAACTGAACTTCGTGAACAATTGTTTGCCATGAAGGAAGAGAAGGAGGAAATTCTTCAAAGATTGCATGATATGGAGAGGCAACTCCATCAAGCCCAAGAGGCTTTGACCAAGAAAATGCATGAGGAAGAGGTAATCCATTCTAACTTGTCTTCAGTTTCCTCTTTAGAAAGATGTGTTGGTTCTTTCGAAAAACATATGAGAGGTATAGGGTCCAAATTAATGATTAAAATGGGCTATGAAGGCAAAGGATTAGGCAAGCATGCACAAGGCATGGTTGATCCCATTTCGGTTGAGGAACGACACAAGAATCTTCGTCTTGGTTATGTGCAATTTAATGGCGAAGTCTCCAAATCCTTGAAGGCATGTGATGCTACTCTAAAGAGAACCCTTATTCCAAGTTCTAAGATGCAAATATGTCAAATTTGTTTCAAAGATGATTGCCATTGCTTTAAGCCTTTGTTGCAGCAAGAAGAGGATAGACATGCAGCTTATGGCGAGCATGCATGTTCATACAGTTTTCAAGACAAGAACGGTGATGTTAGTCTGCAAATGAAAGTTGTAGCCTCTACTGGTTCATCTTCTCATGAAGGCAAAAAGGATGAACATTCAAAGTCGCACAAGAGGTATAAATTTTTTCATGATCAATTTGATTGTGTTTCTGCAAAGCATGATAATTTTGCATACTTAAATGGAAGAAAGATTTGCTATACATGTTGTGGTCAATTTAACCATGATGCTTCGAGATGTTGGATGAGGAAGAAAGCATACAGGAAGCAGATGAAGCAAAGAAAATTTTCAAAGAAGGTGCATAATATTTGCACATTTTGCCAAAAGAGGGGACATGTTGTCTCCCATTGTTGGACTTTGCATCCAACTATTCGTCCAAAGCACATGTAGCAAGAGGACAGAAAAATTGGCACAAGTGGAACTAAGGATTCCATTATCGATGTGAAGATGGAAGATTCACATGAAGAAGTGTTGCAGCAGCAAAAGTCGCATTGGAAGTGGCTTGGAAAGAAGTGGATGGACTGCTTAACACAGTAAGACGTACTCATTTCGTACATATGAAAATTTCAGTTGTATGCATGTATTTTATACTGTAATCTCTCATTTGTTTGAGCCACTTTGGATCATTGATCAAGGCAGCGATGTACAGTTTACTTCTGCAAATTTCTCGCCAGGAAATTTCTGAGAGAGTGCAAGAAAGACAACTCTTGACAAGAGGACAAGCATCGAGGAAGGGAAGTGTGAATTGCTTTTTAGTTGTGGTTTAAAGTCACTAGCCATGCAAGGCAAGTGTTTTGAGGCTGAAAAAAAGAGGGTGCAGTACTCTTATATACTGTATAGATCAGTTTCAGTATTCCAGAGAGCTTTTGGGGTCCAAAAGCTTCTCAGGGAGGTGTGATCAGGAGATCATGTCCAAGTTATGCAAATTGCTCAAAAATGAAAGTGTTCAAAAGTGGTTTCATTTTGAACGACCGAAAAGGTCTTGTCGCTGCGATTCTGGCACCGCAAATGGTTCTGAAAACCGAGGTTGTATGCAAAAGTTATTGAGGTTTGAAATCTCCAGTAAACTTCAAAATTCAATTGACCAAGTTTGACTTTTGTAATTTGGAAAATTTTTAAAAAGAATATTCCAAGGAATATTCTAGAATTATTTCTTGGAATATTCTCCAGAATATTCCCCGAATTATTTCCTCGAATATTCCATTCGGGCTTATCAGAAGTGGACAAATGGCAACTTGTTATTCTAGGATTGGTTGACTTTTTGGTTCTTGGCCAATTAAAGGGTGTCACGTGGCAAGCCCGGAGGTCGCCACGTGGCCCCAGGCCGCGGAGAAGTGGGTTTATAAAAGTTTTGTGCAACTTACGGGCTTTGAACCCCAAACTTGTTCGCAACAAATCCCACGTCTTACCACTATACCACACCTATGGTTCTTAACAAATATGCGAACCGAGTTTTATTTAAAACTTAAATTTAATTCGAATGGCGGTAAAGGGGGCCAATCCCCACTTTAAAATGCTCCATGCGACCAAGAGCCGAAGACCAGACGCTAACAGAAATGGCCGATTTATTTAATACGGTTTAATTAACCACTAAATGTGGGTTAGCCACTAATCTCCTTCATTAGCGCCTAAAACGCGCTTAGTATTAAACTAGTTTAAATCGCCCATAATTCGTGTTTAAATTAAACTAATCCAGTTTTTTAAGTTGGCAGAATTTATGGTGGCGCGCCACATTTGGCGGAATTGGCCAACCTAACTGCAGTTAAACTCAACTTATCCACATTTAGTGAAGGTCTTTTAGGGACATTGGGCAAAATTTGTTTTGGCCATAACTCCCTCATTATTGAACCAAATTGGATGAAATTTTTGTCAATTTTGGGTCTCTTCGACCTTCTGAGCAGTTTGGCATAGTTTTCAAGTCGAACAGAGGTCATCTTCAGCAGTTTTTTCTTCAAGGAAGATGAAGGGGCCATCAGGGCCACCATGAGACAAAATCAATTTGAGGCCTAGCCAAGGGAGCTAGAGTCCTTTTCCAGAGTTCCAATAGTCGAAATTGGATAATTCAGATGTTCTGAACATGATGAGATGGTTTGCAGAGCCTGTAGAGAACGTTTGAAGGCCTAAAAGCTTCAGTAAATTTCCAGGGGCCATTAGTGCCAGCTTTTGCTAACATTAGTGCAGGGCTTAGCCAGAGCTGCTTGAGACCATATGCAGTGAACCAGTGGTCATTCTTGACTGAAAACATCATTTTGAATCTAATGACAGAGGTTTCAGCAAGTGTTGAAGACTTCTAGAGGCCGAAATCTCAGCAGAGAAGTTTTCATTGACCCCAGTGCCAGGGGTACCGATAGGTGATTGAGGCGAAACCGGAGCAGCCGGAGGCCATTTTTGATGAATGAAAACTCTATCTTGACTATTTCAGACATTTTGGAACCAATGGAAGTGGTTTCAAAACATTCTGAGAATTTCTAGAGCTCGAGAAGATGATGTGAAGTTCTGGGCAGCCCTGGGCAAACCGTGGAGGATAGCCTATTTGGGGAATGCAGTTCTCAATTTGAGAAATTTATCAGTTGATATTTGATGTCTGATGTGTATTGGATACAGCAGGAATGGTTTCAGTGACAGAAACAGAATTCTGAGGGAGTTTGTGCCATTTAGAAGCTCAGAGTAGCTTAGTGCACCGATAGAAGGAATCGTGTCAACAAGAGCCTAAAGTTGTTTTTCAGAGTTTGGACAGCCAATTGATGGATATTTATGGTATCTTCATTCCTTTGGATCATTTTTGTATTCATTGGAATTAAGCATTTACTTGTAAAAAAACTTACCATAATCCCAAAGAGCTAAGTCATGATGACAAAGCTCAAAGAAAACGTAGCCCACGAGATTTCGGGTGAACTCCTGGATTAAAATTGCTGTTGTGTTTGAATGATTATTTGCTGCATTATGTTGTTGTCATACATGTTAAATTTCAGCAAGAACAAATGAACTTAAGACACATAAACAGTAAAAACTCATAAACCACTTTCAAGTAAATAATTCCCCAAAATTGTCAAGTACAAGCTAGATCATTTAATTTAAACTGAGTGGTAGGTTCTTGAAATACATACAAGTTATCCAGACCATTTTCAGATCAAAGATGCAGATAGAACATACCAATAGATTGATGGAAGACAAGCCAAAAACAAAGATAAAGAATGGTGGCGTTACGCAATGTTATCGGAACCGAACCGGTTATCGAACCGGAAAACCTTGTGGATCGGGAACCGGTCGGAACTGGACTGGAACCGGAAAAAAAACCGGTTTACCAAAAACACATAAAATATTCATATTTTAAAGAAAAACCAGATATATTCATGTACAGCCATATTAATCCAAACCATTTAAACACAAATATGCAAAAGTTTTCATTTATATAGGTGCAGATAGCCAAAATAGAACTTAGTGCAAAACATCGCTGAACCAAAAATGTAACAAATATCAAGATGCAGGCTCTAAAGGCCTTTATGGTCCAAAATAACGTGCTAGATCATAGTATTATACTATAGCCTACAATACTACAAGCTACATATGATCAAATCATCAATCATCATCCTCCTCATCCCTCTAAACCTTCATTGCAGGTTAACCGTTATATACCATTCCCTTTTAATTATATTTGTTGTCTCTGCATCTTTCTCATCCAGGAGGCAAAATTTACCTCATGGATACTAGTATCTCTATTGTAGTTAAATTTTGTTCAGTTTAAAAGACTGTATGACACCTGTGAATGCATATTTTTCATGTCCATCGTAGGTCTTAGTATAAAAAATTTCAATTATTTTGAATGCCTTGCCCTGGAAACTGTGGATTTTCTTTTCTGCAAAGTCAAATATAGGGCCCATGTCTACACGGTGATTGTTGAAATGCATGCAGAAATTCTTTACTGGCAAAGTAAATGCATCTATTCTAGAAAATAAAGATTTTCCTTAACAAGAAATTAGATAAATAAATATATTGTTCATCTACTAAAATAAGGCGGGGAGGTGGCTAGGTTAGTTAAAAAATATTAAAATAAATTAAAATTAAAAAATTAAAAAAATCAATTTTTTTCCTGCCTTGGCCATGCGGCTGGGCCCATGCTGAACCAGTTGAACCGATCTCTAGACCGGTCCGGACCGGTTTGGTATCGAACTAGTCCTTTCCGGTTCGGAGGGCCAGTTCAGACCGGTTTTGCCTCCAAACCGATCAGACTGGCCGATTTTGCAGAACCGGTTCGGTTTTGATAACATTGGTGTTACGGCGGTCAGTAGGATGCTTCAACCAGCAAAGTCTCCATAAGGTCAGCGAACCCAATGTGTCACACAACCCCAAGACTGCTCATAAAAAACGCTCCATCAAGACGCTGCACCAAGAAGCCCTAATTGCATCACCATGAGAAGCCGTAATTGCAGCATTATACGAGAGAGAAGAGAATGCCTCCAAAAATGTGTGTGTAAAATGAACTCCAAGTCCTTCCAATATATAGTCATCTGTGGGGGTGTGTAACACATCTCTTATGCATGTGTGATAAATCAGGCCGACCTTGCACATGTGGAATAAATTCAAAATACATGTTCTACTCATCCGATCAAGATGATCTTTAGATCGATCTTGCACCTCTCTGAAAGAGGAATCCAATGAAAATATTGGCATCGTCATCTGAGCATCACAACATGGAGTTTGGACCTAGTTTCCCAAAATTAACACTCCCTCTCAACTAGGGAGAACTCCATCCACCAGTGCCATCCAAACATCGTGCGTCATCCCGCCATAACTTGCTTTGCTGGCTCTTTATTTCAAAACAAAAGGTGAGTCACAAAGACATCACTCTCGGCTGACAAAATCAACTCAGAGGTCCGAAACCTCTATAGGACTCAAAGGAGTCTCATACTAACCCAAAGTTACTTTAACTGACTTGAAGTCAGTTGAAGGTCCGAAACCTCTCTTGGACTCAAAAGAGTCATATACTAACCTGAAGTTAGTTTAACTAACCCGAAGGAAATTGGAGGTCCGAAAGCTCACTTGACCTGATCCCAGATCAAGTGGTTGGACACGTGCCATCCTAGACATAGAGAGTACGACAATCTCCAATGCGTCCATTGGTCATGCTATTGGTCTCTAGCTTTTTCCACCTCATTGGCCAAGATGAGAGGTACTTCCCATGAGTTCGGGACTCCATGGGTAGGATGCATACGGGCAACAGATCAAAGAGAGGTATACCAACTCAATATCATCACGGTGGGGTAGAAGAACACCAACAAGGTTCGGCAAGCCTAGCCTTATGGTTGCTTATAGCTCCAAGTAGCTATCCCCAAAGCTCCCCCTAGAGCTCCCAGAGCTCATCGTCCAACAGGACCCTCCAAATAGGGTCGTTCCACGATTCCAAGATTCTCACGAAAGGTTAGGAACAAGACCTTCCCCAAGGGCTCTGTGAGAATATCTGTGATCTGCTCATGAGTTCCTATATGATCGAGCCTTACGGCGCCTCGCTGTACCATATCTCGAATAAAATGGTACTAGATATCAATATGCTTGGATCGATCGTTGAACAAAGGATTCTCTGACAAACGAATCCCCCTCTAGTTATCACAAAGGATAACGGTGGCATCTAGCACATGCTCAAACAACTCACAGAAGAGCTTTCGCAACCAAGTGGCTTCACAATAGGCCATACACGCTACAATGTATTCTGCCTCAGCAGTGCTCAAGGCTACCAACTTCTACTTCCTGCTCGAAGCAGACCCAAGAGTGAAGCAGCATCCAGATGTGTTCTTATGATCCATTACACTGCCAGCCCAATTGGCATCAGTATCTCAGTCCATGGTCTATCATGCCCCAGAGATATCTCAAGAGTTTCTTGGCACCAACCGAGTGAATGTTATGAGGATCAACCATGTGTTGACTCAAAGTGTTCATTGCACAACATGCGTCTGGACGGGCGTTCACTAAGAACATCAGGGCCCCTACAAGTTGACGATACTCGGTAGGATTTGCTAGCATAGGCCCAACAGCGTTTCCACTCAACTTCTTAAGTTGAGCTCTATCGATGTCGACATGGACTTACATTCCACCATTCCAAATCTTTCCAGCAGCTTCACAATGTATTTTCCTTGAGAGAGGAAAATCTCGCCAGATCTCTACCAAACCTCCAAGCCTAGGAAGTAATGCATCAGTCCTAGGTCCTTCATCTTGAACTCAGAAGCGAGCTCCCTCTTACACTGATGAATGAGAGGGTCAGCACATGTCAGGAAGAGATTGTCCACATAGAGAACCAGAATGAGAGGCTTTTCTCTATCAACCTCGAAGTAAAGGTTCGGATCAGCATTACTTCGAGTGAAGCCCAACTTCATCAAGTAGCTATCTATCCTCTCGTACCAAGCCCAGGGTGCTTGCTTCAGCCCATAGAGGGCTTTCTTCAACTTGCATACATGAGAGTCTCTATTCTGGACTTCAAACCCCAGAGGTTGCTCCACATACACCTCTTCCTTTGTCGAACCATGCAGAAAAAAGCGGTCTTCACATCCATCTGATGGAGACTCCATCCTTGCGTGGCAGCAAGATCAATAATAGATCACAAGTGCAAATATATCATCATAATCTATTCCTTCCTTTTGAGAGAAGCCTCGAGCAACGAATCTTGCCTTGAATTTTTCAGCACTACCATCAGATCCATGCTTGATCTTATAGAGCCATTTTGAGGTGACAACAGCTTTGTCCTCTGGTCTTGGGATCACATCCCAGACATCATTTTTCATAATGGACTCGTGCTCTTTGTGCATAGCATCCCTCCAGACTTGATGCTTTACGACTTCTTCAAATGATCCAGGCTCAGATTGTACCACTGTACTCATACCCTTGGTATCTATTCGGCTTCTTGCCTTGACGGAATGTCCCCCCCAGGGCCATATGCTGTCATACATCTGTCATACATCTTGAGAGGTATCATATATTGTCATATCACTGATTACAGTGTTGCCATAATATTATCATACACATCACTATCATATTCATCACTGCCATACAGTACTGAAGATATCAAACTTCATGGTTATATATATTTTTCCATATGCCTCTGAAGATACCACAAATCAAGTTCATATAGACTCTGTCGTATATAGTGAGGTCATATATACTTTGCCATATGTCACTGTTCTAAGGCTCATTGACCAACCATTGATATTATCCTTAGATTTCCTTAAACACCATTCAAAGACAGACAAACTTTCCATGTAAGAATCAATTTTACATAAATCTTCTTTTGTCTGCCTTCTTACAATAGATTTCCAAATCTATGTAAGTATCAACCCATCAAGTCTGCCTTCACATAATAATTGAGCTTCTTACTGATCACAGGATTCGGACAGGGGCTTTACTATAGTGATTTATCCTCCCCAACATTACTATGCGTTAGGCCTTAAATCACTTTGTCTTATTCACCATTCAAGGACAGACTTCCCCAATGAATCTACCTCTCTCTTGGATCCGACAACACCACAGAGCAGGTGCACAATTCTATTGAGGGTCTGTGACCCTATCATAGAGATAAAAATATACCTTATTGTCATCTTTTCAGGGTCTCGACCCTCTGCTTCAAGGCATGAAAAAAACAGAAGCTCATCCTCCAATCTAGGCAAACTCGGCCTTCATACAGACATTGGAAGGACCATAAAAATGCTCGAACTTCGTTCCTCCGTATCCTTGTCAAAGGACGTAGAAACTCAGTGCAAGAAACAGAACAACATCGGTAGTAGCCACATCATTGAATCCTCCAGTCTTATTATCTTTACAATACTTTGCTTGCTGGTCAATAAATCAGTAAGTTAACTTCAGCACAATGGCCAAACTCAGCGGTAATTTCAGCAGTGCATTCATTGGTGGAGGCCTCCCACTTTGTTGCATGTTACACCCACCGCTTCAACCTTTAACCAAGCTTAGAATACATGCTCAATAGAAATGGAAACTTGTGGTTTCAAGTTGGTACACAAGGAGTACTTTACCTGTCTTGTTAAGCTAACCTAGCCCATAGGTAGAGAGATTATTCCCCACTGTTTCCATGCTCAACCAGGTAAGAAACACGGTCCAGAAATGATTGTTATCGACCCCCTTGAGGAGAGAGAATACACCTAGGAAGTAGGGAAGGGCCACGACCTTAAGTGAAGTCTTCAGGTCTGGGGATTGCTTCCAACCAACACTCCACGCTATCATCAAAGAGACTTGTTCTACAATCTGGAGCAATTCGGCATTGCACACATTGTTGATATAGTGACTGATCCACCAAGGGAACCGAGTTTGAATACTAAAGCAACAACTGGTAAAATACCCTGGGCAATCAATTTCCGACCACTTCACTGGAAATCTCAGCCACGGTTCAGTAAAATTCACAAATTTCAAAGGAAACATAGGATCTTCAACTCAGTTCCTTAGGAAATTATTGCATTCATTTTGTACCAGAATCAATCCTTCAGTTTGGATGAATGCTCAACCATGTTTGTAATGGGGCCCAAATGTGACTGATATCGACCCTTTTTTTATGATCAAATAACATACTAGTAAAGCTTATGTTCTGTATATAAGTAATCTTCTCTTAATTCTTAAAGCCCATAGCTTCAGGTGATTAGAATAGGGACAAATTCTGTCCACTCTTCAGAGTGCATGAGGTAACAAATTTCAATAATTTCCAATCTCCTGGGTGGGTGTATGAACTCTCGACCTGTAGAAAATGTTGTGGCCTACGACAAAGAATTTGGAAGCTTATAATTATTCGACCCTCCTCCAAGATTAGTTTAGGCTCTATTCCTTCAAACAAAAAATAATATTTTGGAGGGCTTTGTCAAATTAATAATAATGAGCCCTTGATGAATGATCCACTCCTCTTTAAAAATAAAAATGATTTCAGTCGCCTTTTCAAATGTTTTACGACCCTACGTTAAAAAATCACAGCTCTTTGAAATGAAATACGCGGCCCTCACATTAATAAAATTTAGTATGAGCCCCTTCAAAAATTGTAGCCGCTCACAAAATATGAGCTTTTATACTGCCTTTCCGCCCAACTCCAAGATACGCCTCAGATTCATAATGTTCACCGACTCCAATGTAAGAAATTTCCTTGTTGATCTCCTTTCAAGGAAGCGACTTCTCTACACTAGGTTCTGACCACATCAATCAGTTGTTCTGAGCTGACATCAGCCTCAAATAAGCCTTTAACAAATGCGGCTTTCTCTCTGCTCAAATTCAGACCTGAAATTGAAGATAGAGGAGCCCAAAACAATTCACAAATGTGCCCAGACTTTCGATTATCAATTCAGACCTCAAAGTAACCATGAGACAGACCTCCCCACTCTGTTTTGAGAAGACTTCTCCACGCTGAAGGTTAGGGCACAAAACAACCCTAAATCTGCCCACGCTATCACTTGTTGTGGTGGTATGGCCTGCGGCCTACCACACAACCTTGTTGTAGCTTACGGCACCCTTATTGGCCCTGAGAACAGTCCTTATCTCGCTGCCCTAGATTCTCAACAAGATGGACTTTGTCTTCTCCTTAGCTTTGATACCAAATTTACTTGAAACTTCTAGGGCCCAATCACGTGAAAGTAAGATGCAGATAGAACATACCAATAGATCAATGGAAGACAAGCCCAAAATAGAGATAAAGAATGGTGGCGTTACGGCGGTCAGTAGGATGCTTCAACCAACAAAGTCTCCATAAGGTCAACCAACCCAATGTGTCACACAACCCCAAGACTGCTCATAAAAAATGCTCCATCAAGACGCTGCACCAAGAAGCCCTAATCACATCACCATGAGAAGCCCTAATCGCAGCATCATCCGAGAGAGAAGAGAATGCCTCCAAAAATGTGTGTAAAATGAACTCCAAGTCTCTCCAATATACAGTCATCTGTGGGGGTGTGTGACACATCTCTTATGCATGTGGGATAAATCAGGCCGACCTTGCACATGTGGAATAAATTCAAAATACATGTTCTGCTCATCCGATCAAGATGATCTTTAGATCGATCTTCCACCTCTCCGAAAGAGGAATCCAATAAAAATATTGGCATCGTCATCTGAGCATCACAACATGGAGTTTGGACCTAGTTGCATCATTTTGAGGAGGAATTACATCACTGATTTAGGCTTGGATCAAAACGTTGAATAATTGATCCAAAACTTCACAATAGAAGAGAATTTGTATAGTAGTTATCCAAAGCAACTCGTCCATCAGACTTGGATTCTCGGATCTCTATCATAAAGATCTCAGATAAGCAAAGGATAATTCAGAATGCATCTCAGATAAACTCGTCTTCATTTCAGAGGGAACTCGGATTACTTGTTATGCTCAGAACTTAAGAACAAAGACTTTTATTACAGCCCACTGTCAGATTTGTATCAGACTTGTTGCTTAAATTGTACAGGCACGGTGCGACATTGACTCAGGTCGGGGCCTATCACTCTGATCCCTAACCTCTCCATTCTAGCTGTCTCCCAACAACAGGCTATGGGGGGTAGTCCCTATGAAATATAGAAATGCGAGATTCGTTGGCAACCAACAAGTTTGAGAGACACGGTTGAATGGCCTAGCCACTTGGTTGATTTTAGCAAGCTAAAGGATTAGATTTAATTATCAATGAGACCAGTGCCTTATGGAGTCAACTACTTGCTTTAGATCAATTATGAACCAGGTGACCGAATGAACAGCGGCTGCTTGAATGCTTATCTATCTTATATACTATGCAAATCCTATGACTTAGGCAAGATGCAAGATCTTGGTTTATTTTAATTAAATGCCTAGCTAGGTATATCCCTTGATATTTATCTATATTAAGCCTAGTCTCTAAAGTAAGTGGTAGAGAGAAGTCAAGGTGAAGCAAGCAAGGGCTTGGTTAACGATCCCTCTCCTTGAAATCTAACATACCTGGTGCCTCTAGCACTGCAGAGGCTGTGGCTCAAATGACTGCAAGGTCACCGTTTTAAATACTAGAGACTCGAGAGCCTAGACTTATGAAGCAAAGATGAAAGGGTGTTCCTATCTCTCTGTCAACCAAGCTTCTGCTTGGAGGTAAATTATTAGTACAAAGCTAGTCCTAGGATGAGATGCAAGATGATTTGAGTTAAGATTGCTTATGTTAAGTACTTAATTGATCCCTAATTCTCACACAAAAATACTTAAATAAATGAATTAATGACAATCTTAACACAAGACAAAAGTGCTCAATATTACAAGTGCAAACAAGATACAAGATATATCCAAGATGAAAATGTCCAAGTGTTAAATAACCACAAGATATATGCTCTTAAAGACAAGATAATCAATATGCCAAAGGTCCACAATAGATATCAACCATAAAAAAATAATGACATTGATGTCAAGCAAGAGAACTTAGAGCATTTATCAACATGCTACTTAGATTAATTTTCCAATGACCACTTCTCAAGAAAGAGACAATAAGATTATCAATGCTCTTTAGATAATTAGAAGCCTTCCAAGTCATTTCAACAAGATAATGCCAATGACAATTTTTCAAGAGATGTTCAATTAAATTAGCATGTCCTCAAGAAAAGAACACTTATATCTTTGATGCCAATGTGTAAGAGATACCAATATCCTAGATTCTTAGATTTATCCCCTTAAGTAACCATTCAACAAGATTGTTGGATTATGTCAAGTGCTTTAGAGAGTGAGCCTATTAGTGCAAACTTGAAACTTATTGAAATTACACAAGACAACAATATGTTAGTGCCCTTGAAACAATAGAAGCACTGTATCAATTAATTCAACAATAAGCTCACTTCAAAGCTAGCTATCTTTTCCACAAGATGCAGTTATTATCAATTGAGCATGTACAAGTGAAAGGTTTTTGTTACTTATGTTCGAATCACATCTAATGAGCAACAAGTGAATTTTATGACAGCAGTGAGTTAGAGCACTTTTAGTATAAAAGAAGAGATGCCTATGCATGCAAAATGCAAATGAGCTATCTTACTATCAAAACACTTTTCCAATCACCAAATTTTCAATGTATTAGGCCTTCTATTGATGCTAATGCCACTGATTATATCAGACGTCAGTATGCAGTCAAAACAGTCATGAAAACATATGAAATTTTGCAAAACAATGAATGCCCAATTTGTCCAAGTGACCTATTAATATGTTAAACAACTTATGGATTAATTTTATGCCACTTGTATGCATGTTTTATCACTGTTATGGAATGATGACAGCTGTAAAAAAACAGTGAGTATAAGAGGGTTTAGAGATCAAACCCCTAGGCCTTAATGCCTTGAAGAAACTTGCCCAACTTCTCCCAATGGTGAGGCTACCTACATCTACCAATGTTAGCTCAAAAATTCACTTGAAAATCAGACCAATAGATTAGCTCAGAAATTGAAAGATCACCCACAGTGATTGAAAGAGGGAAGATGAGGCAAGGGGAAAGGCTAAGGAGAGGGAAGAAAGGCCTATTAGGCCTGCGGCTAGGGCCAAAAGGCCAAGGAAGCCTCACAACAAGGGGGAGAGGGGCCAAAAATGCCCAACAGCTAGGGTTTGAGGCTGGATGCTGGGCCTAGAGGCCCTAAAAAATTTCAAAACCTTGCCAAAAATGTGAATTCGCTTCAGATCTTCAATAATTGCTCAATTTCACTGAAAAATTCCTTGATGCTGGCCCTGCAAAAAACAGATTTTTCTTCTTTTCTTTGTCTTTTCTCTTGTTTTCTTGATCTTTTCTCTTCTTACTTCCTTCTTGCTTCAGATCAAACTTGTGTAGTGTCTACAAATGAGTCAAAGTTTCTTCCTTTATATACCGTTCTTAAGAGGTCAAATAGGCTTCACCAAGGATGCGTTTTCACTAGCATGGCCGACTTGGTCTTGGGGTCATTTTGACCTTCTAGACTCGAAAATAATTTTTCTTTCTTGTTACAAATTGCCCAAATGGGTCTTATACGTATGACAAAGACTCTTTTTGACTCAATAAAACCTAGGAGCATGAAAAACATGCTTTGACCTAGACTTGAGCATGAAACCCATGCTTGAAGAAAGAAAATTATTTTTCTTCTTCTTGCTTTTGATACAAGTACAAAGATAAATATGAAGACCGAGCCTATTTACTTTTCCAACAATTGGTTCCTACATATTCCCTTCCAACATCCTGACAAATATGGGGCAAGTGGGTTCTTCGTGAAAATATTCACTTGGCCTACAATAAGGACAGACCTGATCCAACATGTTAGTTGATTCCAAAGGATTTGGTGGTCTTTGATCTTGAGGTGGCCCCTTCTTTTGCCATTTATCATTTGGCCTAGGTGGAACTTTGTTTTCTCATGGCAATTAATCTGTTTTGCATAGCATTTATTCTATGTTGAACGAGTTTTCGATATGCGGATACTTCGGTTACGTGGGATTAAGTATCTAGTACGGCTAGAAGTTTTGCCCAAATTTACAGGAAACGTCAAGTTGGTGTTGAGAATTTGATAGGTCATAGTTTAATTCAATTCTCTACTTGATAAATACTTGTGACCTTATTTCTCTTACTTAGTTTTTCTCTTCATTAGCTTATTAGATCTTTCATCAAGTCAATTATCAAAACACAAAAGACACAAAATTTTGGCTCTTCAAGCCAAAGCCAAAACCTTTCCCTCTTGGAGAGGAAAACCCGCAAGTAATTCTTCTTATAGACATTTAATTGATGAGTACCAAGACCATGACAAAGACCCTTGACACTAATATGCCTCCTAGACCCTTGTCACTTGCTCTTTTGTGCTCCTTATGTTGTTCTTGCATTTCTGCACCATGTTGCACCAATACTAGGAAAGTTCGGTTCCTAGCTCTACACAGTGAACTCCTTCATGCCCTTACTTGAACTGACCTCGACCTCCTAAAGACTTGTTCTCAGTCTACCTTCATGTATCCTCGATGCCTTAGACCAAGATCTTCTTCTCTGTTGTAGCCTTCCTTCACGCTGTATATTCCAAACTTATTCTTCATTGAAGTAGCCTCGACCTTCCTGAGATATGCGAGACAGGAAGGGACTCTTAAACAGAGATAGTATACTCTTTTCTCTTGACCCAATCATAGTGTTGTTCTTTGCTGAGATAACTTATGTTCCTCGCTCCTTTTCTTTGTACCAATATCATAGAACTTTGACCAAAAAATGTTAGACCCAATTTAGAGACAGAAGAGAGCCTCTCTATCCTCGCTGAACAACCTTCCTTCTTCATCCCATACTGCAGATCTTACTTTGTATTTCCATCTCATACTTGAACGAATTGCTTGGGTACTAGTGAGGCTGCAATCCTTTCTATTTATAGACATTGTCTTACATCATTTAGGCCAACATCATCATAAGAGTGTGAGCCGACTTCATTAAGGAGGTTCTCCTACATATTCTGAGCTGACTTCCATGAGCATATTGACAGGGTCTTGGAGCATATTATTTACATCAATAATTGTCCTTCACAAGTGTAACACTTCTTCATATACATGACTCTTTATATATATATATATGTCAAGATGAAAAACCCCTAAAAGACATCAAGAAAAAGCTTTGACCTATAGTAAAGCTTCTTGCTCATGAAACCCATGAAGCAAGTATATACAAAATACATTTTATTATCTTTGTCTTCATTATATAAATTCATAATTACTAGTCATTATGAAGACCGAACCTAGTTACACTTTTCAACACTCTCTCTTAACTAGGGAGGTATTCATAATGGTACATGGTCACTCTCAATCTGAAGAATCTCATAAGAAGAATTTGATTGGTAATGTATCTGTTATAGCATCATATTATCCAACATTGTCTCCAAGGCACATACTCCACTCGGGTGTTCACCGAGTATGACCTCATAGTACTATTCTTAATTCCAAAAGAATATCCATCCTTTCACGACCACTGTTTTCATTGGATGGCTTAATACATCTCAACAGAGTATTGGATGCCAGATAATTACCCAATCCAAAATACTCCATTCTTTCTTCCAATGAAGAGAAGAATGCGTGTCTATCTCTTCCTCTCAACTAGGACTACATTCCTATTCATGGCCTTCACTAAGACTTATGGTTGTTAGTCCTGGTCTAGTGCATGACACATGAGATAGAAAAACACAATTATCACTCCCTATACAACAACAATGATGAAAAACATCCAGATGCTCATGAAGTACTCCTTCCGTTGATGTCATGAATTGAGGAGCTCTCAATTTTGGGATCTCTTCTTAGGGCACAGGTCATCCATCACTTTCATCCAAGAGCCATGTCTCCTATTAGAAAGTGATTCATCAATTTTCTCATCTGGTCCAGCTTCATGTTTTGTTGCTTTCTTTCGAACCATATATCATCCAAGGATCTTTCATCCATCTACTTCCATTTGGAAGCCCTCCATAAGCTCATCAGATGTTATTCAATTATAAATATGAATACTTTAAAAAAGTTACCTTAGTGATGATCTTTCACCATGACATCTTCTTTTAGGCATCGACATCCTTTCTTTATAGATTGACACATCTCTTAAAGATATGCATTATTAAGGGTCTCCATCCTTTCCAAACTTCTATCGAACTGTACATATCTTCCCAAAAGATTTTCTAGTCAAGCCTTTTTGGCTTCCTTGGATGTTGACTGCCTCTTTTCATGATTTCACTTTTTCGCGTTCTCTTCCTTTCTCTTCCACACAATTTAATTTAATTCTAAGGAACTTGCAAGGTGCAGCTTCTTGACAGTATACAATCACCTCATATTCCATATGAGGACATATTATGTTGATTTTATCTAGTGTGGAACGTGTCTATTGACAACCTATGCATCGGAAGAGTTCCTGCTTTCTACCTGCAACCATATGACCTGTCTACATAACATCCAGTGTCAGCATAAATATATATATATATATATATATATATAACTCATTTCTTTTCTTTGAGTCATCCCGCAGCAGATTTCCTTGGAGTGAAAAGTTTTATTCCCTTGACCTACTTCATCAATATGTCATCATTTCTAATCCCAAAATTCTACAAGTTAGAATTTCTCAAGGAAACCTATTGCTTTCTTTCTAACCAGTGAGTCCAAAGAGGACTCCATTAGAAAATGTCAGCATTTGTTTCCTTATTGATTATCGAATGATGACCTTTATCTTGATGACTACCTTCTATAAATGTTGTTTTCTCAGTGAGGTTCCCAAGAGCCTCTTATAGCATAGATGTCACATATGTGTTACAGACATCCTCCTACAACGAGTGCTCCTCCTTCAATGCTTCCATCATGATGCCAATTCTGGAGTGATGTATTTATCTAATATACCTTGCTTCCTAACAACCTGATAGATACCTCTTAAAGAGGAAGATGATCTTAATTATAATAGAGATCTTTCACTTCTTCTTTCGTAGGCTTCTTTGAATCTGGTTCTTCCGTTTTTCCGATGATATTGACTTCTTCCTTTTTCATTAGATTTCAGACAATCTTTCATTACACCCATAACATCGCATCTTATCTATGTTTCATCTTTTCTTCTTGAGGACCAAACTTACCGAATCTTCCCTTTCTCCTTAATACGACAACATAGACTTGATTCTCTTTATTTGGTCCTATATCCACTTTAGCTTTTAACCTTGTCTCTTTTAAATCTCATAGAGACCATAGATTCTGGAATTGTGTTGCTTCATCTTTTCCATAAATGCTTGAAGTAGAGTTTTCCCATCCCTCTGGTAGAGCATTCAACACCACTGTAGTTATTTCTCCATGAGACATTTCTTCTCCCAATTCCTGCAATTGATCTTGTATTTCTGAAATCTTCATGAATTTATTGTGAAATTTTCAATCTGAAAACTATACAGTTGCAGTGATAGATTTATTCCTCCTACTTATTCTTTCAATAGGTTATTTTCAGAAATCTTCTGGAAAATATCGAAATAAATACCACTGCAACATTCACAAATACATATGCAGAGCACTGAAGCTAAGCTGAGATTCTAGGGCAAGGTTGGCTAAGAATACTCAGAAGTGCTTCAGTTGCAGAGAGAGGAATTTAGACCAAGGGGATGATCTGATGCCAAGGTCTAGAATACACAAAGAGGTAGAGAAGAGATCAGCTCAAGGACAGCGCAGAGGAAGGCAGCAGCAGTAGCAGCAAGGACAACGTAATTTTCAGGAAACCCTTCAGGGGTTACGCAGAGACCCTTCAGGGGCAGTGTAGTGACTGCGTCACCCATTCTGGGGTAATGCACTCCCTTCCAGAGGCAGCGCTGAGGGTTTGGAGGCCATCCAAGGTTGACGCAGAGGCTTTCAGGGGCTTTAGAGGCTGACATAGAGCCTTCCAAGGGCAGCGGTGGGGTTTCTAGGCCTAGATTTGGCTGAGTTTTGTAAATCCCATTTGAGGGTGTGGATCAGTCATTATTTTGGCCTTAGATTAGCCACTGAGTTGTAGATCTAGAGGTTTCTTTGTCGGGTTTTCCAAATCTGGAACCCAGAGTTGTGTATTCAGAAATATTCTTAATAATAGAACCCTCCAACAGCCAGAGACCGATATTCCCACATTGGATTTTTTCGGGGACACCAGAAATAACTGTGTCACTTTTTCAATGTGTGCATGTGCTTATTCTAGCTCTGAATTGGTAGAGATTTGTTATGTGTTTTGCTTCGATGTTAACTTGAATTTATTCAGTTGATAACTTATATAAGTAAGAGGAGCTTAACCGGATTAACAGTAATAATTTCTGCATAAGTGTTAAGAATCAGAAATTTCTACATGGTATCAGAGCAATTGCAGATCTAGAAGGGTCACCAGCTGAAGAATCTGAAGGATCTAGCTGCAAAAAGAAGCTGGAAAAGCAACAGAGAAGCAAATTTGAAGGGACAACACAGTTTTTCAGGAGCAAATTCATGCAGAGGGAAGGGTGACGTTGTCCAGCGCTGTTTCCTAGCTAGCCCACGCAATTATTGCGCAGAGGCAGCTCAGAAACAGCGCTGGTTGGGTCTGAAGCCAGCTAGTGTGATTCAGATCTGAATCTATCAGATCCAGAAAAGACTGTAGAAAAGCTGCAGAAATTCAGAAGAGCTGGTGGGGTTAAATTTCTGAAGTTTTCAGATTTTTAGCCTTAGCACAAGTGACAAAGATTGGGAAGAGATCAGCTTCTCAGAGAGTTTCTTGCCAAAGGAAACTTGCATTTTGATCAGAGGATCAAAGGAAGAAGTTGAATCATAGTTGATTTGGTAGATTTCCGAGGGAAATCAAGTGTCAGAAGGAGCAGAGGGTGCCCAGTTCATAAAGGACCCTAGATCCAGATCTCTAGTATAGAGAGGAGGAGCTCCGACACATTCTAAGCAGCTGGCTCCTCATGGACTGCGTGATCAGGATAGGCTAGAGGGCCTCTCAAACTTTTTGGTGTGGAAAGCAAGGATCCTGATTGTCCTTGAGGGATACGGTCTAAGAGACCATGCAGAGCAAACTCTGGCCACACTAATAGATGCGGATATCCTACGGAAGCATAAGGAAGTTGTTGGGCATGCCAAGCGGCTGATAATGGACAATATCAAGGACCATATTGTACCACACATAGTTGAGAAGAGGACTTCTAACAAAATGTGGAAGGCCTTGAATTCCCTGTATGAGGGAAAATCAGTCCAAAGAAAGATGTTGTTGGAGGCCCAAATGAGGTCATTCATGATGACCAAGGGAGAAGACATCGAGCATTTCCTCTTCAGATTGCAGTCAATCAAGGATCAACTGACTGCAACGGGTGCAACCGTAGATGATGCAGTGACAGTCAGGACTGCCCTCAATGCAATCACGGATGAGTGCGAAACCTTTGTCCAAAGTATCTTGTGCAGAGCTGACCTCCCAGATTGGGACAACTTGTGGTCAATCCTGCGGCAAGAAGAACTACACAGATTCACCAAGAATTAGCATAGCCCTGGGTTGAGCAAAGTAAAGAAGGAAGAGGAGGAAGATGCAGCCTTGGCATCGAAGAAGCAGCTATAGAAGAAGAAGGATCTTTCAAAGATCAAGTGCTTCCAGTGTGGCGAAATGGGACATTTTGCCAGCCATTGTCCAGAAAAGAAAAAGGACAAGGAAGCATCTTCTTCTAAAGCAGCAGTGGCAGATGATGGATCAGGAGATGATGCAGCCATCAGTGCTCATGAACCACGGAGGTGGGGTAACATGGACATGTAGAGGAGCTACATGGAAGTAAGGTGGGATCCTTGAGCAGCTCATCTCTTGGATCACAAGTAAGCTATGACAGCCTCAAGACAGTAGCGGGACAAGTCGAGCAGTGGGTGCATAGATCACGGATGAGGCAAATCTTAAGGCTAGCAGGAGCAGTGCAGAGCAAAGTAGCAGCTACGTAGAAGCAGTAGCAGCGCAGAGGCTGATGTGACTTCAGCAGCGCAGAGCAGTGCTGCTTACGTAGTGCAAAGTTGCAGCAGCGCAAAGAGCTTCAGAGGGACAGCGCAGTGCAGCAGCAGCGTGATAGATTTCAGCACAAGGAGCTGGTGTGACTTCAGTGGTGCATAGGGTGTCTGATTACGCAGGCAGAGCTGTAGTTGTGCATCGTTCTTTAGATGCCAGCATAGATCTGTAGCCTATGGAGCTTCAGTGATGAGGGTGCAACCCATTTGACTTGTCTGTCAAAGATTGGGCAGGAGATTCAGTTGTTTCTCTCAACAACTGAAGTTGCAGTGCAGCAGATCAATAGTGGCAGTGCTATGAGCAACACAGATGCATCATATTGAGAGGGAGCTGCAGTACAGTGGTTGCAATGGCAGTGACAGAGTCATGGGCAGCAGTATAGAATGGCAGCAGCAGTGCAGAGTTGAGTGGCAGGAGGCCAAGCATCAGCAGCACAGAACCAGTGCCCAAAATCATGTAATGCATAAGTGTGATGTATTGCTAGAGCACACCCTTGATGCTAAGAGGGAGTGTTGATATTTTGTGTATTTGGGATAGCATCGGTTGTGCTCTAGCTCCCAAATTTTGTGGAGGGACTAGAGTACACTTGATCTACAAGACCCAGAAATGGATTTGGGAAATTTCATCTGGTTTATGAGATATTAAATTAATTAATTATTTTAATGTATTTTCTAAGTTAAAACTTAGGAAAATAAAATAATTAAAGTGAATTTAATTAAACATGTGATGAAATTGTCTTAAGTCACATGGATCAAGCTTTTTTTTAATCTTAGCCATTGATTAAAGATTTAATCTTGGCCATTGATTTGTCAACGAGAAAAGTATAAAGGAAAGGCTTGGGGTCATTTGTAAAGACACACAGAGGCAGAGCACTAAAGCTAAGTTGAGATTCTAGGGCAGGGTTGGCTAAGAATTCTCAGAAGTGCTTCAGCTGCAGAGAGGGGAATTTAGACCAAGGGGATGATCTGATCCCAGGGTCTAGAATACACAAAGAGGCAGAGAAGAGATCAGCTCAAGGACAACGCAGAGGAAGGCAGCAGCAGCAAGGACAGTGTAATTTTCAGGAAACCCTTCAGGGGTTACGCAGAGACCTTTCAGGGGTAGCATAGTGACTGCGTCACCCATTTTGGGGTAATGCAGTCCCTTCTAGAGGCAGCGTTGAGGGTTTGGAGGCCATCCAACGTTGACGCAAAGACTTTCAGGGGCTTCAAAGGCTAACACAGAGCCTTTCAAGGGCAGCGTTGGGGTTTCTAGGCCTAGATTTGGCTGAGTTCTGTAAATCCCGTTTGAGGGTGTGGATCAGTCATTATTTTGGCCCTAGATCAGCCAATGAGTTGTAGATCTAGAGTTTTCTCTTGCGGGTTTTCCAAATCTGGAACCCAGATTTGTGTATTGTTATGAACCTAATTCATAACTAATGTAATAAATATAGTCATTAATAGTTAAATAGTAATTATGTAAATTAGTGATTAAGTTAGCTGAAAAGGCATGTCTAAAAGACATGCCCATTCGTGAAAAGGCACCTGCATGGGTATATAAGCAGGGCCTCATTGTAACTTTCAATCATCTTATTCATATCATATCAATAAATATTTATCCTTTTATATCTTGAGAAATCTTCAAGAATTACAGAAATTAACAGATTGGCTAGCTGCCCAGGAACCAGACGTACAAGTTAGACGTTTCAGTGGTATCAGAGCCATATCATATCCATATTGAAGCCAAGTTGAAGCAATGGCACACAACATCGGCTTACAAGCTTATGAACGTAGTATAAAAGCCTGGGAACATTGTTTACCATACAATGTGCCATTACGTGAAGAACCTAAAGAAAGTAAAAAAATTAATAAAATTCTAGAAAAGCTTCAGCAATTAGAAACATCATGTGCAGAAGTTACAACCCGTCTTAAAAAAAATTATGAAAAAATCCTTGATAAGGATGAAGATGTTGATCAGAATAATGAATATGAAAAATATATCAATCAAGAAGATGGAGAAGTAGAAGATCTAAATGAAACTAAGCTTGAAGTGGATTATGGGAAAGAGGACGAAATCAGCTCACATGAAAATTATAGTGTTGAACTTGATGGAGAAGCATCTGAAATTAGCTCACATGAAAGCTATAATGTTGAAATACCAATTCCTATTAGACATAATGAAACAAATAGGCATAATGGAACAAAGGGTCAGGAAAGTTCATGGAGAAAAGAAAAAACCGTATGCAAAGGCTTTGTAAATAGTGCCAACATTAGCAAGTCTGCTATCATAGTAAGGCTACATGAACACCCAATAGTTGAAATACATAAATACACAAAATTTGTGCGTGACAATCATCGTGTATTTTCATTCACACCATCAGTTGCAACACAAGAATCCGAAGTCCTCCAAGATACTTACAATGTGTGGATGCTTGATTTAAGTGACTTCAACGTTCATTGGAAGAGACTTCCACTGTTGCCAAAGTTGGGGAATTGCGTGTATGCATCCTCTTCTTTGAATGGAGATGAGAGCAGCTATATATGGCAGAGAAGTCACACTAATTCCTTAGAGGCAGAGGGCTGGAAATTGAGGCGGGGAGACAACGACATAAATTCAGTGAATTGTGAATTTCATTGGGATTATTTTATGTTAATACTCGGCCTCCCAGAAGTTTAAACTTTGATATAATGTCTGAAAGTCTCCCATTGTATGTTGAGATTGAACTACGGGTTGGAGTGGATGTTACGAAAACATGAAATGCCCGATCCATGAATACACCCTTAATAAGTCCGATTATCGTAGTTACGTTTTCATGCTTCTTGATGACAAAAATAGCGGTATTAGTGAATGGAATTTGTGTTACATCACAGTTGAGGGCAACAAGGTCTGCAACGAAAAGGTCCTACCTCATCATTGTCAAATTTCATTATATATATAAGTGGTATCCAATCAACCCACAATTTAGGTGGGAAATTCTTTCACGTTATAAAAGAGACATAAGATTTTTTCATTTAATTGACCATGAGGAAACAAACACCGAAAAGGCCAAACATTGTATAACGTTGTACAAAGATCCCCTCAGCCCCTCCGAGGCATTAGTAAATCTGATATTTGTTGACGTTTTTTTTAAAGCGAAAAAAACAATATCTCTTTCATTAATTAAAGGTTTCTTGACATTGGTCAAAATATTTAGTTGTTCTAATTTACAATTAGAAAGCACATCTTTCGAAGAAGCCTGCACATACGCCGACATAGTTGGGCTTGGGAATAATCTGTGGATTGTTGAAGTAAATGGAACAGTGATTTCAGATATGCAGTCATTTGTAAATGTAACGAAGAATCTGCAGCACAGTAAGTCTGTTGTTGTCAAGATATCATGCTTGAGCGGTAAACCCAACGTGCTAACATTGCAACCAGATTTACACTATTGGCCTACACGGCCAGCTCGGCACCTTCGCATTGCTGCTCGACACCAACCGCAAGCTGCTCCCGACACTCGGACGATGTTGCAGGCCCTCACGATTCCACAAGTAATGGTCGGTCAAACGACATGGCCTTTCCCTCGACGACGTATGGTCAATAGACAAATTGGGTAACGGTGTAACGTTACGGGGTTGAAACTTGATTCATAAAGATATACATAACTAAGTTACGGGGTCAAAAGTTATATAAATTACAACTATATATTATATATAATTTGTAATTATATATCTTATATAAATTGTAATTATATAATTTAAAAATAATAATAAATATTTATTAAAAAAAAAAAACAAAAAAACATGGATCTAGGACAGTGTGAAAAATACAAGGAAAGTACCAGTGATGAATGACATGTCAAGCAGATAATCCCAAGTAAAGGAAATTTTCGAAAAGTTAAGCTTTGAGGACAAAGCTTTTCGAGAAGAAGGCAATGTTATGAACCTAATTCATAACTAATGTAATAAATATAGTCATTAATAGTTAAATAGTAATTATGTAAATTAGTGATTAAGTTAGCTGAAAAGGCTTGTCTAAAAGACATGCCCATTCGTGAAAAGGCATCTGCATGGGTATATAAGGAGGGCCTCATTGTAACTTTCAATCATCTTATTCATATCATATCAATAAATATTTATCCTTTTATATCTTGAGAAATCTTCAAGAATTACAGAAATTAACAGATTGGCTAGCTGCCTAGGAACCAGACGTACAGGTTAGACGTTTCATGTATTCAGAAATATTCTTAATAATAGAACCCTCCAGCAGCCAGAGACTGGTTTTCCCACATTGGGTTTTTCTGGGGACAGTTTGTCTAGAAATAACTGTGTCACTTTGTCAATGTGTGCATGTGCTTATTCTAGATCTGAATTGGTAGAGATCTGTTATGTGTATTGCTTCGATGTTAACTTGAATTTATTCAGTTGATAACTTATATAAGTAGGAGGAGCTTAACCTGATTAACAGTAATAATTTCTGCATAAGTGTTAAGAATCAGAAATTTCTACAATTGCTAGGTTGAATAATGAAGATATGTCTCTTCTCATAAATGTTGCTATTTGTGCTTTCCTGTTTATTTATGTGCATACACACTGTTTACTCTGTATCATCATCATCTCCGTAAGCTCGTGACTTTGGGGAAATCCACATTCCAAACACTCACATTGAGTGCTTCATGAGTCTTTGTTTGTAAAAAGTTAAAACCCTCTCTAATTGCATTGCAAGTGAGTTTATGTCGATGTGTTTGAGGGTCAAATTCTTCTTTGGCAGAATGGAACTGGGTGATATTTATCCTTACCTTAACTGCACATCATTTTTGGTTTATGTCATGAATTTTTTGGTGTCCTTTGGATCTCGTTACTGGTACCTGTGTTGCAATTTAGAGTGATGGATTTTAATAACTTTTATCATGGAATTATCTTTCCTGTAAAAGCTTATGTTCTAGTTCCTTTGATTACGTTATTTAGCTTTCTAATATTTTATTTTTCTTGCAAAATTGTCATTACTTGGAAGAATTGTATTTGAAATTGTGACGACACCACTCACAGTTTTCTTCGTGTATAATCATAATATGGTTGCAGGATCATTGCAATGTGTGAAAAATGTCAGCATACATTCATCGGCTATACTGTCAATCAAGGCTGCAGATCAGTGGTTAGCTATTGGTGCTGCAGATAATTCTATGTCTCTCTTCCAGCGACTTGAACAGAGACAAGGTGTTAAAGGTGATAGGATGGCTGGATGGCAACTGTATCGAACTCCACAACGCAGTGCTGCTGTGGTACTCTCACTCTTGCTTTTATATAAATCCTCATCGTGGCATTCATTTTGGTGTGGATGTCTCATCCTAAACGTTACCATTTTCATGTTCACATATCTTTTTTAATATATCTAACATTAAATGAGGGCCAAACTTGGTCAGCACAATTATTTAACTTTGGAAATTGCCTTTATTACCTAATTTCTGTCTCCTCGAGTCCCTTCGTGAATTAATTTTCCCCTAAATTTCTGTCTCCTTGAGTCTATTTCTATTGCTGGTCAACTGATCCCTAGTATTGATCCAACTTCAGCCACTTGTTACTCATTAATTCACAATGAATAAGTTGCCATTATAATGGAAGACTTGAATATAAAATTTAATTTCAATGGAAATATTATTATCTTCAGGCACCCAAGGTATGGTCTGCTCTTTCATCTGCATTGCTATCAATATCTATGTTTTATCTGGCAGTGTATAGTTACAGGTATCCAAGGAGGAGAGATGGACCAGCAATAGAAATGTTTGTTAGATGGAAGATTAGTAGACGAAAGTCATAGTAGTAGAGCCTATCTGAGCTGATATGCTTGCAGGAAAAGTGATGAAATAAACCAATCCTGTTTATAACATTTGATGGACAAATGTCACATGCCAAAATGCCTTCCAGTGACACAAGTTAAGGTCATTCCTTGTTTCCTTTCTTAAATCTATTGTTCTGCCACCTAGGCCATTCCACAAGTCTTCTTGATCAGTGTGCAGAAATGGAAGATGTCAATTGCATATCAGATAAATGTTACAGTTATTATTATCGGCAATTTATTGCTGGAGGCCCTACATTTAAATTATTGGCAATATTGGGGAAATTATATGAAATTATCGGGAAACTTTAGAAAATAAAAAAGTATTTTTTTCTCAATGTTTTAACTTCTAAAAAAACATCAAACTCAAACAAACTCATTGCTACATAAATATGAAAATAAAATCAATATATAAGATTGATAAGACGTGAATGTTGAGAATTTGATAGGGTGTAGTTTAATTCAATTCTCTACTTGATAATTACTTGTGAACTTATTTCTCTTACTTAGATCTTCTCTTCATTAGCTTATTAGGTCTTTCATCAAGTCAATTATCAAAACACAAAAGACACAATATTTTGGCTCTTCAAGCCAGGGCCAAAACCTCTCCCTCTTGGAGAGGAAAACCCGCAAGTAATTCTTCTTATAGACTTTCAGTTGACGAGTACCATGACCATGACACAGACCCTTGACTCTTGTATGCCTCCAAGACCTTGTCACTGCTCTTTTTCTTGGCTCTTTATGCTGATCTCCCTTTCTACACCGTTCTGCACCAATAGTAGAGAACTCGGTCTCTAACTGATGTGCTTCTCTTCTTTCTACTTAGACCTTCAATGGACTCCTTGTAGACCTTCTTACTGTATTCAAGATAGCTTACTTGTTGCAATAGCCTTCATACGATGAGCACCCTTAAACTTCTTGTCCGAGATGCTATATCCATTATGGAGGTCGGATTATCCTTTCTCTGCACTCCTTGCAGATTACACAATATTATTACAGAATTTAGCCCAAGACAGAAATATAACAATGCTCCTTTTATCTTCGCTGAGTGGTATTTCCTTGCTGACTGTACCTCACACTTTATTTCAGAACTTATCCGAACTTCCTTCCTGCAATCAAGTCCGAAGATCTCAGAGTGATACGAACTTTTTCTATGTAGAAGTGAGACCGCAGTCCTCCTTATATAGGAACTGTATCCCTATTTCAGGCTGACTTGATCTTGCTGGAAGGCCGACTTATACATCTACTTGTGGTCCGACTTTGACAAGGATTGCATCCACTGTTTGAGGCCGACTTCAACAAGGAGAATATACATCTCATTTGAGCTGACTTTCATGAGCATATTGAGAAGGTCTTGAGGCATCAATTAATGTCCTTTACAAGTGTAACAATACTTCATATACATGACTCTAAATTATACATTTATGACAAGATGACAAAACCCCTAAAGACATCAAGAAGAAGTCTTTGACCTATAATAAAAACTTCTTGCTCATGAAACCCATGCAGCAAGCTTTACAAAAATACATTTTATTATCTTTGTCTTCTTCATTACATAAATTCATAACTACTGGTCATTATGAAGACGGATTCTAGTTACACTTTCCAACTGTCAAGTGATACATCAAATATTGATCTTGAAATATGATATTTGTCCTAAGCCATAAGATTGAATAGAATGATACAAAATCATATCAAAATAAAAATAAATGTATCTCATGAGATGAATCATGGCAATGAAAACAATGGATTTCCGCTTGTTTGCTTGATGGAAAATGGTCACAACATCCTCCAATAGACCAAAAGATTGGTCGACCATAAAATACATAAAATATTCAAATTTTCAAAAGAACATATAATTCATGTGCATCCATATGAATCCAAATTATCATACACACATATGCAAAAAAATTTATGTATATAGCAAGGGTTCATATAACAAAAATATAATCAAGTGTCAACCTTCTCTAAATAAAAAAAGATCAATAGAGAGGCTCTAAATTGCCTCCGAAATCTAAAGAAAATCATGCTATAACAAATAGCTACATAACATCAAAATCATTGCCTATATTGGGATCCTCCTTGTCAAGAATCAAGATCACCCTCTAAGCATTAAAATAAGATAGAAAAAGCTTAACATCCTAATCAATGATTTTGCTCGAGTGAAGTGTACATTTTTACTAGGATCATGAACAATTGAGTGAAGTATACATTTTTACTAGGGTCACGAAAGAGGAGCTCAACAGTCAATGCCACCAACATCGAGGTACATAGAGGGATTGGTGATCTTGATTAAATGTAAACGTTGCAAATTGCAATCTTGCCAATCTTGAAATCCTAAAAACTGTTAAGTCTGCTAGATTTTGTGTGAGTTCTAAAATTCTCATAAGAAATCCAATGAAGTTGGAACCACTCTCAAACATCCCGAGTCAATTAATGGTAATGTTAAAAATTTAAGTTAAAGATGCTTTTACTTTAATAATTTAATATTACCATTAACTACTAAGTTATATATCTCATGAGATGAATCACGGGAAATGAAAACAATGGATTTCGCCTTGTTTGCTTGATGAAAATCCCAATCCCCTAACTTTTAAAAAATTAGGGTCAAAAGAAAAAAAAAATTGTTAATAAGTTGAAATTGTCAGAGTTAAGATGTTGATTTCGAAATTATCGCAATAATTTCAAAACAACAAATTATCATGATAATTACTGCCGATATTATCGTCGATGTTGGTTTTGGCGGTATTTTCGCAATAATTCCGATAATATCGTGATAAATGCAACACCAAGATAGAGAAGCTAATGTTACGAGAGAAAGGTCGCAAGTGAAGGTAAACCACTGCATAAATGTTATTTAGTCATTAAGTTAGACAAAGATAGAAGAGCATACCAGAATATACTAATTAATTTTGAGCCACTTATGCCATTCTATAAGCTCTGGGCATTGTTTTGTGCTTATGTTTCATAAAAATGCCTCCCATTTTTTCTAGTAAGTAGCTGCTGAGGATTTGTGAGTGTTTTTCTCAGCCTATTCCTTTACAAGTGTCTTAGCTGCATTTTGCAGTCATCAAAATCTAACTTAACAATCTCTGTCATTATTTTTTCCCAAGGATATTGGGTAAACTGTGCAGTTCTTTGTGCTGGACTCACTGTTGTGCTGTGTTGAGTGAATGGCTACCACTTTATTGACATGCAAAACTCAGTACATTTAGTAATTAAGGATAGAATAGTCGCATGCTATGCGGGCTTCCAAACTCAAAATTTCCACTTGTGATGGATCATAGATGGTGTTGTCTCTAGATCTTTTGTAGTGATTGTATGATGCTGATATGATTTGCATAGTCAGAATTCTTCAAGAACACCATAAAAGTTTAAAACTTATTATTATTCTAAAGTGTCCTGGTCTTAAGGATCTTAAATTCCCAAAGGGTTTCCTTGAACTAAGATAATGCCCACAAACTTAACATTTTTATCAATATTAACTTTCAAAACATGTTATGACTTATTCATTTATCTGTCGAACTATATAGATAACCATTTCCTTTCTGAGCATATATGGTTGTCATATATCCTAAGTTCCATAAAAAATAGTAATTTCCCTAAAATAATTGTTGAACCTTGCAGGTCCGATGTGTAGCTTCTGATATTGACAGGGGCAGAATCTGCAGCGGTGGTCGCAATGGAATCCTTCGGCTTTGGGAACCAATGGTGCAAACATGACAGTTGTACCATAAACTCATTTGCAATATTAGTCTGAAAACAAGCAAGCAAACAGCATTCTATTTCTTGTGAGGTTTAAGGGACATATTTTGACATGCATGCAGAGACCTCCATGCCATGTATGATTATTGTATTGTATGAAGTGAAAAGGCATAGCTTATTGAGTTTGCATTTGCAATTTTGAAATGTAGCTGTATAATATATCACCAAAATTATATTATTCTAAATTTTAGCATATTTTGAATGAACTTAAGCAGCTGCATGCTTATTTTTGTATGGTATTCTTATGGTATTTTTGTATGGAGGTTTTCTTCTTGTAGATTTATCATTTATGTTCATTAAACTTTCGTAGCTCAAAGTGTTAGTGATAAACTCTAAGAATTTCGAATTTTTCATTTCCATCTTAGTACAATACCATTTTGAATTTTTCAGGTGTTTATTGTTGTATTTCACCTCTTGAGAATGGTATAAGCAGGGGTAGGGTTTAGTTAAATGTTGCTATTTAATAAGAAAGCATTACGATGTTAAATTAGATGGAAAGCATCTAAGCCAAAGCGACCACCCATTTGCATTGACAAAACAATCTAGTTATTAGCAATAATGCAGTCCTTGGGTTATTCATGACCTTATACAGGTGTGAAGCACAAGAGCATGGCAATCTGGAATCAGTAACAACCCATTGACCTACAAATGGAAATTAAAAGCCCATTCCATCTGCTTGAAAAGGCAACTTCAGAGTTTCTACTTCTTGATGTCTGAAGGTTGCATATAAAAGTTTGATGGCACGAACATCCTGTGTAAGTTTCCAATTTCTAAAAAGCTTCCCTCTAAACAAGATTGGCGAATGAGGCTAACAAACTATGGGCTTAAGCCTTAAATGGTTTCCATAGTAATATGGGATAGCAAGCTAATAATTGTTAAATAATTCCTTCGGCGTGGTGTTTTATGTCTGATTAGAACAATACCTATGATGATTCAATGTTGCTTTAATTCGGTGCTATCCATTAACTTTCAATTTGACATGACCACCTAAAATTTTACACCTACCCTGTGCTTCAAGTAAACAGATGAAAATTAGTAATTCTCTTCTTTTATGCTCTCATCCATTCTTCTTTATGGGAAATCTTTTGCATGTAGAAGATTGTTCTATACATAGAATTTTTACACTCATCATGCGAGAAAGAGAGGGCACCCTAGATTTTTGAACTGCACATCAAAAGCCAAACTATATGTTTTGCTTTTATTACAAAAATCGATTGTCACAATTTTAGTTTGAATGCCATGAATGGGATACAACCATGCTAATCAGTAATAGATCAAACTCAGCCGACCTATATATATATATATATAACTAAAGAAACATAGCTAACCACTTTGAGGGGACTATGTAACTTAACTCTCGTCTACTTTTTATAGAAGGACTAGGGAATTCTCTGCAAGAAATAAAGCTTGTAAATGGAAGAGTTGAAAGAAAGAAGGAAATGCTGGAAAATATCCACAGTTGAAAATCTTACAGTACTTTGTATATTTTTTTGGTAAATGACTAACAATGTGTTATCTACAAATTATACGTGGTGTTTTTAAATCCCATTGTAGATTCTTGGCATGCACATCCCTCTTTTGTGCACTAGCATTGCGAAGAAACTCCATCATTCTCTTAAAGAAAATGTTGACTTGTCAAAACAGAATTGGATCAACTTCATAGTTGCATGCTAAGAATAAATAATTTCACATACGAAATAAACGATTTTGAAACAAAGACAATAAACTCAGATTTGCATCCAGTTACACAAGAAAATCATTTCACCAGACTATAGAAAAGCTAATTTTGTTTAACTTAAAAAATAATATAACAATATATGTATCATACAATGCAGCCACAAATGGATCTATTCTTCTTATATTCCAAGACCTAACATCTTGTGACTGATATGTATCACAAAAATAATTTAGCATATTTCTAATGACAAAAGTTGGATTTCACCATAAATCTTGGCACTACCTGAATAACATAGTTGATGTCTTATCAAGTTGTGGTCAAACGGTTAATCTCCCCACTAACTGTGTATAGGGATGGATTAAAGGACTCTTTTGCTTTATCTTTGGTTAACGTCAAGCCAGGATCCATTGGAGTGTCTATATCTTTATAATTATATAGTCTGAATTTCTTAGTTTGGTAATTAGCATAACTTGTTTAATGCTGATGCTCAAAAATTTCTATCACACTTCTATCTCAATGTAATAATGTAACACGCTCAAGTTTATCACTTCAAATATTTGAAATAACTTTTTTCCAGTTTGCAATCTCAAGCATATTTATGATAAAATGATACTATCCCATTTTATGTACCATACTAACATAATTTTGTAGTATGTCAAGGTTTTATTATTTCAAATATTTTTACCATATATTTTCTCAGATTCACAAATCATAGTGTAATTATGTTTCAAATTTATAGTACACAAGTTAGTTAGTTCATATGTATAGCAAAAGGGGTAAGTTGAACTAGCTGTTATTAATGTTTTCGAGCATTTGGCTAGTTTTGTCTCAATGAATGCTCGAAATGAATCCCCCAATGTCACATACACTAGTCTATGCCAATTAGTTTACTAGAGATATTTTAAGTTGGAAACCATTAGATCTCCACTTAATCACCCAAATTTGTAATCATGCCAAATTAAAGTATACAACTACAAAATTAAGTTGTGTTCTCTAGAATACAAAACACAACTTTTGGTTTTGTAAATACCCCATCACAATTGATATGGGATCTACTTTGTTCAACATTTTTTGTGTTTTAATCAAAAAGATAAATATAACTTATCCCCCCACTTGATAAAATGGGTTAGTTAAAACCAAGTGTATGCCATTTCAATATCATATAACAACCAACCATGATGAACAAGGAAAATTCTTATAAGAAATCAAAACAGCTAATAGCCACAAGCTTGGCTTCCATAAAGACATATAAAAGTACCCTTGGGATTAGAAAAACGTTGTTATACTCTCAATATATGCAACATTTTAATAAGATAAATGAAGTAAAGGAATTATTTCATTAATAAGACAACATGAAACTTCAAATTTATGACCCTAAAATATTAAAACCATGGTAAATTGAGTTAAACATAATAAATATTCACATATAGCACATCATAAAGCTTTTAATAATTAGGGAAAATTTTAAGGATGGAAATTTATCTTAAAGTTTAAAAAAGTTGGTGAATCTCGACAGATGAAATATGTAAAATGTTTGATGATACCTTTGTAAAAATATTCAAATGTACAATAACTTGTCTCTATATAAAATTTTGGTGATTTTTAAAGTAAAATAGTTTTATAGTATGAAATTTGGGCGAATCGTTTTTAGGAAAAATGGAAATTATCGAATTTTGTTTTGGAAAAAGCATGGAAAATTAGCCCACATGTGAATATAAGCCCGTAAAATTTCCCATGTTAATAATCTATGAAGAAATATGGTGATAGAATTGAAACTGCTCAAGAAATTTAATCTAAATCAAGAGACAAAATTTTACTATTTCGCTCTGCAAAAATTAATTCACAATTTAGAACAACATTTGCAAACATGCATCAATCACATACACAAGTACACAAATGTATCTAGGGGAAACCAATTGGTAGAAACCCCTTAAGCTTGTTTGCATTAATCAAATGAATGGAAAATCTATTACAATTGCTAGCTTCAATTGTGAGCTCAACCTGCAAAAGAATAATTGTTACCTATGTTCAATGAGGAGTTCTGACCCAGACTTAGTCAATTTATTCCCCCACTCAAGCTCATATTTCTTGTGCAAATCCTGTGGAAATAAGCCTGATTCTTTATTATTTTCCTCCAAAATGATTGCGCAATTCCCAAGAATTTATCATTGATTGCATGCAACACCTCTACAATCAAGACTAGTTTACAACTAATGTTACATTGCCTTGGAATCTCCACCATAGATGAGAAATTTGAATTCCTTGCATGTATGAGTTATTTTTGGTTGATTGATCAGTTAACTATAGATGATCTCTGAGTTAGAATGTTGTCCCATTGCACAACTGACCTCCAACTAGTTTTATTAACTGTTAGAACTAGTTTAATTGAGTACAACTAGAAATAATTGAACTAGATTGATATAAATTAGCAATCAACACATCCAAACTAAACTCCAAGCCCACTAACTCGAATTTACTGAGCTATCTGAGTGACAAGAGCCATGTCACATTAGTTAATTGCTTCCAAGTTTTCTATTGATGTGGAAATTTCAAATTTTCTCAATTTGACCAAAGTTAAGTCAAATTGATCCTTTCTTACTTTACTTCTCAACAATCAATACCATGTGCACAACTAAAAATTGCATTAGTGAAATTAAGGATAAAAATGTCTACCAATCACAATTTAAAACAAATTTGCAACCTCAAAAAGACAAACCAACTAAGATGATATGGTTTGTGTTTTATCATATTACAGAAATTGATCACATCAAGAAACCAAGAAAACTAGTTCTTTTTATTTTGTGAATAGTGAGAAAACAAAAGCTTTCTTACATAGGTTACAATGGGGTCTATTCAATCCAGTTTATGAATGTGGGATAGATCATACACACTAAAGTGAAATAAGACCTGAAAGGCATGAAATAAAATAAAGTTCAATTGAGCTTATTAATGCCTAACTCTAATACCTAATTGACCATTATTAAACTAATATTTGGCCAATCTACTAATTACATTAAGCTTATATCAAAATTTTACATATTTTTCAGAACCCAAAGGCTTGTTGAGATTGCCTACAATTTGATCCTTTATGAGATGGTACTATAGCTCGATAAACACATATTCTACAATGTGTTGATGAAGTGGAAATGAACCTCAACGTGTTTGGTATGCTCATGAAGTTTGGATTCTTGGAATGTTGGCTATGTTTACTACATCTACATATCTAGAAGGATCCTCCTGGGCCAAATTACATCGCATCATTAAAGAAATTTTGAGGTCTAAAATGGGCCTCAAAAAAATATGTACAACCAAAATCAACTTTATAAGAACCGATAGGATTCAAGATGATGATGTCAACCATGGGAAATGATCACCATTTTTGGAGTGAAAATTTAAAAAAAAAAAATAACAAAAACAAAAACTATGTTTTCAACTCGCATTTTCATTTTTTCTCTCTATGATTTTACTCAAATTTTGAGTATAATCACTCATTGGATGCATACTTTAATTCTTCATCCAAGGAGTACTCATGTTGCATACTTTCGACGAGCTCTGCAAGACGAAAAATTATAAATACATGAAAAATGTGATTGCAATCATGTTTTTCCATGTACTTCTTTTTTGTATAGCATGGTCCCTAGAAAGTATGCAACATGGTTACTCCTTGGATGAGGAATTAAATTTTGCATCCAATGAGTGTTCTCGCTTTGTATTTGAGTATAATCGTAGGGAGATAAGTTGAAAATACGAGTTGATTTTTTCTTTTCCCCTCTAAAATTTGATGATGTAATTTAATCTTATTTTATTATTTCTACTATTATTTTATAACATTCTTTAAGAGGCCCATTTTAGAACTCAAAATTTCTCTAATGGTTCCTTTCATTGCTCTTTTCAATATTCTACTTCTGTTGATGAAAGGGTTGCAACATATTTCTTATTACTGGTCGATGTGACTACACTTGTGCTGAGGCTAAAAACATATATAGAAGTGAATTTGTTGCCATCAATAGAACCTGCCCAATTTGGATTGGTATACCCACACAACCTAGGGGTTTTTTTTGTTGTTGTATAGAATGTCAACTGAAGTCCTTTCACATATCTTGATGCTCACTTCATTTTTGTTGAATGATCTACCTTTGGCATTGTAATGAATATGGAAACCTTGCATTTTCAATTAGGCCTAGTAGTTCTAATATATATATTAAGCTACCCAATAGTTGGTTGTATATTGGATCACTAACTGCCATAGAGTCAATTTTGGCTTAAAGTTTCAACCCTTTCTTCATAGGTGTAGACAAGATTTTGCAATCCGTTATTTTGCACTTGTCTATCAATCTCTTGGCATATGTTGTTCGTGAGACAAAAAATGTTATTTCTTGTTTACCAAAATTCTACACCTAGATTTGTCACATCAAAAGCTTTATTTATATTCGATTTGATTTGTTACTGCACTTGCCTCACTACCTATAAATATGATATCATCTACATATATGACTAGAAGGATGCTAACATTACTAAACTCTTTTGACTCCACCATTATATTGGAATATGAAGGACTCCACTAGAACCTTGTGTTGGGTAATTTAATATATGGTTAAATTACTTCATTAATTGTCAACCAAGGATCGTGTACTTGTGAAGTGCAAGTGCTCAATATATGTTAGGATATCTATTTTTATTTTTATTTTAAGATGAAATTGAGCTAGATATGAATGGAATTAGATTAACTCAAAACGTTCTTACGCACATGTTCTTTTCATCAAAATTATTATTTTTAAAAGAAAATCAAGCTTCAAGGTGAAATCAATTGAAAATTCTAACTATCAACTGAATCAAAATTTAATCCATTGCAACGAATTAAAAGTTACTCTATTTGACCTGAATCGAAATTTAATCTACTGCAACAAGAATAAAAAATTATTCTATTTAAATTGAATTGAAAGATCTATTCTAATTTTAGAATCAAAATTTTAATTCTACTTGCAAGAAATTGAAATATTATTCTATTTAACAAAAGAGGAAATCTAAATCGAATTACTCTGGAAAAATAGCAGGCTAAGATGTAACTCTGAAGGATTACAGATGTGTACAGTTATGATTAGAAGTGTTTTGTCCATTACTCATGAAATCAAATTTTAAAAAAAACTGAATAAAATGCAATGGAAAGGGAATATTTTTGTCTTTTATGAGTGCCTAGCCTGTTCAAAACTACTAAAGATTAAACTAAGAAACAATGAAAAAAATGCTAATAAAAAACATTGACTAATCTCCGATGAAGAAGAGGTTATTCATTAAATAAGTTAAAACGAACATAACTAAAGACTAAACTATTCTTACAGCTCTCTAAGGGGCCCTCCTGTCAAGTGCAAGCACGAAATCAACTATCAAACTATTCACCCACACATTGGTCACTAAAAGAAAAAAGTAATTTTTATTAAATTTCGAAGTCCTAAAGAGAATAACGATGTCTATTACTTCGTCGTGGGGCTTTGTATAATCCTCTATTAAAAAATTGTCTTAAGAGTCATAAACCGAGAAGCAAGTTTTTACTTTGACAACTAAGAAATTAAATCGAAATTGGAGTATTTCTTCTTGTGATTTTCTAATAAAAGAGAAAATCATGAGAAGACTTTGATTTGACATATCGATTCCAAATTCTTCTAGTCCAATTCCACGCTCGCTTGATAATGCCACGATCCTCCTTCAAATCTCGCGTACAAATGGAGTATTATAACCATAGCTGACTTCTAGTTTGACCATTAGATCTCTTGAATGGGGTGAATTTCCAAATCATTGTGATAGGTGGATGTCTGTATGTCAATATTTTTCCATCTGCTTATAGCCTTTATTCCTTTTCGAGTGTGCTAGAACTTGTATAACCATGGATGTAGTTGCAGAATCTTTGGTTAGCTACAAAATTAGTGCAATTCGGTAGGTATAAGAATGTTTTGATTAAATTTCATAAAGAAATAATAGATTATAAACCATGAATGATTGATACCTTTTATGATGTTTGAGCACATCTGTGGTGACGTTTCAACTTGGAAATGTAGCAAAATGATCATGAAAAGGATGGAAGGTGTTGTTGTCACCTAGCACACACACTTAAGTTAGAGAGGAAAAACCCTCAACCCCACAAGGTGGGTCGATGGAAAAAATAAGAGATGGGGATGTCACCTATTCCTAAATCTCTCTGTTAAAGCTCTCTCCTAGGTAAGCTAAAGGGGGTGGTCGTTAATGAAAAATTAGTTGCAAAATGATATGAGGTTTCTAGGAGATACTAAGGTTAATTGGATTACTTCAATATTATGAGAAATTTCAACAAACATGATGAGAAATACAACATATGAAATGAATAATCATCAATGCATATCAGTACGTAAAACAAGTGCCTTAATAATTGCCTCAAAAAAATAAACACTTGCTCAAAAAAAAAAAGTAATCCAACAAAAACAATAAATGTTAGATAAGAATGATATAAATCTGCAAGATATATAGAATTCTTTAATCAAATCTACTATCATTCAAAGTTCCAAGCATGTAAAATATAGCAATTCAAGTGACTTGCAAATTTAAATAAACCAAAGATTTACTTGCAAAAAGGAAAGGTATTGTACTTGCTCAACGAAGTACTTCAACAATAATAAGAATAACTTCAATAGATGTTCATCATAACGAATATATAATATCAAATAGCAAGTGAAATGCTTTAAAAGTAAAGTTAAAATGAGATGCACCTAACTAAAATGAAATGCAATTATCTTGGTAAGTTTTAGACTAAATGCCTATTTTAGGTGAGAGACTCCCTTTTCAGACTCTTGCCAAAGGATAAATACTGGGGTGACCGCAAGGAAGAGGAGCTAAGGACGCACTAGTCATCGTTAATGATGCCCTTTCCCTAATCCTTACAGGCCATGTGTGCCTTTGTTCCTACAACGGGATAATTTCACCTTCATAACTGTAGGGTCACACACTTTACCTTAGTTCGTACCAATTGGAAGAACTTTCCGATAAAATATTTTCCCTGTGATGTCTATCAACCAAGCTTATGCTTGGATGTAAATTTAATTAGGAATGCAAGTTATGCTAAAATTCCTAAATGAGATACATGTAAGTTTTACCCAAAGAAATATTGATTTGCAATGCTTCAAAATAAGGAAAATGAGATGGTGTTCAACATAAATTAAAAGTATAGCTTCAAGTGGAGAAATAAAATTAGCTCACAAGTGTTGCATGTGCCTCGTCAATTGATTGAAAGTGAATTAAAATGATGCAAGTAGGTTGCTTGAAAATGACAATATAATGCTCCAATACTAAAGATAACAGTGTAGCATAAAAATGAAACATGTATTTAAGTGATCATGAAGCGATTTACAAGCTAAATGGAAAGGAAATAATAAACTAAATAAAATCTTGCTAGAAATTTAAAGCACTTGCATGTAAAGAATGAATTTATCAAAGTAAAGTGTTAAATTGTAGCTCAAAGCAACAATGAGATAAAGGATGCAAAGCCCAAGTGAAATTGTAGCAAACTTAACTTGGTAAACAAAATGTGATGATGAGGTTGTGTTAATTCCCAATTAAACATGAAAATGAAATGACTATGAAAACTAAGAGAAGAAGATGCAAAGTAAATCCACCCACATATTCCTCCCTCTAAATGGAGAGGAGGGATGACATGGGTAAAATCCCAAGCTCTCGCAAGAAAATTAGATCTTTTACTAACTTGCTACAAAGATGAGAAACCTTCAAAAGGTTTCAAATGAACTTCAAGGAGAATCTTTACAACATGTGAGGATTTTGAGCACTAGATCTCCTTCTTGAAAATCAAAACTAATAGCCAAGGATGTACAATAAGAAGGCCCTCAAATCTGAAAATGTTAAAGGTCCCTTTGCATTCAAAAAAATCATCCTCCAAGATAGGTGAATGTTTGTGCAAGAGAAAAGAGACTAGCCCTCTTTTGTCCACAACCTTGTCAAGGGAGGAATTCTGCCTTAAACAAGCTCTCAACCTAGATAAAAAAAATCAGTCTTCCAATGCTCTCGGCCTAGTAATTTCATCTCCCAAACAACGCTAAGGTACCACAAGCAAATAGTAAGTAGTTTCAAGCCTTTGCTTCCTCAATCCTGTCACAAAAAGGGTGAGCACAATCCTCAAATAAACCTGATTTTTATCTGGAACACTAGCCCTCAAATTTAGTGGAAAATTGAGAGAAATGTTAGCAAATAATATCTACAAATATTTTACAAACTTAGACCTAAGGAATTAGAGCATGACTCCTTTCCTTATGTAATCTTCAACATGCTCTTCAATAACAAATTAAATCAATGTGAGCACAAGAGTTTGAGATAAATGAAACTGACTTGAAATACAAGTTAAGGCCAAGGATCTCTACGAGCACAAATCGAAAGATGAAGCCTTGGGAAACAACAAATGCGGGTTCTCTTGTGATCTTGCTTAAGAGTGGGATGATTCTTCCAAGAATTTCCTGTCATGCTTGAGGCTTGATCCAAAAAATGTTTCTACACAAATTCAAATAAACATTAGATCCATATGGGTTTAGAAAAATATAATGATAAAGAAATTTTAGAGATTTATTGGAAATCAACTAAAACATTGCTTATCTAGAGCAATTTTTCAAAACCAAATGCCAAGGATTGTGTGGGCCTTCCTTGAAGAACTCGTGATCCTTGAGGAGGTTCCAAGTGTAGAAGAGGTGGGGCTAAGGTGGAGACAATCCTCCACAAAAATCTCCATCCAATCTCCATCAAATATTCCCCCAAATGTGCATTAACTCACACAAATTTGATTTTTCCAAGTCACTAGCTCCTTCATTAATTGCAAGAAATTTGATTTCCTCATATGATCATTGCATTGATGATGTAAGGCGCCAAATCATCCTCTAGTTGTCCTTTAACTTATTCTTTTGACTTGAGATAATTTCAAATTTATTTCCATGTCATTTTGTCAATGGAACTCTTTAATTTTCTCCATTTAATTTATTTCAAGGCTAATTTATTACTAGATTTTCTACTAAACTTAGGAAAAATGTGTTTTGGGGGTCTAAAACTTATTTTTTACCCCTCAAAGTGTGTCGTATTAGAAAGTTGAGGGTGAGAGGTGTAATTTTGAGCACACATACCCCAAAAAAATCTCTATATATCACTTATTACTTTCTACATTTAGATTTTATTCAAATTTCAACATGCGGGAAAATTAAAAGCTTTTAAAAATGACCCCTAAACCTAATAAAATTCCACGAAAATATTTACAAGTGATATAGTATGGTAATATACAATGACTCTAGACATTATGACTCAACCAAGGCATCACCATCAAACCACACTCCGGATTTGTGGTTATGCTTGGAGGAAAAACTCAATTAATTATTAAGTCCCTATAAGCACCTAATAGTTAACCAAGTGAACAAAAAAAACTCCCAAAATAAACTCACTTGATGAAAAAGTATGAATTTACCTAGGTCTCTGATATGACTCAAATCATCATACTAGCATCACTTTACATCGTCCTCGTAGGGCTTGGGGAATCTGAGTACAATAGAAGAAGAGAAGAAGAATTAGAGTTGAAAATTTCTGATGAGATAGTGAACTCTGATGGTACATGAAGTCTCTGATACATCCTCAGATATGGAGTCTTCGAAAATTTTGGGTACACTTCAGTATTCAACAAAAGGGAAAGCAAAAGGGTTATAAAAAATAAGACAATTTTGGACTTCAACATTCCCCCACACCGAAGGTTTTGCATGTCCTTGTGCATCAAAACTTCAAAATTTTCCAGGTCCCTTATTCACTTTATTATCTTTGAATCTTGGATTAAGACATCCAAGCTAGTGCCTTCTTTTTGCTTCTTAATACTAAATTCTACTCTTGGTTTCTTCATTAAAATCTTGCTATGCAACCATTTGACTTTGTTTCTAAGGAACCTATTATTAGCCTTGATTTTGTTATTCTTATACCAGTGGAACAAATGAAAAACTATGTTATCGTTTTGAGTCCCTAGGATTTCATTATGCACTTTTATTTCCTCATGCTCTTGTTTGATATGATTGTTCAATACTTCTAACTTATATATATCTTCTTTTAAGGCATCTTCAATCTTGTATTATTTTGAGGAATGTCATCGCCAAAGGAACTTCCTCATTGAAAGCATCTTCATATTCATTTTGGAGAAGGGAATTTACCTTTTGTTATGCTATTTTCTCTTGTGATTCCACATAATCATAGATATGCTATTGGACTAGGTCAATTGCAGATGTCTTCGTGTTTGGACTTGGAGTCTGATAAATCAGTGATTCTATGGCTTCTTCACTAATGCTATGATCTCCTTCCTCGAGGTCAACAATCTCTAGTGACTGTATGCTTAAATTCTTATAAGTGTGTTTACTTCTTCTCAGTTTTACTTCTCGCTCCTCTGTATTTTGAATACTTTTATTTTGCTTATTTTCCTTTGTTCCTTATTCACTGGTTCTGCTTCTTTTTCTTCTTGACTGCCTAACACTTGTCTTTCCTTTCTTCCTTCTAACATCTTCTTTTTCATCTTTCTATTTAATATTCTCCAAGAAATGACAAAGAGGAGTGTCATCTGCAGGTACCTCTAGTGAATTTTTTGTTTGCTCTGCTTCATTAACATTCAAACCCTCTTCTTCATTAATGGGTTCAAGGTTAGGGCTTGGGAATATTCTACATCGAATTCTTCTAGTTTTTGTAACCATTTTTTCCTCACGAGTTTCTACGAAATTATTATGAACCAAAAATCTTTGCCAGTTGTCTTCCCTAACCTTCAAATGTGTGTCAATGAGAAATTTAATTAATCCATGGTGATATACGGAAATGTCTAGGGTTTTGTATTATCATTGTACACTAGAAACCATTTTCTTGAGACTACATAATACATAGTATGGTAAATTCAATTCATTTCCATCAATGAAGTGCATTAAGAGCCGAACATGGTAGAAAAACATGGTTCCATATCTCCCCTCGCAAGTTAATAATTTTTGAAATACTAGCAAAAAAATCCTCCACTTACATTTTAATGTAGTCACATGCATCCCCTTTTTTAAAATAGAACTATCCATACCTGGGTCTCACAGGAATATTGTCCACTCTTTTTCTTTGATTTTCCTATTTTTGAACCATCTCTCTTCGTTCCTGGGTAAGTGTGTTGTTTCTACCACTATGGTCTCTGTGGGTATGAGCTTAATGTCACAAATCTTTGTCTCTACTCCATTAAAATCCCGTGCAAATGATTTTTTAACCTTCCTCTCATGCCCATTAATTTTCTTAAAGAAATTTAGCCAGTATGCCTACTGTAACTGATCCCTGACCCATGGATATGCCTGCAGTAATTTTACTCTTTTGGCTTCTGATATAACAATGACACCTAGGGTGAGGGAGGAGTTTTGATCCTGAATTGTTTCTCTTTGACAAGGGTGGCGAAGGTAAATGGAAATATGGTCAATAAGGCTAGATTCTTTGAGGATGTCAAGTGAGGGTGGAATAGGTTGCATGTGGTGGTGTTCGATTCATAATTAAACTTCTCCCTTTATGTCAATAATTTCCATAATCCTTAGATCCAATTTTATAGGATCATTAGAATTTAGGCGATTTTGGAGATCTTTTGATGTGAAAACTCTAGATATGATGACAGTGTAAGGTTATAATGGATATGATTATAGAGGTATAGTGGTAGGGGGTGTTACAAGTTCTAGGATTTGCCCAATTTTTATCATATATGTATCATGGTCATTCAATGAGTTTAAAAATATAATGATTTTAAATGAAAGATAATCTAACATCCTAGTTACATACCTTAGGCTCACACACCTCTTTTAAATTTTCTATATTTTCATTTGCTATAGGTTCTAGAGGCTTCTTTCAACATAGGTTGATTTGGGCTGCAGAATTTGAAGTTGGTTGCAGAATGTCACTAATTCAATAGCTATTCTTTTAAGAATTTTTTGTTGCTGATGGAGTGGGATCTTATTGTTGTTGCTTCCTTATGAAACTTTGAAAAAAATAGGCCTCAAAAGTGCTGCTTTAGACTAGTAATTTTATTAGAAAAAGAGGGGTAACAAGAAGATGGGAAAAAAACAAGGAATGTGAAAATCTAAACTGCGAAGTATTCTTGGTTTTCAGTTAAATTTTTTTGTATAGACATGCCAACAATGTTGGTTTTCGTGCCTATACTTATTATTCTATATTTTCCTCTTTCTTTCTTTTTTTGTACTTTTGTTTGTTTTTAGAAAAGAAAATTACAATTGGGTTGGAGGGTGAGGAGAAAAATATCCTTTCTCAACCAATTTGAAATCAGAATTATCTTGCAAATATTTGACAAATTCTTCTTTTGTTAATGGCTTATGATATAACCTTAATCTATGACCCTTAACAAGGAAGGTGATTTTTTCTTCATCAATGGTTTCGATTCTAATTGCTCCATTATCAAAGACAATATCTATCTCACAAGGACCAAGCTAGCTAGTCTGAAATTTTCCTTGAAAATCTTTGAATTTAGAGTAAAAAAGAAAATCCAAATCACTTGGCTTGAACTTTTTATCTTTTATGAATTTTTCATGCCTTCTTGATCTTTGTTGTTGAACTATGTTGGTTCTTTGGATATCATCTTGTCGAATCTCATCTAGCTCATCCAATTGTGCTAACCTTTATATTTGAGCTTCAGATAGATCAGTGCCCAATTTTGTTGTTTTTCTAAATGTCTCCACTTGGAACTCAATTCGACAAAAAACGTGTTTCCTATAGACAAACTCATAAGGAGTATGTCCAGTGGTATTCTCCACATGGTACAATATGCCCATAGTGCCTCTTGAAGCCTTTATACCCAATCTCTTCTATGAAAAAGCACAATCTTGGTTAGAATTTCTTAAAGTACCTTTTTAGTGGATTCCACTTGCCCATTGGCTTGTGGATGATATGGAGTAGACTTTAAATGTTTGAATTTTTATTGCTCCATTATTTTCTACACCAACTTGGATGTGAATTGAGTACCTTGATCCATCACAATTTCCCTTGGGACACCAAAACGAGTAAAAATATCCTCAAAATTAAATGTAGCTATATCATTTTCAGTTGCAAAAGGAGTGGTTTAGCTTCTACCCATTTTTTAACATAATATGTATAAACAAGTATATACCTTTTCTGTTTAGATGGAGGATTGAATGGACCAACGAAATTTAGAGCCTATTTTTCAACAGGCTTTACAAGTGCCTTTGGTTGTAGAGGAATCTCTTCTGATGGAATAGGTTTTCCCATTCTTTGGAAGCAATCACAACTCTTGACATATTCCTTGGCATATTTAAAAAGAGAAGTCAAATAATATCCTAAACTAAGGAATTTGTAAGCAGTTCTTCTATCAACAAAGTGTCCTCCACATGGTTTATCATGACAAGCTTTCAATATTTTTGGTACTTCATCTTCTCAAACACATCTTTGGATGATTAAGTCAAGTCCATTTCTATATAATTCTCCTTCTTTCCAAGAGTAAGGTGCGCTAGATTTGATAACTTTCTTTTTCTCTTTGGCTAATAACTGTGGGGGTAAATTTCCTTTAGCCAAATATTTAACAATATATGCAAACCAAGTAGTTTTAATAGATACTGCAAAAATATATTCGTCAATAAAATTATATTTTACAGGAACATCGTTATTATCATTATGCATTCTAGAAAGGAAATCAACAACTGTGTTTTCTTTTCCTGGTTTGTCAAGAATAGTAATATCGAATTCCTGCAACAATAACAACCATATTGTGATCCTTCCATTAGTAATTGGTTAATTCATTAAATATCTAATAGAAGAATGATTTGTATGAATGAAAGTTTCATAACCCTTTTATATAATGTTGAAACTTGTAATGAAACAACTACTCTTTTTTTGTTACAGTATAATTTAACTATGCAAGAGTCAATTTTTTGCTTGTATAATAAATAACATAAGGAGTGAGATATTTATGTTCCAACACAACTCCTAAATTTGTATCTGAAGCATCAGTTGAAATATGAAAAGGAAGAGACCAATGAGGTCCCATTAAAATTGGTGCTTCAATGATTTTCTGCGTCAATGATTCAAATGCTTTATGACAATGAGAATTTCAAACAAAAATCACAATATTTTGTAAGAAGTTTAAAACGTGGAGAGACTATTTTTGTAAAGTTTTCTATTAATCTTCTATAATAACCAATAAAACCAAGAACACTTCTAACATCTTTTTGACAAGTAGGAATTGAAATTTTAGAAATTACTTCTACCTTAGATGTATCCACTTTAATTCCTTCACCTGGAATATGGAGGCCTAAACAATTCCCTCATTAAACATCATAACAAAATTTCTTATGACTTAATGAAATATTTTCTTCTTTACACCTAATGAGAACTTTTTCTAATTTTGAAAGAGCTTCTTCAAAAGTATTTCCATAGACAGTAAAATCATCCATGTAAACTTCCACACAATCATGAATTAGATTAAAAAATATACTTAAGGATGCTCTTTGCAATTTTGTAGGTACATTACATAAACCAAAATGAAGTACCTTATAGGAATATGTAACACATGCGCATGTAAAGGTTGTTTTGTATTGATCTTCTGGTGCTAATTAGATTTGGTTATATCCACTGAAACCATCAAGAAATGAAAAGTATTTCTTCCCTACTAAAGTATCTAGTAATTGATCTATTAAAGGTAGTAGAAAATGATATTTGGCAAAATAACTTTATTTAATTCCCTATAATCAATGCACACTCTCCATTTTCAATTCTTATTTGGAACAATCACCGAAGGATAAACCCATTGATCATTTGATATAGGATAAATTAAATTCACATTAAGTAACTTTTGTAATTCCTCCTTAACAATTTCTCTCATAATAGGGCTCATTCTTCTCTAAGGTTTTCTAACTAGTTTGGCATTTTATTGATTATAAATATAATGCATACATGTTTTAGGATCAATTCCCTTCATATCAGTGTATTCCCATGCATATGCAGAAGAGTGTTTTTGTAGCATCTTTATCAATTTTCTCTTTTTTTATTCTTCCAAGTTGTTATTGATGTTTAATGTTTTACCTGGAAATATTTCCTGTAAAGAGTTGCCTAACTTTTCCATGGAATGTAATGCCATTTGAGATGATAAATATTCCATATTATGAAGAATAATATGGGAAAACTTTGGTCTTTCCCACAATATGAAGAAGAATCATTATTGTTCATCAAAATTATTAATTGATCTTACTCATCTATTTATGAAAGAGTAAATATTGGTTGAATACCATCAAATTCTTCATTGTCATGATCTATCCAAACTTCACTTTCTACTTCAGTTATTGTTTTTGTAGGAGGGTACAATGTGAATTTCTTAGTAAAGCTACCAACAGAGATATACAAATCACCAAATCTACAACTTATGAATGTGTAATTTGTAGCTAACCAGGGTCTACCAAGGATCAATGGATGACCTCTTAAATTATGCTTGGGAGTGAAAATCATAAAATCAACAGGATACTCCCATTAATCCAAAGATAAAAACACATCCTCTAATATTCCATCTGGTTTGATAACATATCTATCTGCTAATTCTCGTAATGTCCGGGTACATTGAAGATTGGAAAGCTTCAATTGATCCATAGTTTGCTTGCTCATGATATTTATGGTTGATCCTAAATCAGTCAGGGCCACCTATATCTAGATATTTTTGAACTATTTATTTCCCCATCATAATATCTGCAATCTTTCCTATCAATTATATTTTATTGACATCTTTTATTTTTCTTCCTCGTTTTCTAATGCACAACTCCTTAATTTTTTTTTCAAATATTGGTTTTTCCTTTATAGCTTGGAGTAAAGGAATTTTGATGAAAATAATTTTCAATTCATCTAGCATATCATATTATGGAAAAACAATTTTCCTTTCTATTCCATTATCGATTTTGAGCCTTTCAAGAAAAGGTGGATTTTGTAGAGAAACATAAAGTTTTCTACCAAAGGAATTGTAGAAGCTGAGTTTTTTTGGTTATCATCTAAATGTGTAGGAACATCTTCCTTTAGAAGAGTTTTTTCGTGACCAAGAAATATTTATTTTTCAAGAACCTCATCCTCTTTAGATTTTTGGATGACAACTGGTGGTGACTTCTTTTACAAAACTGTACCAGATCTAAGTTGGACATCATTTAGACCTAATGGGGCTATCATACAAGCTTGAAATTTTTTACCCTCCACATTGTATATAGGTCTTTGATTTTTATTATTTGGGTTTGGAAGTGGTTGAACAGGTAGTTGATTGGATTTCTGAGGAAATATAGTGGATGGTAATGAACGTGTTTGATTTGGTGGTTGGGCCTGGAATTGAGGTTGGGAAGGTTGGGTTGGTTGAGGAGGGTAATATTGAGGTAGATAAGGGGAGTGAGGTTGATTGAATTGAGGATATTTGAGATTTATACCATAATAATTCTTCTAACCTTGTGCCCAAGATGAATTTTGAGGTTGGGGTGGCAAAGGTTATCAAGGCATAGGTGCAACCCATTTATTTTGTGGTTATGCATATGATTAATATTGAGTGTTAAGACCTTGTGTCATTCCTAGATGTTGGGATTTCCATGGTATTTTAGCAATAAAGAAAATCGATTCAACTTGGCTTGATCTAGTTTCATCCTAAAATACAAATTTAAGCCCGAGTATTGAAGGACATTCCTTTGTATCATGATTTTCAACACATGTGACACAAATTTATACACTATCAAGATGAAATTCTATCAAATAATTTTTTTTAATACACTTGGGACAAAGGATAGATAACGCAACATTCTCATATTTTTTCTTATATTTTATTTTGAGAGTATCTAGTTGTTCACTAAGATTCTTATGCGGGAGCATCTGCTCTAAGTCAAAAGTTCAAGTAGAAATCAGACCTTAGGGTATTGACATTTGTCCAAGGAGGAACTATTGTAAAGAGACATTGTAAAACTCATGTAAAAAGTATTTTATTTCTGAGTGAGCATTGATAGGGAATATGTTTAGTTGTTAGGTGTTAATGAGTGTTGAGTTAATGTAACAAATCCCCTTAAGAAATGCGATATTAGAGAGAATATTTATTGTTTATGCTAAGAAGATAGGAAAGTCATAAATTAAGATTTCCTTAGAATAGATGTGGCTACAAGTTTGTAAGAGTTGAGTGAGGGTAGATAAGCTCTGAATTGTTATAAATTAAATTTTAAGCTTCGAAGAAGAGGGGGGGGGAAATTAAACAAAGAATATTAGGCCAAGAGATAGGATAGAGAGGCGAGAGCCAAGAGACAGAGAGGATTCTGTAGGAAGAGAAGGCCGTGCAAAGAGAGCATCAGGCACAGATAGATTGTAAGCAAGTTTTTGTTATTGTATCTATAGATTTATTGATTAATGATAAATTGAATTCATGGCGATTGTGTTTTGTTTCTTTTACGCGTTGAGTGATTTGTAACTGAAAAAAATCGATATCACTGAATTAATTAAATGATTGCATGAATTATGATGAATGAATAAGTCTTTTTGAGTGATAAAAGACTTAATGGTTGGGTAGAATCATGTGTGATTCCAGTCTAGAGCAATTAAAAATTGTGTGCAGGTCGAGAGGAAGAAACAAAGACGAATTCTGGATTCAGAGAAGTGATACATAAGAGTGTTTTATATTCAGGATTGAGACAACGTGCAAGGTGTGCAGCAATCGTGAAAATTACAAGTTGAAATGAATAAAGATACATAAGAAATCTCAGGAGAGATTTGCGAGTAGAGAAGACAAAGTTACAAGCAGCGGTAGTCGAAAATAGAGAAAATATTAAGGCAGCGAAACCGTAGAATATTTCCAAAGGAAGAGAATAGAAGGCGAGGATTAAATCACAAAGATCCAAGCGAAAATCGACTGTCCAGATTGAATTCACAAGTTAAATTGGGGAATTTGTGAAGTGGACACTTGTCGCATGGAGTAGCCAAGTGCACATCGCAATCGGCGATCGTTATATATACCTGTTAAGCCATCACAAGTTAAATGGTATAAGTTGTGATGCGGTGAAGAGGAGCCATGTGTAGAGCAGAGGTCCAAGCGCATATCACATAGCGCATGCGATATGGTATAATGGTTAAAGGGTGGAGTTAAAAGGCGCGACATGCGAAATGTTATATTCGCCGAGATGTGAAGTGATATAATTTGCGATGCCATAAAGATCGCACATCGCATGCGATAAGACCTTTCGGTGATTGTGAAATTTTATGTTAAGTTGGGCGATATGGGAAGTGTTAAGTTTCTAATGTGAGAAATCGGTAAAGATGCAAGTTTGCGCTATGGAAACAAAATATGTTGAAGGATACATGCAATATGTGAGCCGCGATGCGAAAATAAAGGATATGTGATGCCACGCAGCAAAGAGTCTTGGTAAGTGTGCAGAGTCACATGAAAGAACAGAAGGGTAAGTTAAATGTATTATATGTGTTCCGATGGTTGATAACTTAAGGTTATTTTGATTGCAACCAGGGTACCACAAAGCCTATGTAATGGTGATGTATTGCGGGTATGATAAATACTTTTTCTTAATTAAATCTTGGGAACGGACAGACATGATTTAAGATTCCGCATATGTGGGTAGAAGCGGCCTGTTGGCTACATCATTTAGTATCAGAGGGAGTTAATGAAAAAAAAATTATAAATGAATATTACAGAGCTAAACTATGCAGAAGACATTTGTTAGCAGAACAGAATAATATTCTACATGAAATGGAAGGAGAATTCAAGCGTGATTGCGGAAGAAAAGAGGAGATCAGTAAAGCAAATGCACTTTGCAGAAAATTGAGAGAGATATTGCAGAAATAAGAGATCAGATTTTAAATCTGACAAGAAGTAGGAATACAGAGGTAAAGTATGGAAGAAGATGGGAGAAGTGATACTCTTAAAAATATATTGTAGAAGCATAAAGAAAGCATAGTGATGGTTTTTTTCTTGTGGAGAATGGAGATTCACTCGAATGTGAAGAGTGGATGGAGACTGCTTGTGAAATCATGCAGGTATTGTTTGTTTAACTCTGATTTTAGTTTTGCAGGTTAAATAAATATTGAAGATTGATAGTTGCAACTAATGAAGTATCTTAGAAAAATAATATGACAGCCTTAAGAAGCAGTAATGAAGGAAGTTGGTAAGGTTTCTGAGTGAAATAAGAGTGTGGCTAGAACCTAGTATTTCATTTTTTATTGAAATACAAGAGGACAGTTGTGTTCTCAAAAGTACAGATGGGTTGAAGCCTAGAAGGAGTAGATAAATTCTCAAAGGAAGTTCCAAAGAGGGGACTAGTGGCCAAGTATAGAGGAAATCTTGGTTAGGAAAATGTAGCAGGGAGGACTTTTTATTGCAGAGGCTTAAGTACAACTCATAGTGAGTGAGGAACTCATAGAGATAGAGGAGAAGATGACTACTAATAGTCATAGCATAGGTTCTGAGAGAGACCACAGTAGAAGAAAAGTGAAGAAAGATGTCAAAGCAAATGGCATGGATGAAGAGTATGAGAGAGAAAAGGCTGAGATAAGAATGAAATTTAATTTGTTGATAAATTTGTTCTAGAGGAGTAAATAAGACCAGAGTTTTGGTTACAGAATGAGAAAGAAAATGAAGTGGCATAAGCTACAAGAGAAGAGAGAACAACAAGTGAATATGTAGTTAATAGAGGAGTTGAGGAAGCTTGAGCAGATTATGGATGTTGAATTGAGGACAAAGAAGCTCGAAGGAGTTTGAGCTATAGCAAGACAAGGTTGTTGGAGAAGAACAAGTTTCTTTCGAACTTGAAGATGGAGCAATGATGTCTGAAACATCAGTTGAGGCAATTGAGATTTTGAAATTAATAATTTGTGTATGTTTGCAGATGATGTCAAAGAAGACAAAGAAGAGAGGAAAATTTTGAGTTTTGATACAGTTAGTTCTCATATGGAAGATCATACACAGTTAAGAGGAGGTATTGCTTTTCAGCATGCTGTAAGGACTGAAATAAGAGGAAGTTTGGCTCATGATGATGACCAAAAGAAAGAAAAAGTGGAGAAGGATATCAAGAAACCGAGTGAAGTGCTTGAGGAGGCTGATAAGAATACCACTGAAGATTTTCTGAGTCATGTAGAGGACTTAGAACAGCAAGAGGAATATTTGGTGACTGGATCATCAAATGAGACCACTGGGTCTTGTGATTTTGAGATTGATAATTTGACTGTGCTTGCAGGTGTTGCAGAAGGAAATCCATCTCTTGGAATTATCTTGCATGAATTTGAGAATTGTCAAGAAAAGTACGATGATGATTGTCTTTCAGACGAAGATCAAGTTGATTTATTGCAGCAGAAGGAGTTCATAAATTCCTTGCTTAGTGAAGGAAGTATCTCCAAGGAAGATGAGACCGTTATGTATGATTATGAGGAACCTGTTATTGTTGAGGACGGGGAGGAATTGGCTTATTTGATTGACCAAGGGAAGACTGTTGGACATATATCTAAATCTATCACAGAGAGAGAGGATCGGAATTTTATTATGATGAAGAATGGAGAAGCAAAGTCACCAAGAAATTGGATTTGTGACAAAGAAGGAGATAGTGAGGATTGTATAGAATTTTTGGAAGAATTTCCAAGTGAGATGATAGATTTGTGGCATGATTTAAGTCTTTTGGAGAATAGGCTAGCAAGTCAGAGAATGAATACTCTGAATGTACAAGTTAAATTGGACAAAGGTGAGGCATGCATGTCTTATGCTAAAGAGGAATCAGTCTTAGAACTAAAGAAATTTGAACTGACTATGAGGATTAGTCTAGGAATTGAATAAAAATCACTGAGGGTTGTCAAGGAAGAGGAAGAAAGATATGTTGGAATTGATGAACAACATAGTGATGAGGTGTTTCAAAGGAATCAGGTAGAAAGTGAATTGCTGAACTGTTTGTTGGAAGCAACTGAGTATGATGTTTTTATCAAGTATATTGAACAGAGGTTGTTTGGAGATGAGATGAAAGTTTAGAAGAAACAAGAGGGTAAGGATGTAAGGGTGGTAGTAAGAATCCAACAACTTCAAAGAGAAGATAATAAACAACAATTTGAAGACAATTGGAAAAGTGAGTACCAGTTAGAAGATAAACTAGACATGTAGATTGAAAGAATAAGAAGGTTAATGGTGAATGTGTCTCAGAAGAAGGCAACAGCTAGGAAGAAAAGAAAAAACAACAAGAGAAATACAGTAGAAGAATGTGAGAGCATACCCAGTGGGACAATGCAACATAAAGTATGGATACCTGGAGAAAAGAAACAAACAACAACAACAACAACCAAATACAGATTACAGAATGAATTTTTGGATTTAGGAGGACAACTATTAAAGACACATGATTTGGAGATCATGGTTTTTTTTCACCTGGGGAGTCTGATGCAGGATCATCTGCTCTAAGTCAAAATTCCAAGTAGTAATCAGACCTTAGGGTCTTGACATTTGTCCAAGGAGGAACTATTGTAAAGAACATTGTAAAACTCATGTAAACTGTATTTTATTTCTTAGTGAGCATTTATAGGTAGTATGCTTAGTTGTTAGGTGTCAATGAGTGTTGAGTTAATGTAACAATCCCCTTAAGAAATGGGATATTAGAGAGAATATTTGTTGATTATGCTAAGAAGATAGGAAATTCATGAATTAGGATTTCCTTAGAATAGAAGTGGTTACAAGTTTGTAGGAGTTGAGTGAGGGAGGATAAGCTCTTAATTGTTATAAATTAAATTGTAAGCTTCGAAGAAGAGGGGGGCCAAATTAAACAAAGAAGATTATGCCAAGATATAGGATAGAGAGGCGAGAGCTGAGAGACAAAGAGGGTTTTGTAGGAAGAGAAGGCCATGCAAAGAGAGCATCAGGCAAAGCCATATTGTAAGCAGTTTTTTGTTATTGTATCTCTACATTTATTTATTAACGATAAATTGAATTCATGGTGGATTTTTTTTGTTTCTTTTACGCACTGAGTGATCCGTAACTAAAAAGATTTGATATCAGTGAAGTAATTAACTGATTGCATGAATTCTAATGAATGAATAAGCCTTTCTGAGTGATAAAAGACTTACTGGTTGGGTAGAATCATGTGCAATTCCAGTCTGGAACAATTAAAAATTGTGTGCAGGTCGAGAGGAAGAAACAAAGCCGAATTCTGGATTCGGAGAAGTGATACAGATGGGCGTTCTATATTCGGGATTGAGACAACGTGCAAGGTGTGCAGCAAGCATGAAAATTCCAAGTCGGAATGAATGAAGAAACAGAAGAAAGCTTAGGAGAGAGAGTTGCGAGTAGAGAAGACGAAGTTACCAGCGGCGGCAGTTGAAAATAGAGAAAATATTAAGGCAGCGAAACCGTAGAATATTTCCAAAGGAAGAGAACAGACGGCGAGTATTAAATCACAAAGATCCGAGCAAATATCGACGGTCCAGATTGAATTTACAAGTTAAATTGGGGAAGTTGCGAAGTGGACACGTGTCGGACGGAGTAGCCAAGCGCACATTGCAATCGGTGATCATTATATATACATGTTAATCCATCGCAAGTTAAATGGTATAAGTTGCGATGCGATGAAGAGGAGCCACGTGTAGAGTGGAGGTCCAAGCGCATATCGCATAGCGCATGCGATATGGTATAATGGTTAAAGGGTGGATTTAAAAGACGCGGTATGCGAAATGTTATATTCACCAAGATGCAAAATGATATAAGTTGTGATGCAATAAAGATCTTGCATTGCATGCGATAAGACCTTTTGGTGATTGTGAAATGTTATGTTAAGTTGGGTGATATGCGAAGTGTTAATTTTCCGATGTGTGAAATTGGTAAATATGCAAGATTGCGCTATAGTTCGAGTATTGCGCTATGGAAACATAATATGCTGAAGGATACATGCAATATGTGTGTCGCGATGCGAAAATAAAGGATATGCGATGCCACGTAGCAAAGAGCCTTGGTAAGTGTGCAGAGTCACGTGAAAGAATAGAAGGGTAATTTAAAAGTATTATATGTGTTCCGATGGTTGATAACTTAAGGTTATTTTGATTGCAACTGGGGTACCACAAAGCCTGTGTAATGGTGATGTATTGCGGGTAGGATAAATACTTTCGCTTAATTAAATCTTGGGAATGGGCATACATGATTTAAGATTATGCGTATGTGGGTATAAGCAGCCTGTTGGCTGCATCAGATTCCCAACGATATATATTTTAAATTTATCAAGAAAATTTCTTAATTCTTCTCTACTCATTGTTCCAGTTGCAAATTTACTAACCCTTGACGTGGTTGGATCTTTTGGATTCTTACTAGATCTAAGCTTACCTCTCGAAATATGTTTTCACAACTCACAGATTTCACTAAATGATAGTTGGGAAACATATCCATTTCCCATTAAGTTGGGTCAATCCACTAACCTCTTCTAGTTTTTAACAAAAGACTTTTCAATTTTTCCTCATCTAAATCATGCATCTTATCCCTTTTGATATTGTAGGAAAATATTTCCACTAAGTCTTCAAGGATTTCCTTAAAGAATTCATCCTTAAGGTTATGGGGCATACAATAATATTTATATTTTTCTAGGAACACCCTCTTCATTTCTTCCCATGTTATAATAGTTCGTGTTCCTATACCCAATGAACCATTTAAGGGCTCCATGTTTTAGAGTAGCTGGAAATAATTTCAATTTTTGAGTTTCAAGTAAATAATCATAGGATCTACATAATACTTCAAACTCAAAAATAAATGTCTCTAGATCCTTAGTTCTTAAGCCATGAGAATTAGGAAGAATGGAAGGTGAGATATTTTTCATTGTGGTTGTGGTATCTTCATCAAAGATAAGAAATCCATAAGGATTTTGTTCTCCCTTGCCTCCTATACCACCACGTCCTTTGCCTCCTCCTCTATTTCCTCCTCTACCTCTTCCACCTCCAATCCTAAGTTCACCATTTACATTATGTATTTCTCCTTCCCCTTCTCCTGCCATTGTATCCTCTTAAAGCTAATATAATTTTCAACAATAGGATTTTATAGCTCTTCCTATGGTTCTTCTACTAATGGTATTTCAGAATACATTTTTCCTCTTCTTCAGTAGGTACTTGTAACTCTCGTCCTAACATTTTTTCTCCTGTTGAACAAATAAATATAACTCCTTCAGTAGGGGATGTAGGTTCTTCAACTATGGCTTCAGTGCAAGAAGTTAGTGAGTCCCTAGGTTGGATTTTAGACCTATGAACCTCAGGAAGTCTATGTCTACCTGTTATAGATGGAATGTGTATTTGAGTGGATGGTGTGGCACTAAGTGGTCTAGTAGAGGTGAGTGGTGATGTTGGTATTGAACTTTTTCCTCTACCTCTACTTACAAATCTACACCTAGAATATCATTCTCTATTCATGCATTCTAGATTATTTTTATGATGTTTTAATTATGCATCTATAAGATTGAATGCATCTAATATGACATGCAAACCAAAAATAAATTTCTATGTACACTTCCACAACAATGGTGCCAAAATGTTGGGTAATTTAATTGATGGTTAAATTACTTCATTAATTGTCAACCAAGGTCTGTGTACTTGTGAAGTGCACATGCACAATATATGGTACGAGTTATATTTTTTATTTATTTTTAAATATGAAATTAAGCTAGATATAAATGGAACTATATTAACTCAAAAAATTCCCACGAACATGTTCTTTCCATCAAAATTATTATTTTAAAAAGAAAATTAATCTTCAAGGCGAAATTAATTGAAAATTCTAACTATCAACTGAATCGAAAATTAATATCTTGCAATGAATTAAAATATACTGTATTTGAATTGAATAAATTTAACCTATTGCATCAAGAATTAAAAATTATTATATTTAAACTTAATTTAAAGATGTATTCTAATGGCAGAAATAAATAAATAAATAAATAAATAAATAAATTTTAAAAAAATTAAAAAAAATAAAATAATAATAATAATAATACTCGCAAGAAATTGAAATATTATTTTATTCAACAGAAGAGGAAATCTAAATATAATTACTCCAGCAAAATACCAAGCTAAGATGTAACTCTGAAGGATTACAAATGTTTGTAGTTATGATTGGAATTTATCTATCCATTACTCATGAAATCAAATTAAAAACTGTAACAACCCCAATTTAACATGCAATTAATTATATCACATCAACAATGAATAATCACTCAAAAACTGTTTAACTAATCATCCTAGAATTTTCAGAAACATGAGGAAGACGACTTACCTGTAATGACGATATTCCTTACTTGAGACTCCAAAGTTGCACGCTATTTGAATCCTGTTGGCCGCAACAAGGTTTTGAGGACAACTCTCCACCCAACTGTAGGCTCAGTTGTATGTAATCTTTCCACGGCTGGCCACCCCCAAGCCCTCAATCAACGTACTACTTCCAGGGTATCCTTTGCCTCACAATACCTTTCTCTCCATAGAATAGATGAAAGAATGCCCTTTCAATCTTCCTCAATGTCTATAAAATAGACCAAACAATGGAATGGGAACCACATGCACACATTCACTGCATCAACATGCAACTTAAGTTTTACTTAATTTAGTGTTCTCTTAGTTTAACTTAATTTTTGTTAGATTTACTTAATTTAGTGTTTCTCTTAGTTTTATTTACTTTTTGTTAACTTTACTAATTTTTACAGTTTCTTAGTTTAACTCTTTGTTAATTTATTTACTTTTGCTAATTAACTCTTTCTTAAATAACTCTTAACTTTACTTATTTGTTTACTGTTTAGGACTCCAGTTTACTTTTTACTATTTAATTTAGAACTCTAGTTTTTGTTTACATTTTTTATTATTCTCTTGGCTTATTATTTATTTACTTATTTATTTAATTATATTATATTAATTATATATTATTTATTATTTTATAATTATTATGGGACATTACATACTCCACCTCTTCAAGGAACTTCGTCCCGAAGTTAAGTATTTAATGAAATTATATTATTTATTTATTATTTATTACTTCATGTGTGACCAACACCCTCTACTGAACTAGTATAACCAGCAGGCATCGAAATTTCTTCACAGAACCTGGGAATCTCAAGGAATCTCTGTCCTTTTTCCCACTTTCGAAACTAGGCATAAGCCTCCCCATTCTATCCATAGCCAAGGCTGGCCCCAAGGCTCGCACCCAGCTCAGACCTCATCTGCCCTAAGGCAGGCATCCAGTCCCAGTACTCAATGACTCCGAGCATCTCACAAGGCTGGCCCACTCCCTCCAAATCTCCTTAAGGTGCACAGCCCCGGGCATCGAAGTCTTACACCCACTTCTAGACTTCGACATCCCCATCCAATATTAGGCACTTGGCCTACAATATCAGGCCCTTGACCTCCTCAAGATAGTCCCACAACCCTTCAAGAGCTATCCATCAGAGTTGTACAAGACAAAGGAACCACTGGCATATGTAGTGTTGATTGAGTTTTTCCCCAACCCATATGGTGTTACACATTCTCCCTCGTAGGTATGGGCTCCCACGAGATCATCAAATAAATCAGCCCTCTTGGCCCATTTGTGGATTTCCTGTCAACCATCACATCTCAACATGCATCCAATGCATTAGTTATAATCATAACATCATAGAAAATAATCCACATCCTAATCCTTTCATTTCATCATGATAATATAACATCATTGTTAATAAAAACATTCTAAATAGTAAAGAATTGCATCCTCATTCATGTCACAAAATCTGTATCGATTCCACATGCTTCACATCATGAAATACCATCATAAGTTATAACATCAACATATATGAATCATGACATCTCATAATAAACTAACCAGATGTCAATATAACTTCAAATCATAACATCATAATCCCTATGCATATCATATTCATCATGAGCATATAATATCATTATCATAGAAAACCATATGTTCATCATTATCCTCATATCATCTCAATATTGATCAAAAATAGAACAACAATACACTATAAGCATTCTTCTCATGAATTAATTTCATTTACTAATATAAACAATGCATACTAACTAGGAATTAATATTATTCAACATCCCTCTAGGATCTATGTTATATACATATTGTGAGGTCATCCTTATTTAAGTTTTTTTTTTTTGGCTCACTTGCCCAAGGGATGGTTGATCCTTGGTGATTTATCCTTTACACAATAATGTTGTTGTTCACTATAAATAGACTTGCTTATCTTATCAATCTTATGTATTAATAACGCTTGACCTCTTAATATTATATGAACCCTTCTTCAAGTTGGGTTAGGAATTCTTCCCCTTAACTTTTGATTTGTCAAATACCCTTTTTAATTTAGAATTTGAAGCACTTGGAACCACTACTACCATTATCATCCACCACAATGTTTGTATAGGCTAAATGTTCTTTGGAAATAATTTCTTTGAATATTAATGGCATAAATTGAATAAGTTGTTCTATGTGAAGGCTCATTATGTCGTCAATCCACTAATAAGTGAAGATCGGTCAAGCATGCCTCTATTAGTGGATTCTCTATTATTTTTTCTTTTATTTTTTGCATAGTCCTACTCACGGTCTCCTTATATAATTTCTACTAAATTCCTCCTTACACCTCATGCTAGGAGATTGCTCATTATTATACATAGTCTATTTCATTTTCCAAATGTCAAACAATTGCTATCCTTAATCATCGCCATTATGAGTGTTTTGGTTCATAAGTTCCCATCTTTACACTTTTAATATTATATGGTTTTAAAATTGTATTAGTTTCTCTAATATTTTTATTTATTTTTTATTCACAATAGAACCCTTCTTGACTATCACTAATATTAGGAAGAATTTTTTTTTTTCTTTCTTAAGGTAGTTGTCTCTTTATACTTAATATTCCATCATCTCATTCAAATAATATATTTATTGTCATTCCAACTTAGTTTCATATTATATTTCCTTACAATTCATGTGTATCTTCGATGAATTTGTACTAGTATTCTCTCAATTGTACCACTTATAATTTCTTCACATCTTATCAGTTGCTTTTACTTCCTTTATTATGCAACCAACACTGGATTTAGAATATACTGACTTAAATATATCATCAATCAATTTTATGTGAAACTACAATAAGAACAAAGTCTTGGAATTTATGTATTGTAACTGACTCAACTTTAATGTACATGGTTCAAAGTGCATACAGAAAGATATTAAGTGAAAGGAACATTTAATCAATTTTAGTTCATCAAATTCTTTTATTAACATTCTTCTCCTCTTTAAAAGTGGTGTTTTTGATTCAAAATCAACCAAATAACCATATATATATATATATATATATATATATATATATATATATATATATATATATATATATATATATATATGAAAATATAAAAATAAAAATAAGACCATTATATAAATTAAATACATACATTAAAAATTAAGATCACATTATTTCTACTTTTTTTTAACTCTATTTTCATCAACATGTCTAGATAACCAATTATGTACTAAAAATGCATTAAAAATAATGCATTCTCAGCACTAAACGTTAAGTGATTGTTAATGAAAAAATAATATATAATATTAATACATATACTTAAAATAACTCATCATAATCCGTTGAATCAAAACGCTCTAACTTTGTTCCTGTCACTTCCCCATAATGCAGTCTTCTCCTCACGGTACAGGAGGTCATGACTCAAAAATTAGAGTCCTATTGCAAACTTGAAAAGCCTTCTAAGAATAATAACACGCGAATTTATAAACTATGAAAAAAAAATGCTAGATCTTTGGGCACCAAGAGCCCTGTAACATTTAAAGATCACCGGGCTTTTCCACAATAGAATAATTCTTCTAAAATGATCTGTTTAGATCAAATTATGGCAGCGCAATATATGAAACAAAATTGCATGATGTAGATGGTTTATGATCTGGAAGGCCGGTAAAGAAAAACCAAACTTAAGCCTCACTGTTTGATACCGAGTTAGTATTCATGTGGCTCAATTAATGTTACTAAATTTCTATCCAATTCAATTCAGGACAACAGACGAGTAGGCAGATAGCATTATCTCCTTAAAGGTTACCGAATCTGTCACCATCACCTATTCAGTGAAGCAAATTAAAATGCAGAGAATTGTTTTGTGCTAAACTCGGGGTTAGAATCATTTCTAAGTGCTCAAGTATTAACTTTCAAGAGAGCAATTCAAGGTGAAGGACGTGGAGAAAGCAACCTCACCCCACCTCTTCGATAGCGAATGAGGTGCATAAAGGCATGCAACGCCCTTGTTTTCTCATATGAAGCTTCTCATACTCAGTGTGCCTTGTCGTGCATGCAATAATAGAAAAACAATTGAAAGCCTCTAGTATAATTTAGGAAAAAATTGAAGAACACAAAAAATCACAGGAAATAAAGTCTACACAGTGCCGTAACTGTAGCAGTGGTAGGGCGTGATTGTGGAAGAAACTCTTTTCGTATTATTTTAATTTGAGATCATCATTCTGACACCGTGGATGGAAATTCATGCACAAAAAAGTCAAAACAATCGAACAATTAAATGATAAATCACGGCCCCGCTGTTAGAAATGAAACAATCAATCAGACATTTACAGTGATTTAATTTTTTTTCAACATGAGAAAAATCGCTGTTTAGATATTAAATCATGGAAAAATAGTCCATCGTCCAGAACATGCGCAACTGAAGAGGAGATAGCCAATTCTCGACAGGAGAAAGGAATTTCCCAGGAGATAGCCAATTCTCGACAGGAGAAAGGAATTTCCCGTTCAGGCAGAGGTAAAAAAGAACAGAGTATGGTACCCATACAGACAATGCCGTGAGACCATATAGTCTCCCAACAGCATACAGAACCCAGCAATGGATACTGGCGTCCAGGCGAAGTAGCCAGGAGGAAAATACATAGAACGGAAGAAAACAAAAAGAGAGATAAACAATACCGACCTCATAGCGGATACAAAGCATTACAAAAACCAAGAGCAATACCCGATAAATGTATTGTGGTATAGTGAAAGGAACGCAGACTGTCAAAAGCCATGCAACCTGGGCGTTGTAGCCAATACGAAAGAGCAAGAAAGTTGTGCAGCATCAGACAGGCATCGAGAGCAAGACCAAAACCAGAACAGGTGAAGAGCACCATTCCAATATAGCATCCCAAATAAAGAGAGAGCCCATGGCTTGAAAGATGACACCCAACTCGAAGAGCCTACAATGGGATAGAGAAGGAGGTCTCAGCTCTATTTTCGCTGATATTTGAGACTGAAATGAAACCAAATTCTTGTACCAGCCCAAGTTTAGAGAGTTTATCCGCCCTGCTGTTCAGCTCTCTGTAAATATGGTGGGTGGATGCCCTCTGAAATTGGGAGAGAAGGTGGGTAATACGCTCGACCCAACCACATAGATGTGGGCTTCGGAGAGTAGTCCTGCCCGAGATACCTCCAACTACAACCTGGGAATCCCCATAAATATCAATGCAAGGGATCTTCAGGTGAATAGCCACAAGGAGACCGCTCCATAGGGCTAATAGCTCAGCTTTATTGTTAGTTCCGGGGCCGCCATTCCAGAAGATATTGTAGCGCTCCCCACTCTCCAATTTAAGCCAGGCCCCACAGCCACAGACCCCCTCCTGTTGTGCACCATCGAAAAAGAGTGTCGGGATATTGATCTCGTGAGGTCTATACCTGATGGACAGGTCCTTTACGACCTCATCCGGAGCAGAGTGAGTTTGTAGCCATTCTAGAATCCGCCAGTACAACCTGTAGGGATCCCACAGCCCCCCATTGAACAGCATATTGTTCCTGGAGCACCATATCTCCCAGCAAACATAGAAGGGCAGAGCCTTGATCCCTTCACCCTTGGATGCCCAAAAATCATAAGCCTGGGCCTGAGACAGTGGTCTCCATGATGGGTAGCCAGCCCAGTGAGATATCATTTCCCAAAAGCCCAGTACTGTCTTGCATTCAAAGAATAAGTGGGAGACAGTTTCCAGCTGTTGATTGCAAATGGTACAGCGACCCGGTCCGATCATACCTCTTTTTTGGAGATTCTCCCACGTGAGGATCCTCCCTTTCCAGAGAAGCCAGTTGAAAAGAAGGATCTTGTGGGGAATTCTCCACTTCCACGCCTTTGTGAATCCAGGGATAACATTGGGGGTGGAGCCTCCAGCAATCATGTTCGAATACAAGTCCTTTACACTGATGTTGGATCCCTTATAAGACCCACCCCACACAATCCTATCACCTGCAGGATGAAAAAAGAAGCCAGCCCCTTGGAAAACGCTGATGATGTTCTGCCATGAATCCCTGTCCTCATCCTGTAAGCCAAGTCTCTCAAAGGTCTTCCAGACAGGAGCATCGTTATCCCAATGAGAGATCAAATTGGAAATGAAGAAGAGCCCTCTATGGGACAGCCTGTGGTAGACATCCGGTTCAGTGCCATGATCATAAGAAGCGCCCAATACGTAGAAGCACGAGATAGGTATCCGCCTCCCATCGCCAAGCTTCCATCGCACGTACTTCTTGATAGTCCCCAAGCTTTTAGACATACTTCTCCAAATCATGGACGCACCCTTATGTGGAATCATTGGGCCGAGGATGTAAATTTCCATAGAACTAGAGCCCACATATTTGTCCAGCATGATATTTGAGCATATGTCGTTACCTGCCAGGGCCCTCCATAATGACTTGGCTAATAGAGCCAATGAGAAAGTCTTCAGATCCAGTAGACCCCAGCCACCCATATCTTTTGGGCGGGAGATCTCCGACATTTTAACAAGGTGAAATTTTTTTTTATCTCCCACCCCGGCCCATAGAAAATGTGACATGATAGCATAAATCCTATTGCAAATCTGTGCAGGAATAAGGAATAGATGCCCCCAATATACAGTGAGCTGCGAGAGAACAGCTTGTGTGAGCACGAATCTCCCGCCCAAAGTGAGCCATCGATTAGTCCAACTCGCAATTTTGTTTCTGTATTTCTCAACTAACCATTCCCAATCTTTGTTCAAATAAGAGCAGGGCTTTAAACGGAACCCCAAGTAGGAGATGCCATCAGAAGTTTTGGCAATACTTACTCCCAGAATCTCAGCAATATGAAGTATTTCCTCCTCCTCGCCATGATCAAAAAGCAGTTTAGACTTAAGCTTATTGATGACAAGGCCGGTGGCCGAGCCAAATCTGTCCAGCAGAAAGTGAAGGAAAACCCAGTTTTCGCGGAAGATGCAACCAAAAACCAATAAGTCATCAAAAAAAAGAGAGTGGGTGATCCTGACCTGTGGAGATACCAACATACCTGTAAAATGTCCATCCCGAGCAGCACTATTAATCAGACGGCTAAATCCCTCCATGACAAGAAGGAAGATGAGCGGAGACAGTGCACAGCCCTGTCTCAGCCCACGTCCAGCGTTGATGAAAGTAGATGGGATCCCATTGATGATGACACTATATCTCACCGAACAAATACACGCCATGATCCACCTAATGGCAGGCAGTTGCAGACCAATCTTGTAGAGAGCCAATCTAATGAAAGACCAGTCTACGGAGTCATAAGCCTTGTAGAGGTCGACCTTGTATATAATACCACCCTGCTTCAGATCATGCATAGTGTGCAAAGCCTCCTGCGCGATGGCAACGGCATCATGAATCGATCTGCCATGTAGGAAACCATATTGTTCATCCGAGATCCACTTAGAGAGAGTTGCCTTCAGCCTGTTTGCAATCAGCTTCGAGGATATCTTGTATAAGACATTGCAAAGTGCAATAGGGCGATAGTCTGAGAAGGTAATAGGATCCGTAGTCTTAGGAATGAGCGCAATAAAGGTGGCGCTAATGGCACCCGGCATCTGTCCCTTTGTTCGGATCGGCTCAATCAACTCCAGCAATTCAGCCCCTATAAGGTCAAAAAAGCCGATGAAGAATTCTACCGGCCACCCATCAGGCCCAGGGCTTTTATCCTTGGCGAAAGATCTCAGAACAAGCAGTAATTCCTCCTTAGATATGGGAGCCATGAGACCCTCAGCAGAGATCTGGTCGAACATCACCGGAATGTGATTAAGAATCCACTGTTGGTTGAGGTAAGAGATCCCCTCATCTTGCTTATAGAAATCTCCAAAAAAAACAACAGCATATCTCCTAATCTCTTCTTCATCAGAGATGATGGTACCCTCCTTGTCACGTATGCTCCAAATGGCATTTTTAGCCCTTCTGCCGGATGCACATGCATGGAAATACTTAGTATTGAGGTCACCCTCTTTGAGCCACTACGTTCTGCTCTTTAACTTCCACGTGAGCTCTTCTATTCTAAGAAGTTCAGTCTTCCTACCTTCCAAAGATTTCAATAAATCATATTGTCCAGCATCAGGAGGGTGGGTTAAAAAAAAGTTCATATCTCCGGGCAATGCGCTCAGAGATTTCAGTCAATTCCAATCTCTGCACTCGCTTTTTATCACGTTCCCATTTTTTGACGGTATGCTTCAAAGCCACCAATTTGCCAGCCAATCCACCAGCATGTGGGGGCGAATCCGCATCGTCCTTCCATAAATTCGATACGAGGTTGATGAACTCAGGGTCTGATAGCCAAACCCTATTGAATTTAAATGGGGCTCCCTTACTGAAGGCTTCAAGACGCCACGACAAGCAAATCTCCCTGTGATCCGACAAAGAAGAATCCTGGACAGAGAGGCGCATGTGTCCCAGGATATTAATCAGCCCTACGCTGACCATGGCTCGATCTAGAACCTTGGCGATGTAGTCATCCCCACACCTGTGGTTTGACCAGGTGGGAACAGCAGGACGAGCATTGATGTTAATCAGATCCCGACTATTAAGGATGTGCAAGGTTTTGTTAGCAGCCCTGTCTAGCCTAGCTTTTTTACCCCACGACTCGTCCACAGAGAGGGCAATATTGTAATCCCCTATCATCATCAAGTTTTTCAGATCCAGCAACCCACTATTTTCCATCTTATTCCAGAAATCCACCTTCATGCTACAGGGTGCATATATGTTAATAATGGCCACCTGTTGACACGTCCCTCTGATAAAACCATAAAGAAGAATGCCCCCAAAGAATTTGTATGCTGTGAAGTTGAAATACTGTACGTCCCAACCAACTGCGACGCCACCCGATCTTCCCACGGCGTCAACCCCAGCAGCCTTTCAGCCCGGGCAGATCTCAAAAATGGCGTTCACCGCATCCTTGCGAAGAGAGAGTGTTTCCTGTATACATATGACCGAAGGTCTAGCATTCCGAACCAAATCCCTGAGGCGAATTATTTTTGAGGGATCGCCAACCCCTCTGATGTTGAGGGATAAAATGGTTGTCATTCCCCACCTTCATGCGGGTGGCTCGCTCTAAGGGCCCAATCCGATTGAATGTCCATTACCGGTATCTCCTGTAGATTCAATATCTCTCCCCTGAATATTTCTTTGATCTTTCTTCTCCCTCTGAAATGTCTGGACCCCTTCTTCGAAGATTTGCGAACAGTTATATTTGCCGCGGACCCAGGTGATATAGTGGGAGAATTCTCCTTGACCACTCTATCATAAACAGTCAATTCCGCAATGTCCAGATCAGGATTCATCAGAAGGCCCTCCAGATTAGTCTCCGCTTCATTCCTAGGTGATTCAAAACCCTGATCGGCGACAGTAGAACGATCAACAAAAGGAGAAGCCCATTCCAGGGCAGGCATTGAGGGGGAAGCAATGAGAGGACATCCAGATCCAAGGTCGCGATTAATGGGAGGGTCGTATTCGGAGCAGGGCGGAATAATAGGCTGGGTGGGAGCGAAGAGTGCAACAACATTCGTGGGTGGTTCGATATCCAGCTCATCGACCGTATCACACCCATCACCATGTCCATTAAGAGGCGAAGCCCATTCCAGGGCGGGCATGGAAGGGGAAGCAGAGAGGGGGCATACAGTATGAAGGTCATTATTAAAGGAAGGATCGATGGTCGTGCGAAGAGGTATCGAAGGGAGGGTCACAGTGGAGGTGGGGGGGACGGCCCCGAATTGAGGGCGAGAAATGACTTTCGCCGATAGACAACGGGCAGGGAGATCGGAAAAAAGAGAGGATTTCGAGGGGGGAGGCGTGTACATCCCGAAACCAGCTTTGCCATTATAAGAACGATGACCATCCGGAACAGCATTGTAAAGCGACTTATCCGAGGACTCAGTGGATAAGGATGAAAATCCACCTTGCCCCATTTGAAATGTGTAATTGTGCCTCCTTCTTGTCTTCGAGAATCTGGTAGGGAATTCCCGTTTAAGGTGGTCCGTTTTGTGGCAACATAGGCACCTAAAGGGGATACCCCAATAGTCAACTCGCTGAAGGTGTCTCCTCTTCTCCCAGACCAATTCTACGTCCCCCGCCAGCTGATGCATAGTTGGTACTTCGATCAAAATCCATGCAACACGTTTGTTCGGGACGCCAACGCTCCGCGGGTCAACGTATCTTGTTGATCCAATATTGTTACCAATGGCAGAGAGAGCCTTTTCTGTCCAGTATTCAAGCGGGAGGCCAGGTAATTTGGCCCATATATACTTGCCCCGTGGAGCGTCCACAAGAGGATCAAATCCTGAATACCATGGCATGATCTGAAGATAGCTGCGACCAGATACCCATACCCTGTCCATAACCTTGCTGCAATCTTGTTTGTGCATGAAATGTACAGTGAACCAGTTCCCCATAAGCATGCTAATCTTAGGCAAGTAACCAACCTTCCTGGTCCAGCACCTCTGAGCCCATTCATACATGTCAATTTCCTTAGAGTCAGCGTAGATCCATCTGCAGACCAGCGCTCGTTTTTGAAGGCTACAAACTCTGTCAATTATATCGTCGTTATCTAGGATCACCTCTTTAACCTCCTGTGCATGTCTAAAAACAGAACGTTCCTTCCCACGCCGCCTCCTGTTGTCTCTCCTGCGATTGGGATGGGAAGATCCAGAGACGGGGATGTGAGAGGTGTGTTCAGATCGAGACTTTACCTGCTCCACAGTCAGTTCGGTCCGGGGACCCAGAGAATGCCGGGAGGAAGTACAGCCGGCCTTCTTTATCCTATCACAATGTAATTCAGCTTGCAACGTAGCCGCAATGAAGGCCTCCTGAGCAGAAAGGTCGGAGGAGAGGTGGTCCTCCCGGAAGTCCAACAGGCCCCTACACCCCGGACCCATGTGAAAAGACCAGAACCGGTAGCAGGGATACTTGAGTGCAGAGGCAGTAGGTGGGATCTACTGCGACCAGTCCCAATCACTTGCAGAAATCACAGCTTGAGATCCGAGAGAAAATCCAAGATCATGCCATATAGAAGTACAGATCATCTGAGGAATGGAGAATAGTAAAAGAGTCTAGCCATAGAGATCCACTCCCCAAGACATACAGAGCATCTCATTCCAAAAAGGGATACCCGGTAGTAGCTCGGATGAATAAAATATAGAGTAAAAAAAGGCAATGTACCATCATCATTGAATTGCAAGGGCCATGGCAAGAGATACTAAGGAGCAGAGATATAAAGAGGCAATGAAACAGGATCACAAAGGGGATACTCGATGCGACGTCCCATACTTCCCCCCTGATCCGATAGGATACGAAATACACCAAAACATTAACAGCGGATGGCAGACTCACCAACTGATCAGAATGAAATAAATGATCGCCTCCGACCATCAGAAGGCGAAAACAGAAGCAAGAGACCGAGGGGTAATAGGAGAGCCGAAGTAGATGCTAATCGCTGTAACAACAACAACATAAGCAGCCTGGACAAGTCCACCACCTGCCCCAAAGTCTGAAACTACACCCACAGCAAGGTCTAGTAAGATGAATGGAGGCAAACCAAATCCGCCACAGACATAGCCAATTGTGACAGACTTCACAATCCCGGGTGGATGTCGAGGAAGTAGACGGAGTCGCAGGATCAGCCAAGTTTTCGATCATTCGTAAAGAACAGATGCATAAGAGCCGATAGTATGATATAAGCAATAACAGAAAGGAAAATGATAAAGCCTATCTCCACTTCGTCGGAAAAAGTCATAGAAATACAATAAATAAAACCATATAGTCTGCGCCAATGACAAACATGCCCCAGGCAGGTGACAATCATATACAATCATACATAGGAAACTTTGGGACCCTTGCAAGACCAATGACCATGAAGGTCCATACCTGAAGCAGAATCAACATGAAGGAAAGAGCCGATAACAGCCAATAGGGAAAAGAGACTAAAACAAGATGACCAACCTTACCAAAGGAAAACCCATTGACAATCATCAGCACCCTGTCACCATTCTACACGGTCACTGACTCTGCTCAGCTCAAACCTCTGGGGAGCTCGATGTATATACTTACTAATTTGGAAAACATAACTTTTCATTATCGTGATTTAAAATATATCATTAAAAATGATTAATAATTTATTTTTTCATGCAATTTTTTTTTTCAAAAGTTACTTATAAATTCACTCTTTTATTTAATTTTTTTTAGGTTCACAGTTAGAAGATATATATATATATATATATATATATATATATATATATATAAAATTTAAAATAAAGGTGCATGTAAAATTAATTAATTAATTAATTTTTTAATTTAAAACTCTAATTTTAGATTTAAGAAAAAACATGTATATAATTATATGCAAAAATAAAATTCAAATTTATTTTTAATAATAAATAAGATTATTATATTAAATTTATAATTAGTATTCAATCAAAATCAAGTTTTAACTTTTTCCTAGAGGTCCCTAATGTCAAAACCCGCTTTGATACCATATGTAACAACCCCAATTTAACATTCAATTAATTATATCACATCAAAAATGAATAATCACTCAAAAATTGTTTAACCAATTATCTTAGAATTTTCAGAAACATGAGCAAGATGACTTACCTGTAATGACAATATTCCTTACTTGAGACTCCAAAGTTGCACGCTATTTGAATCTTGTTGGCCGCAACAAGGTTTTGGGGACAACTCTCCACCCAACCATAGGCTCAGTTGTATGTAATCTTTCCACAGCTGGCCATCCCCGAGCCCTCAATCAACGTACTACTGTCAGGGTATCCTTTGCCTCACAATACCTTTCTCTCCAGAGAATAGATGAAAGAATGCCCTTTCAATCTTCCTCATTGTCTATTAAATAAACCAAACAATGGAATGGGAACCACATGCACACATTCACTGCGTCAACATGCAACTTAAGTTTTACTTAATTTAGTGTTCTCTTAGTTTTACTTACTTTTTGTTAGATTTACTTAATTTAGTGTTTCTCTTAGTTTTATTTACTTTTTGTTAACTTTACTAATTTTTATAGTTTCTTAGTTCAACTAATTTTTTAATTTAAAACTCTAATTTTAGATTTAAGAAAAAACATGTATATCATTATATGCAAAAATAAAATTCAAATTTATTTTTAATAATAAATAAAATTATTATATTAAATTTATAATCAGTATTCAATCAAAATCAAGTTTTAACTTTTTCCTAGAGGTCCCTAATGTCAAAACCCGCTTTGATACCATATGTAACAACCCCAATTTAACATGCAATTAATTATATCACATCAAAAATGAATAATCACTCAAAAACTGTTTAACCAATTATCTTAGAATTTTCAGAAACATGAGCAAGACGACTTACCTGTAATGAAAATATTCCTTACTTGAGACTCCAAAGTTGCACGCTATTTGAATCTTGTTGGCCGCAACAAGGTTTTGGGGACAACTCTCCACCCAACCATAGGCTCAGCTGTATGTAATCTTTCCACAGCTGGCCATCCCCGAGCCCTCAATCAACGTACTACTGTCAGGGTATCCTTTGCCTCACAATACCTTTCTCTCCAGAGAATAGATGAAAGAATGCCCTTTCAATCTTCCTCATTGTCTATTAAATAAACCAAACAATGGAATGGGAACCACATGCACACATTCACTGCGTCAACATGCAACTTAAGTTTTACTTAATTTAGTGTTCTCTTAGTTTTACTTACTTTTTGTTAGATTTACTTAATTTAGTGTTTATCTTAGTTTTATTTACTTTTTGTTAACTTTACTAATTTTTATAGTTTCTTAGTTCAACTCTTTGTTAATTTATTTACTTTTTTTAATTAACTCTTTCTTAAATAACTCTTAACTTTAATTATTTGTTTACTATTTAGGACTCCAGTTTATTATTTACTATTTTATTTAGAACTCCAATTTTTGTTTACATTTTTTATTATTCTCTTGAATTATTATTTATTTAATTATATTATATTATTTATATATTATTTATTATTTTATAATTATTAGGGGACATTACAAAAACAATTGAATAAAATGTTATGGAAAGGAAATATGTTTGTCTTTTATGAGCGCTCGACAGGTTCAAAACTACTAAAGATTAAAATAAAAACCAATGAACAAAATGCCAAATAAAAACATTGACTAATCTGCGATGAAGAAGAGCCTATTCATGAAATAAGTTAAAATTAACATAACCAAATACTAAACTAATCGTACAGCTCTCCAAGGGGCACTCCTATTGAGTGCAACCACGAAATCAACTATCAAACTATTCACCCAAACATTTATCACCAAAAGAATAGAGTAATTTTCATTAAATGTTGAAGTCCTCAATAGCGAATGATTACAAATTTAAAGAGAATAACGATGTTTATTACTTTTCCTCAAGGATATTTATAATCCTTTATTAAACAATTGTCTTAAGAGTAATAAGCTGAGAAGCAAGTTTTTACTTTGAAAACTAATAAATTAAATCTAAATTGGAGTTCTTTTTTTCATGATTTTCTACTGAAAGAGAAAATAATGAGAATATTTTGATTTTAAATATCGATTCCAAATTATTCTCGTCCAATTCCACACTCACTTGATAATTCCATGATCCTCCTTCAAATTTTGTGAAAAGTTGGAGTATTATAACCAGAGTTGACTTCTGGTTTGACTAGTAGATCTCTTGAACCGAGTGAATTGTTAGATCATGGTGATAGGTGGATATCCATATGTCGATATTTTTCCATCTACCTATAGCCTTTATTCCTTCTTGAGCTTGTTATAACCTGCCTAACCATGGATATAGTTGCAAAATCTCTGGTTAGCTATAGAATGAGTAAAATTTGGTGGCTATAGGAATCTTTTGATTAAATTTCATAAAGAAACAACATGTTATAAACCATGAATTATTTATACCTTTTATGATGTTTGAGCACATTTGTGGTGATCTTTCAACTTGAAAATGTAGCAAAATTATCATAAAAAGGATGGAAGGGAAAGCAAAAGGGTTATAAAAAAGAAGACAAATATGGACTTCAACACCTTGTTCGTCTAAATACCTATCACTATTAACGTATCATGCCTAAGTGTTTGTTTTAGACCATATAGATCTTTATTTTGTAGGAATAGCATATGCTCCCCCTTGAAACCTGAAATCCCTATGGTTGATACATGTGGACTTCTTCATACCAGTCTCCATTAAGGAAGACAATTTTCATATCCATTTGATGGATCTTCCTACTAAATTGTGCTACCATGGCTAGAACAAGTTGGATGATGCTCATATTGTTGTAGGAGACAAGTTCTTGTAATCAATGCCATATTTTTTAGAAAACCCTATTGTAATCAAAGTTGCATGATTTGTACTTGTCAAGTGTACCATTTTCCTTGTACTTGATATTGTACACTCATTTACATCCAATGGGTTTATTCCTTGATGGAAGTGGTGTGAAGTCCCAAATTTGATTTTTCATCAAAATCTCATATTTAACTACCACGACCTTTTCCCATTTAGGTCTCCCTTGTTCTTCCTTGAACATCTATGGCTTATATATTTCCTAAATATTGGTCGTGAGGGAAAATTTGACTATGTTTTTTGTTTGTTTTATCAATCATATTTATGATTGCACCTTGATCATTTCGTATATTCAAACATCTCCAATGGTGTTGTAAACCACTTGGGTCTCTTCTTGGGATCTTCATCATCCAATTTTTTACTTCCACCATGACTTGAGCCACCTATATTTAGATAAAAAATTACTAGTCTAAGATACTTCTCATGCACAAAATCTTCCCCCCTTCAGGTGGAGCTATAGTCTAAAGCTTGACACCTAAATCCTTAACCACTTATGTCTTCTCAGTAATTCAAAAGTAAACAAAAGTTTGGAAAGGTCCAACCTTCTCATAAAAAGCACATCTATTGAAGCGTACCTTATCAATGTCAATATTAACCAACTTGTAAACCTTATGAGTGTCATTGTATTTTGTAATCATTGGCTTCTTGCTCTTTGGATTTAACCTTATTCACTTCTCAACTAGAATCTAAGTGTAGGCAGTAGAACCAAATACTTTAAGATTAATTTCTTTGGGATTTATTCCTAAATATGTTTCCTCTGGGGTCTTCTACTTCACCACCATTGTGGAATATTTATTTAGCAAATATATTGTTATGAACGTTTCCTTGGCCCAAAATATATTTGTAATAGCCTTGTTTTTCAACATACACTTAACCACGTCTATGATAGTACAATTGTTCCTTTCAACCACTCCATTTTGTTGTTTATTGTAGGGTGAAATATATTGTCTTTGGATCCCATGTTTAGCACAAAAGTAATTGAATTATTTTGAATATAATTCCCAACCAATTTTCAGATCTAAGAGAAGAAATATGACAAAATATATGCTAACGCTTTGAACATGAAACTCATTAAACACTTCAAATTTTAATTTGAAAAAAATACACCCACATATTTCTACTAAAAGCATTAACAAATAGAAGGAAATACCTAGCATCAGAGGTTGATATTGTGTTAATTGATCCACATATATCTACATGAAACATCTAAAGGACTCTATGTGCTCTCCAAGCTTTTCCTTAATCAAATGGTGTTCGATGTTGCTTCCTTACCTAGAAATCTCTACAAACTCCCTAGATCTTCTGTGAAATGTCTTTAACTCCATCTACAAATTTATCATGTGCCAATTAAGGTATTTCAATCAATTTGAGGTACCCATACCTTTGAGGCCATAATGTATTGATGTTAGATACACTCTTAGTGATCGGTGCATGCTCTTTGACCTATCTAATATACACTAGTCTGAAAAACCCATGGTCCTACACATAAAGAGAAACAATCTTCTTGCTCTCCTTATAAACCATGTAGCATTTGTGATTTCTAAAGTTGACATGTAGATGGGGGTCATTCCTCATAATATAATTGATTGAACATAGATTAAGGTTCATACTTGGTATATAGTAAACATTTAGGAACATGAGAATTTTTTCTCCTAAGGAAATCTACACAATTATTGTGCCAACTATAGCATACTCCTTCCCACCATCAAAGATCACAAAATCCTTGGATTAAAAAGATGAATACTCTGTGAACTAATCCTTTCTATTGGTTGGGTGTCGTGATGCCCTTAAATTGGTGAACCAAGTAGATGACATGGGTTGACCTGCTTGTGTCATGGCCATGAAATTATAGAAGGTTGAAAACTCCTTCAATGTATGCACTGTGACATGAGCCTTATGTTGTGGCCTATTATATTTTAGGTAGCTTGAAAGTATTTCTAAGAGGGAAAACCCACTGAAAAGTAGTTTTTTGGGAGATTTACCAAAAATAGGGGTTTTGGACCTAAAGCAGCAAGTTCAGGACCTAAAAGAAATAATTATTTATTCTAAAGGGTTGAGAGGCTAACGCCCAATTTTTTAGTGGTTTCCTACATGAGCCAAGTGAAAATGATAAATAGAGGATCCAAAGGAGATTTTCATTGTGTGAAAAAAAGATGTGAATTCTCTTATGAAAGGAGTTCCCTAGGAGGGCATAGTTATGCTCATGGAGGCCGATATGTACTTGGGATAAGAATACATCTCATGTTCTATGAGGCCTAGTCAAATATCACCTGAGGAATGAGGTTTTGGATGGCTTAGATTGGGCCAAGCTTTCTTAGGGCATTATCAAGGACAATATCTATCCATGTTATTGAACCTTTGTTAGGTCCCTATAAGACTAGTGTATCCCCTTATTGTTATTGTTAGTATAGCCCCCTTATTGTTATTGTTTTACCCATGTAGTCCCCATATTTTTATTATTATTCCCCATAATATCCCACTATTGTTATTGTTGTGCCCTTACATTATTATTGTTAGGTCGGCTAGGATTATGTTGTGACCACATGGACTCTTATATATAGAAATTAGATTTTTTCATTTGTATCATCCAAGAATTATTCATTTATGTAATGTAAAGGAGGTTCCCCCCTCGAAGTGGTTGATTTATAAGGTGTTGATCTCTATTTTCTTATATTTTTTGAGTTGGTTTCATAACATTTGGTATCAGAACTTTGGATTCTAGGGTTTCACTGCTTCAAACAAGTCATCGTGGCATTTTCACTATAATTTTTTTTTTTACGAAGGTTCAGAAGCTAAAACAAAAACCCATTTGTGAAGAAATCCTAAGGAAATTCTTATAAAAATTTTAGATCTTGGTTCACAGTATTTTCAGAGATATGATCTGTGGAATTTATGGTTTTTGTAGGGTCCTGAATTTCATCTCAAATAGGTGACCTTGGTAAAATCGCCATAACTCTCTCTCTAAGCATCGAATTTGAATTTTGTAATAAGTGTCTAAAATTACATAGAATTTAGTTTTCTGTGTATCAATTTCAGAGACGAAGGGTTAAACAACGATACATGGCACACCGTACAAGTTCACCCTACTGAACCAGCCCATAAATAGGACATTACGGGAGATTAGGCATAACTTTTGCTTGAAGAATCCAAATAAGGTCTGACTTGTGGCATTAGTAATAAGATTCTGAGGAATAATAAAGTACCAAAGACAAAATCTTGGGGATTCGAAATAACAAAGATAAATCATATTCAAAATCAAGCTCCTCAAAATCAAGGAAAAGGTGTGTGATTTTTTAAACAAGTTTGCATTACTTTTGTTCTAAAAATCAGTTTGAAGTGATTCCAAGGGAATATTGAAGCATAGATATCAGTATTGAGTTATATAATTCTTCCCAAAAATAATTACATACCCATTAAGCCCTCGGAAAGCTCTATTATGACACATGAAGAGGAAGAATTGTAGTATGATATATCAAAATTATGGTACCAAGCGAAAACAAATTTCGATCTCACAAAGAGCAACCAAAGATGACATAGATGGTTTAAAAGAAGACATGGAGGCTAAGTTGGATGGTTTGAAGGATGAAATGAAAGATAATATGGATGATCAAGAAGTGGAATATCACATCGAGCATCAACAACAAGTTCTCCAACTCTTAAAGGATATCCTAAATTTGGTGCATAATTGAATGAAACAACAGGAAGATCAACATCGCAATGAAAGAAGTTTTGAATTAGTCATGGAAATAATAACTCGATAACTAAAAAACCTATCAATTTCAGAGTATCTCAGCAAGTGGGAACTTACCAGTTGAATATTCCACATGGGAGGATGATAATTTTATACAGAAGCATCCAGAAATAATCAAGCGTTGAGGACAACACTTGTTTGAAGGAGAGGGGCATGTTAGGTCCCTATAATACTAGTGTATCCTCTTATTGTTACTGTTAGTATAGCCCCCTTATTTTTATTTTTGTACCCATGTAGTCCCCGTATTTTTATTATTGTGCCCCATAATATCCGACTATTTTTATTTTTGTTTCCTTACATTATTATTGTTAGGTCGGCTAGGATTATATTGGGACTACATGGACTCCTATATATAGAAAGGAGGTTTTTTCATTTGTATCATCAAAGAATTGTTCATTTATGTAATTTAAAGGAGGTTTCCCCTCAAAGTGGTTGATTTCTAAGGCGTTGATCTCTCTTTTCTTCTATTTTTAGAGTTGGTTTCATAACAACCTTTGAAGGAGGTTGAATAATTTATCCTATTTGAACAAAATAATTGTGAAGGGTTGAGGGTAAATGGTTTCTATGAGTGCGAAAAATACCTAAATTGAAATTCATCTGGTGAAAATAATTAGCCTTAGTGAAGAAGTTGTAGATATAAGGAGAATGATTTTTCTGATATTTATGGAAGAATTTGTCATGTGAAGGAAGGTCGAGTTTCTCCCTCTAATTTTGGTAAGCTAGACGTTGGTTTTGTACAAGAAGAAAAAGGTGTGGACCATATTTTTTTAGGCAAAGATTGATTTTATGCATTAGGATCTACTTATGGTGTGATTATCCATTATAGATGAATAATAGATCTCTGTTTAGGCCTATAATCCAGTAAATTAAATATATAATATTTACTTTCATATATAAAAGTAACATAATCATTGCAACTAGTAATCAGTTGTATTCATAGGCTAGGATAAAAAACCCTAAGTAAAATATTTAATTATACAAGGAATAATATTATAACATAGTCAAGGCATGGTGTCCCAAATTCACTATGTGCAACAACTCTCAACTCAAAGGTCTCATAAAGTAACATTAAAATTCAATGATTATTTCATAAACAACAATACATAAACAAACAAAGAATCATGGAAAACAACCTACTCATGCATTTCTCATCTAAATCCACATTTTACAAATATAATCTTAGTAGCGTTTATTGAAATTGTAACTAGGTTAGGTCTTCATAATTATGATCTTGTAAAGAGTAAAAAAGAATGCATTTGAGTCAAAAGAAAAAACAATTATCATGTCCCATTTGGACATTTAAAAGAAAAGAAAATTGAATTTTATAGTATATTTATGTCTCTCCAAAATTCCTAAGGTAGCCCTCCAAGAATTCAATTCGACATGCCTATTGAAGAAACTCGTTCACTCTTGATGAAAGCATAGATTATTCGTCTCCCTCCAAAAGGTACCTTGCAAGAAGAACATATTTATGAAAGAAATAAAAATCTAAGGCTACATATCTCTATAAAATAAGTGAAGTTTGAGGCAATATCTCCATTGAACTGTATGAAGTTTTTGAATCTCCCATTTTGAAGTATAATCTATGACATGATTTGAAGTAGAAGACAAAATTAATCCCATTATGGAAGACTAAAGCAAACCTCATTGCAAACTTAATTTTTGACAATTTGAGGCATAACATCCTAGAGATATTAGAGGGTTGGCTTAGGTTTTGGAGAATGGAAATCTTGTTACTATTGGTTAGTTTGTCTATGACTTGGATCTCTATTGTTGAAAAAAATTCTATAAGGAAATAATTGTTGGGTTTCCCCTTGTGGCTTTTTCCTTGGCCACTGACCTAATTTCTGATGTTTCTTGTCTCTAATGCACTTTGATATATACTTATATTGTACTTGAATTTTTAAATGGTTAAAGTATAATTTCTTGATGAATAATAAAGAAAGGCTAAAAATAACAGTAAGCTTCACAATTAATCATCAAGATATGAAATCATACCTTGTACTCGAATTTCAACATGGTATCAGAGCTAGTTTGAAGGAGTTGAAGAACAATATGAAAAGAATGGAAACCAAGTTACATATTTGTAATATGATCCAAGTTCCCTATGGTATGAGAAGCGAGTTAAATTTTTACTTATATCTATGACATATCAACTCTTCAATCCTAAGATCTGAATCAATGAAAGCTTAGATCCAAGTGGCATCTGAAAAACATCTGTGTGAGGTATCCAAACTCTCTGTGATAGTATTGATCAAAACATACCTTTGGAAAGGTTCAATGTAACTCAAATGCTAAAATCCTTGTAATGTGGTTTTAATTATTCCTATTTGTAGGATCAAGTCCTCTCCATGTTCTAAATTCATATTTGAAGTAATCTAAGCCTCTATGAAACCATGACATAATAAAATTTTGATGGATATGAACCTCTTTGGGATAGTTACCTCCTGGTTTGACATGGTATCAGAGCCAACCCTTTTTTTGGCATTCCTGCCCTTGGTGTAACTCCCTCCTATCTATGTTATGCTTTTTTGTAGACTGCCATATTCCTGTTGTTTGAAAGTCTGTACATTCAAAAAAAATTCTCTCATCTTTATTGTTCCTTGCTGCATCCGAATTTTTTTTTTCTTCATTGCTCCTTGCTGCTTCTCGAAAAAATTCATTTCACTCCTAGCAATCACTTATGCCTTCTCCCGCACCCCTGGCAACCACTTCACCCACCTTTCCACTCCTCACTCCTCCATGTTCCTGTTCCCATCCCCCTCACCTCTCACGCATCTCTCATGTCCCCGTCCCCCTCCCCCATCCCCGCAGCCCCTCTTTGATCTCCCCCCTCACCTCCCCACTCCTCCCTATTCTCATCCCCCTCCTGCTCACCTCTCTCATACCTCTCTCGTCCCCATCCGCCTCCCCCGTACCCGCAACCCCTCACCTCCCTACTCCTCCATGTTCTCGTCCTCTCAGCCCCTCCCTGCTCTCTGCCCTCACCTCCTCACAGATTCTCCTCCCCTCTCTCACCTCCCCGTAACCCACCTCCCTCGAGTCCAACCCTCCCCAGGTCGACCTCCCCAGGTTCGACCTTCCCGAGGTCGACCTTCCCCAACTCTGACCTCCCCTACACAATTTTTTTTTTCATTTTTTTACACACAAAAAAATAATTCCAGAATTGGTTTTTTTTACATGAGAATACGCATTTTTACCATAATTGAATTTTTATAGTAGAGTGAAATTTTCACTCCATAATTGATTTTTTTTCATCAAAGTACATTTTACACTAGAATTGAGTTTTTTTTTCTCCAAGAGATTTTTTTTTCAAGAGTCAAAATGCATTCTCTCATATCTATTGTGGGATTTTTTTTCTCTAGAAAGGAGAACTATCCTGAATGGTCTCAGAAAATCAAGCACACTCTCATTTTTAATGAGTTTTTGAGAGGAATTTGTGAAGGAGAAGGAGACAATCCACCGACAAAGCCCACCTCAGACAAGGAGATCACCATTTGGGAAAATAAGAAGTGCAAGACCTATGCCTTGATTGAAGCTTCTATAAATGAAGAGGTGAGTCTCCATATTACACTGTTTTCAAATGCCTATGAAGCCTTCAGAAAATTAAAAGAACTCTATGACTCATATTCAGAACTTTAAATTGTTCAATTAATGATTAAGTTGTTGACCCTCTTGCTTTAGCATCAGAAGTAAGATCTGTCATGCATGAAATTAAAAATATTTGTGTGGAAGTTGACATGACTCTCATAGATTATGTTAAGGCATTGTATCCCACTTACTCACATTACCTTGATTCATTGCAATCAAGTGGAAACCTCCTAAAGATCACCTTTGATTCCCTTGAGAAAAACTTTGTAGAAAGAGAGAAGACTTTTCCCTCTGTCTTCTGAATAAGTTGTATGTTTCGCACATAGAGAGAAGAATCATGCTCAAGATTCTTCCAGAGGAAAAGGTGGCCGAAGTGGAAGAGGAAGAAGTAATTTCAGAGGAAGGGGGGGCAGACAAACTCAAAGTGAAAAATATGATCTTCATTTCATACACTGCAATAAATATTGGCATGATGCATCTACATGTAACCTGCCATGGGACAAAAATGAGAAGAAAATAAATCAAGAAAAAGGTAAAAATTATGACAGAGACAAAGGCAAAGCACTTGAATCCGCTGATTATGTTGTAGCACATTATAACATTGGAATAACTGAAGACTTGTTTGATGCTTCACTTAAATCTTAGAGAAATGATTGGTTGCTAGATTCAGGAGCAACATGTCACATGAATTTTAGAAAAAAAAAAATTGAAGAATTTAATGACAAGGTTGATGGAGCAGTATAATTTGCAGAGAAATCTAAACTCAATAAATCATGGCTTGGCACAATCCGGCTTAAGTTTCTTGGTCTTCCATATCATCTTCTACATGAGGTTATATACCTCCCTGAGTTGATGAGAAACTTTTTGTCCTTGATCCACATTCACTAATAAGGACACTCCATTCACATGTTTGATGGAAATTTTGAGGTCAGAAAAGCATCAGATCGCTCACTTGTCATGAAGGGAATAGAAGAAGGAAGACTCCTAAAGCTGCAAGGTACCTCTGCTCATGCAAAAAACTTTGCATTCAATTCTCATCATGATGAAGGTACATTCCAATCAATTATTTTATGGCATGCTAGATTTTTACACTTAAACTATAACAACCTTCGATTGTTGAAGAAAAATGGTGTTACTGGATTGCATACAATTACCAAGAAACTCAAGAAATGTGATGCTTGTATTCTAGGAAAGCATAGCAAACAGTCCTTTCATGATTCACATTCCAGAGCACATAGAAAACTTGAGCTTATTCATTCAGATTTATGTGGTCCCATCCTTCTGAAAATGGAAATAAATATGATGACATTTATTGATGATTACACCATAATGTGTTGGGTTTACTTATTGAAGAACAAATTTTATGTTTTTCAAACATTCAATAATTTTCATGCATGGATTGAAAATGATGCACAAACTCATATTGTCTCTTTGCGCACTGATAATGGAAAAGAATACACTTCAAACAAATTTGAGAAATATCTTCCCAATATGAGATCAAACATCAAACAATTGTGCCCTATAATCCCTAACAGAATGATGTAGCTGAAAGACTGAACAGGACAATTTTAAATATGGTTCGCTCCATGATGTTTTTTAAGAATGTAAAATTGATTTTTTGGGTTGATGCAGTTCTATGTGCCGTGTACATAAAGAATAGGTGTCCTTATAATTCAGTAGAAAACAAAATTCCTTATGAAATGTGGCATGGCCATATTCTTTCGGTAAATAATTTTAGGTTCTTTGGTTCCACCTGTTATGCTTTGATACCTGAGGTACAAAGAAATAAACTTCGTGCTAGAAGTAAAAAATGTATCTTCTTCGCATATTCCAATACCTCCAAAGGATATCATCTCTATGATGAAGTAAATAATAATTTTTTAGTATCTAGAGATGTCATATTCCTTGAACCTTCCAAGAATGATGATTTTTTTGAGTGGAAAATTGATCAGTTGGATAGATTCACACATGAAAATTCATTTCAAGAATTTGATAATCAGATTCCACATCTTGAAGGGGGGATTCCTATACTGAACCAATTTGTGGAATCATCTTCCGAAGCACTCTCTCGCCCACATTAAGAACCAACCTTTGATGACACCTTAAATGATGTGATTGACATAATTGGGAGATTGAATCTTGATTCAATCCCAACTCAGTCAAATGAGTAGCTTGGGCCATCACAGAAAGGTCCCCCAAAATGGATGACAAAGACACTAGAAAACGTTCGTCACGATGAGGTTGGAAAGACAGAAATAAGAAGTTCCACCAGGAAAAATGGAGGTGACATAGATAATTCTGATTCACTTATTGATATGGATATTTCTTATAATTATGAACTAAATTTGTCTACAGATCTTGAATCAACTTCCATAAAATAATTTTCTTCTCATGATGAATGGAATGAAGTGATGCAAAAGGAGTACGATGCCTTGATAAATAATGGCACTTGGAAGCTGGTTGATCCTCCATTGGGAACCAAACCAATTAGCTGCAAGTGAGTCTACAAGAATAAGTACAAAGAAGATGGCTCACTTGACAAGCACAAAGCCAGGCTTGTGGAAAAAGGTTTTGCACAAAGAGAATGGGTCGATTATGAGGAAAATTTTGTCCCCACAGCAAAATGGGCCACCATCCAGACACTCTTTGCCTTAATAGCTCAGAAGGATTGGAAAGTCCATCAAATGGATGTAAAATCCACCTTTTTGGATGGATATCTAAAGGAGAAGGTTTTTATGTCCCAACTAGAAGTATTTGTTGTGAAGGGCCAAGAACACAAAGTATGAAAGCTTATAAAATTCTTGTATGGCCTCAAGTAAGCACTACGAGCCTGGTATGAGAAATTAATTGAGCATCTTCTGAAACTTAACTTCAAACATTTTGATCTTGATCATGCAACTTTGTTTGTTAAGAAAGTTGGGAAAAAAATTGTATATATTGTGGTGTATGTAGATTATATTTTGATGACAGAGAACAATGAGAGTTATATTTCATCCATAAAGAAGGAACTGAAGAAAGGTTTTGAAATCATTGATTTGGGCTATGTTCACTACTATCTTGGTATTGAAGTAACTCAACATCCTAAATTTATATTCCTTTCTCAAAATAAGTACATTAGAGATATTTTGAACAAGTTTGGCATGGATGAATTGAATTCTTTGACCACTCCAATGGAACAAAACTTGAAGATCACATCCATTGAAGGGAAGGAATTTGAGGATGCAATGAAGTATAGACAACTTGTAGGAAGTCTCATCTACCTGAATACTACCAGACCAGACATCTCATTTGATGTTGGAATCCTCTCCAGGTATATGCAAAAACCTTGCGAAGGACATTGGTCTACTACAAAAAGAGTTTTAAAGTACTTGAAGGGGACTCAAGACTTTAGACTCAAATATACACAGGTGGGTGACTTCAGCTTGATCAGATACTCTGATTCTGAATTTTATGGGGAAAAAGAAACTGGGGTATCTACTTAAGGTTATACTATGAGTCTTGGATCAGGAATTGTCTCATGGAGATCACACAAACAGTCAGTTCTAACAGATTCCACAACTGAGGAAGAATATGTGGCAGAATCTGAAGCGACAAAGGAAATTGTGTGGCTCAGGAAAATCCTAGAAGACTTGCAGATGAAAAAAATGCATTTAACTCCACTCATGATCGACAACACTTCTTCAATAAAATTGGCCAAGAACCCAAAGTTTCATGATCGAATGAAGCACATCAATACAAAATACCATCTGATTCGACATCATGTTGAGGCAAAAATTGTCCATCTACGGCATTGTTCCACAAATGAGAAGACTGTAGACATCTTCACCAAAGCGCTTGGAAGAGAAAAGTTTGAAAATTTTAGAATGATGCTTGGACTCACCAACATCCCTTCAGATTATGGGGGGGAATATTGACCCCTAATCCTAAGGGATTGGGTGAAATTGTGTAATAGTGTAAATTAGGAAATAATGAAGTCTAAGAGACATTGGGGAATGAATCCCAATGGTCCACCTCCATGTATATATTCATGTACACCCTCTATCAAATTAATATGTCCAATTTGTGGAGTTACCTCCTGGTCTGACATGAGCTATGAAGAAAAGATACAAGCCTTATTATCTAAATCTCTATAGCATTGCAAGCATATTTCTTTGAAGAAGCCCAAAGAAATTGTAACTAAAGTGCACCAAATATCTCTATGAAATATCTCTTGAATACTAAATCTTTCTAAGGTTCATCTCTGTGTTATAAGGGTTGTAATCACTACGATTCATATCCTAGTTTTAAGGTTGAAATCCTAAGGCATTTATGTTGAATAAATATGATATACATCAATTAAATAAAGTCAAATTATCTATGTTACAAGGGACAAAATCTTTGTGATTTTTCTTAATTGAAAGAGGAACAAGAATTTATATCTAATTTCTGTGATAAACAGATCATAAGGTTGAAATAACACTTCTCACACTCTACTAGAGGCATGCATAATATTTTTTTATCATATCTCAAGAGCTAGGCATAGATCTAAATTTTAAGCCAATACCAAGTTCTCTTGTAGCCAATGACTCCTAAGTTCATCAAAATAATGATATCAGAGATTTCTAATCTTATTGCAAGGATTGATAGATCTTTTAAATAAAGAAATCTCATTTAGGAAATAATATCAAATATAACCTAACAATCTTATGCACCTGTTAGTGTCAGAATATGCATTCTACCATCAGTGATCAAAATCACTCTTTTCATTCTCATTTTAGGTGTCCCACTCTGAAATTTTTATTTCATTCCATTAGGTCATGCTAAAAATTGTTTCATTGATGGTATTCCTAGTCATAAAATCTCACTCTCCCTCAATATTTCACATTTTCTGGCCCAATTTCATGTCTGGCTGAGCATAAAAACACTTTTGAAAATCTCATTTCACTATGTCTTATGTCAGTCAAAGTCAATCATGGAAGTCAAGTCATTCAAGGTCCCATTAGGTCATTAGGTTTCAATGTTCAAGGTCCAAATATGTACTATTTCATCTCAATAAGGTCAAAAAAAGGCGTGAGAGTGACTCAATAAACATTTCATTTTCATCTACAGAAGATTATCTCATGTAAATATGTATCTTTAAATCTGTAATTTTGATTTTTATGATTTTCATATCAAAATGTAATTTTTTATTAAAATAGAGATGTAATTTATTTTTATTTTTTTATGTAGTTTTATGCTTCCTATATGTAATAAGTTTGGTCCCTAGCTGCCAACTCAAAACACACATGCCAAAAATGAAAGAGAAAAGTGTCAAACTCCAGCAACACCATCCTGCAAAAAATAAAAATCAGATGAAAGGATGATCAGCAAAAGTCTTCAAAAAGTGAAAAAAGACATTAGAAAAGTGGGGTTTTAAATTAAAATTAAAATTCGCTTAGCTATTTATGACTAATAGATATCCATTCAAATTCATTTGCCTCCTCCAAATATCAAGTCAACACTCCAAGAGACCAAAATTTTGAAATTCTGAGCGAAATTGGAAAAAGAGCATAATCGAAGGTGCAAATCCTGAAGCGAGGGTGCAAATACATTCAGAAAGGTGAAAATATGTTGTTGATCGTGAAAATACGCTGAGGAGGGCGAAAATGTGCTTAGGAGGGCGAAAATGTGCTAAGGAGGGTGCAAATGTATTGAGGAGGGCACAAATGTGTTGTTGATGGCGCAAATACGTAGAGGAGGGCACAAATAGCTTGTCAAGGGCGCAAATGACCAGCAAGCTCTGCAAAGTATCCAAGTGATCAGAAATTTCTTTCAAATCTCCTCCACTCATTCATTGACCTCCATCAAACCAGTAAGAGGCACATGCCATGACAATTAATCTTCTTAAGTTTATGTGTTGAAGTTTTGCAAGTTGAAGTAGTAATTTGGTGTGTTATTTGAGGAAAAACCATAGTATCTCATTATATTTTTTAAAACTCTTAAAATTAACTCCCTTACCCTTTGCATCCCTCCCACAATATAAAAACCCATTCCCAAACCCCTCATTTTCAAAATCCCCTTTTCCTACAACTTTCTCCCAAAACCCTAAGTCCTAGGTGTTACATCTACCTAGGCTCCCAATTCCTAAAAATCCCTACCCTAAATCTACCATATCATTGCTCCCTGAGTCCCTCCCCATATCACATACCCCTATCAAACATCTCCCTTATTTTTCCTTTCCCATTAACTTTCCCATTTCCCTTCCCTAATCCATAGGGTTTTAACAAAAACACCATGGAAACATAAGAGGAAAACACGTCATTCAATGAAGGAGAGAAAACAAAGATAAGGAGGCCACATAAAGGAGGAAGAGTTCTCAGACTTGAGCCTGACAACACTAAGGAACTCTTAGCTTCTCCATTGACTATCACATGCTTCAAACATGTTGGATGTTATGATTTTTGTGAGAAAATTCATAGGGTTAAATGCCACCCCATGCTAACTAGACTTTTCATATATGGAATCCATGACAACCAAGTTAAATTATTTGGGGTCACTTTTACCTTATCCACTGCTGTCATTTCAGATGCTACAGGAATCCAAAATGTTGGGGAGAAATGGTTCAAGAAAGTTAGGTTGAAGAAACATGATTTTGACTTCTTCCTAAAACCAAGACACCAAAATCAAACAAATAGGTTCTTCCATTTTTCACACCTCTTGGACATATATGCACCAATGATGAATATTATCATGAAATATTTTTCATGTGAAGGGAGATTTTCAAGGCTCTATTCCTATCAGTTCTGGCTCTTGATGCATTTCAGTATGGTAAGGATGCTTAACATGCCCTATTATATTTTCCGGAGTATAGATAATATGGCATACATTTCCGAGAAGAAAGAATATGAACAACAAATGAGAAGCCTATTCCATCATTCCCTCATAAAAATCATAGTCCTCCACCATCTCAATCAACTGAACATTACAGGAGCACCTTCATAGCCAATGATAATTTCATTGAGCCATCCATTCATCATGCACAAAATGTTCCTTCATCATCTCAGCCCATGAATCACTCATCATCATCAAATCAGTCCCATTCACCTCCTTCATCTCCATCTCATCTTCCTCCATCTCCATCTCATCATGATCCTTCATCTCCATCTCATCATGATTTTGGGTCACCTAGCAGGATTGATGACATTGAGCCTAAGTGGGCTAGCATGGTTGAATTTGAGCCATTGTCAAAAACCTACCAAAGAGACTATAGGCATGTGTTTGATTCACTTGGAGTGGAAGGTACCATGCCTTCTACATCAACACAGTAGGTGGATAAAGGTAAAGAGAAGGTCATTGAGCCAGTCATTCGTGATGAGGAGGAAAATCATGAAACTAAGCAGGAATTTCATATAGTTGACCTAGATGAGGATGATAATGATAAAATCACAAATTATACTATCAAAGGTAAGGATGTCAAGATTAAGGAGCTTCAGACTAATCTTGATAGGGCTAGGTATGTTGTACACTTCCTTGAGCAAGAAAAAAGACCAAACAAGTCATTGATGAGGTGAAGTACTTCACTTCTCAAAGGGAGGCTCAAAAGGCCCAATTAATGCTATATGAAACACTATAGAAGTATGGCTTACTTGGTGGTGAAGAAGAACAGGTACCAAGATAGAGACCTAGGACTAGAGGGCTGAAAAGAGCTCTAGCTCTAGAGAGACAAAGGGAAGCTGAGCTTGCTGAACAGCTAACCCTAAATGAGTAGCTTTCTATAGAGATCAATAAGAACAGGGAGCCATGGCATGATAGAGCCAATCAACACTTGGATAAGCTTCTAGAAAAGGAATAAGGATAATGACTTGTTGAGGAGGAATGTCAAACTCCATGCCCAAAAAGAGAAAATTGCGTTGGCCAAGCTCAAAAGAGCCAATGCCAAAATTGAAGAGTTGGCCATGGAGGAGAAGAAAAAGTTGGAAATTATTGCTGAGGCTTCTCTCCAAGCTTAGACACATCATCATTAGCCATTCCAACACTTTTGAGGCATTTTCTAACTTTTTGTCAAAATCTAGAAATCTCTATGTTTTTTGAGACAATTATTTAGTAGAAAATTAGGCATTTGCGCAATGCCCTAGGCGCTACGGAAATAATTGGCACACTTTTTGAGGAGAATGAAAGCACCATTGGATTCATAATAACCTATGCATCTTATAAAACCATTTTTCCATCCTTTTTTTGCAGTTTTGATGGGTGAAAATCTCAAAAAACCATCAAAAAATCACCTTTTTGCCCCTTTTTTGACCTAGGCACTATGCAAATACCAATCTTGGGAGAATGCCGTTTTGAGGGGGGAAATTACCTCCATTTTTAGTACTTGAGGCATATTCAGAAAAAATACACGCAAGGATTTCCAACAAGCTATCTTGGGCCTCATTTGGACACCGGGAAAGCCGCCAAAAGTGGCCCTGAACACAGAGGGCGCAAATGACTAGTGGAGGGCGCAAATGCACAGTGGAGGGTGCAAATGACCAATTTGCTTATTTTTTCAAAATTTCTCTGAAATTTTCACTTTGCCTTAAGAAATTATGTTTCTACCCATGTAATTAATGATGTTAAATTTAATTATGTTTGAGATTAGTTACCTAGGGTAGATTAATTGGTTAAAAGTCATTAATGAGTCATAATGAATCAGTTGAATGTAATGAGGAGTGAGTCACTTGGTCCATCCTACACTTCAGTTTACAGCTCAGAAACTAGTGTATCTCTTCCTCACCTCATGGATTCGACCCCTGAGGATGAGCGAAGCTTGTTTTGATTTCTATTTAGCCCCTTTATTCACACTAGTTAAGGGTTGGAATTAGTTTGTATGTTTTCTAGTTGATCAAGGAAACTTTTGTACTCAGTTTGGCTAGCTAATAAAGAGGAGTTGCAACTATTTTATGGGATAATTGTGGTATTGATGTCTATAATTGTATTTTATTTTGTATCGTATGTTATAATGTATTGTATTCATGTTCACTTCATTTATATGCAATGATCTCTTACAAGTTAGATAATCAGAATACATGTTTTCAATGCTCTGTTTTGTGTAATTGATCATAGTTTGTCAATATTCATCTGTCTAAGAAGAATACATCTCCATGCTATTCCTAGATTTCTTTCAGTTTCAACACCATTCCATCACAATAATATTCAAGCGATAAGCCTTGTGCCTACCTTGCCCCTTTGATCCCTGCAACCCTATCTCATTTTCCCTGACCTAGCTTTCCTTGACCTAATTTCTTCATCCAGTGATCCCCCAACAAAAATAAAATTCAAACAACCCCCTACACTCAATCTCTAGCTTAAGAACCATAATTTATCCAGCCCTCTTGGTTGTGACCCATTTTGGAGAGATCCCTCTCCGACTTGATAGGGTTAGCTATCAAGTCAAAATCTTGGTTTGTGGTTACCTCTGTTAGGATTCCTTCTTCAGCCTTAGGAATCTGGTGGAGTGCTAACATTTTGGTGTTGTTGTTGAGGAACGAAAAGACAAAATTTTCCCTGGGTGTACGACAAATATTTATTGGAAACTGATCCTTTGGATGATATGATCGAGTTTCATAAGGTTGATTTCATAATTGCAGTGCCTCACAGCAGATCTAGATTCTACAAGTTATACTAGAGCGAATCTAGACCCTGATCCAGTTGATCTAGTTTATGATCCAGATCAATTATTTGGAAGACATCGATATCAAACTCTGCATATTCAATTAGGACCAGTTTCATTGGTAAGATTGGTATCTCTAACTACAAATTTACTTTCTCTAAAAGATATAACCTATGACATAAAATTTGAATTATATTTATTTAAGTATAAATATGAAACTTCTTTGTCCAATATAGTATTTGATCCTCTAAGGTTATCCGAGGTAAAACCTTTGTCTGAATTAGACTTAAGTCCTTTGAATGATTGGTTTTTCGAAGAAATTAAGCCCCATTCTGACCTTGATATTAAGGAGTAGATCCAATTTTATCATCCCGAGGAATTTTTTAACTCATCTAAACCTCAAATTCAGTCAATTATAGTATATTCATCTGCACCTTCAACTTCATTATACATACCTGCCACTTCAGTACCAACAACTTCAGCTCCTTTACCTATTCAGCCCATCCCTCCAATTGTCAATCCAGTATTCCATACAACAGGAATTATGGAAATATTTTCCCCACTCGTCTTACCAGCCCAACTGCATGACTTACCTCAAGGATATGGCCAAAGAATTCCCCTCTTCAATGAAAAATCTAAAATCACTGCCTGTCAGCACATGGCCAAAATCACAACCTTCATAGATCTTGAAGAGTTAGATGTAGATGATGCCAAGATGTGAATCATCGCACAATTTTTTTATGGTGAAGTTGAAGTTTGGTTTCGTGCCCTAGAATTTAATTCTATTAGGACTCATGATGAACTAACTGATGCTTTCTTAGCTAGGTGGGATGAGAAGAAAAACCCTTTACAAATATTTTTGGGCCCTTGTTTTGAAAATGAAACGGTTTTGAGTCGTGGAGAACAGGTGGCGGAGCGCAACCACGGTATACAGGGAGTTGTCACGGTTACGAAGAGTCGGAGAACAAGTGGCGCGGGAGTTGCATAAAACCAGCACAGATGGAAAGAATGAGCGACAAGGACAGGCAGTAGAACTCTTAGTGACCAGGGAGAGGTGGCAAACAACAGAGTAGGAAAGGAGGGAAAACTGACAGTTGCGTTGGGAAAGGAACAAATAGGCAATCAGCCAACGTAGATAGGGGGTTGGTGCAGTAGAGGGCGGAGGAAGAGAGTCGTAGGAGAGCTCTATTTTGTTCGGTTCTATTCTATTTTGTTCTGTAATGTTGTAATTCGTCCTTCTATAATCAACTCTGAGGAGTAATGTAACTGTCCGCTATTGATAATGAAATATACTTCTACCTGGGTTTCATTTCATGAGTTTCGTGTTAAGCATTTGGTTATGAAGAATGTATTTCCGCTTTTAAATTTTAATTTTTCATCCTGAATATGCTTCATGAGTAGTATCTTGTGTAAGGTAGCTAAATCTGGTTGTAGTTCCTAGCTCTATTTGTTTGGATCCATAGTTGTGATCATTCGATATCTGATATGTTCCTAACCTTACTAAGGTCACGACATACCTCGGGTGAGACTCTTTGCTCTTCGAAGTAGGTGAAAATTCTGGTGTTGTGCTAGACTACTACGAAAACCTTGTTGGCCTCTCTCTCTTGAACCTGGGTCTTACTCAAAGACCTTCTTTCTCGCCAACAAATGGTTTCATTGCTGGGACCTGAAATTTCATTTAGGAACTAGATCATGGTATCATGGATCTTCGAGAGATAAATACGAAGTTGGTGGGATAACCACTTAGATCAGTTCATAGCGCAATAAGCTGAGTTGAGACAGCAGAGGGAGAAAATTGTTAAGGAACGAATTCTATTCTATGAAGCTGCGAGTGATCTCTACAAAAAATTCTGGGGAAATATTCCAAAGCAACTCTATAACTGGTTGTGGAGACTACAATTCAAGACAGTCCAAGGAATCTCGTGTAAGATCTGTCGCAAGTGGTTGCACGTGGATCTGATAGCACTCCATCGGTTAGATACTGATTTGACCCGAGCTGTAGATTTCTGGGTGCAATCTACCTTGGAAGGATATATAGTGGAATTCGCGGCTGAGTGTTACCAGTCCTTCTCAAAAGCAGAGGATGTATTCAGATCCGGATTATGAGGAGATTTGTTGAAGGAAATTCCCTTGTGGGTCAAAGCTTTAATGGTAGACAAGGGATTGATGGAATTTCAAAAATTTGAGATGGAGACTTAAACCTCCAGTACTGGGGGAAGGAGCTGAGGGAGATATGCTACAAGTAAGTTGGAAGGGGGAATAGGGATATGGATGCCGAGACCTTCAATAGGTTGAGAGAGCGACGAGCACATCAAAGGGTGCAGATAGTTGAGAAGTGGCATGAAAGAGTGATGAAGGAGTTGGAGAAGCAGGAAATTAGTTGACAGGACAAGGAGAAGGCGTCACAGATGAAAAAGGAGATGGAAGGTCATACGGGATCCCAAGGAATAGGAGGGACCATCAAGGAATTCAGGCAAGTGTATAGGAGCCCAGCCCAAAGAGAAAAGGGAGAAAAGTCCAACATGGAGGATGTGCGCCCCGACGAGATGTCCTATGTGGAGTTGGATGTTGCAATTGAGCAACTATTCTGAGAGGGGCCATCACCCATAGCTCAAGGTAACTCTATTCCCCAAAGTTAAAGTATCTCTAGTCCCAACCATCCTTTGGTACTCTATCGGCCACTAGGTGAAATTTTTGTTAAGTTACGAGAATTGAGTAAGTTGAATAGTGTTCAGTCTATAGCAGCAATACATACTAGCAGTAGTGCTAATGATACAATTTCACAACCAAGAAATAGGGGCTTTATTCTAGTACAATCCACACAAAGAAGTATGGTGGGATCATTTACCCGATGCCTAGAGTTCTCTGGGAGGGGCAATGATGATGTGGAGCAGCACTGGTATCTCTACAAAGCCATATGGAGGGCTCGACAGACACTAGAGGCTGTTAAGTTGATTGAATTTTAGACTACTCTAAGGGAGAGAGCTCTTCGTTGGTTCATTAAATGGTCTGAAGCTCATCCCAACCCAACGATAGATGATGTAAAGAAGTAATTTGTCAGAGAATTCAAGTTACCTCACACAGATCAGTAGGGTTTATCAGAGATGTGGGAGATTAAACAACAAGAAGGTGAAACTGCATGGGATCTGATGAGAAGGTTCAAGGATGCAGTTAGAAAAGTGAGTTACCCATTCGATCTAAATCATCAGAGAGATTTGTTTATCAAGGCCCTTCTTCCATTGACAAGAACTCCCCTAACGCAACAGAAGATCGATACATTATAAGATGCATTGGAGCAAGCTATGAAGATAGAGGCTATGGTAGGGTATCCATAGGAGTTCAAAGGAGGGCGGTAGCTCAAGACCCTTCCATATTGGGGTTACAACATCAGATATACAGTCTTACAGAAAATTTGAAGGATATCTAGCCAATGCGACCTACAAGACCCAATGTATGGTGTATGCACTGTCTGATGGAGGGACACGTGGTCATCGAATGCCCAAGATTGCGGGGACAAAATGCAGGGACCTCAGCAGCGGGGACACAAGGAACGCCACCAGTAGGGGGAGTTGCACAAATAAATACGGAAGGGTCATACCCGCCGCAACCCCACTTCATAGGGTTCCCTATGCAACAGAATCAGACTGCAACTGAGTACTGTGAAATATGTAAAGGAATTGGTCATCCACCACGCCTATGCTCAATTTTACAAAAATACTCCAATGTTCCAAACAACATATATTGTGAGTTTTATGCTTCCACAATGCAAAATACAGAGCAGTGTAGAGCCCTGGATGCACTGGCGGAATGATTGGATAGGCCATCATATATAGTGAATGAGGCTCCTAGGGGACGAGGAGGAGGAATGAGAGGAGACAGAGCTGGAGGAAGAGGACCTATAAGATGTTACAATTGTGACCAAGAGGGCCACATAGCCAAGGAATATCCACTTCCCAGAAGACCATGCTGCTCTCAGTGCAGAGTCAATACACATGCAACAGAAGACTGTCCAGAGCTAATTAAAAGATGGGAAGAAAGAGCCAGACAACAAGGAGAAAATATGGTAAATGTAGAGCCAAGAATAGTAGAGGCTCAGGCTATGCAGAATGTAGCCATAGTAACGCGGGGAGGAAAGAGAACAGGGGAAGATGCACAGAATATAGACCCGATAAAGTTGATAAAGCCAACATCTCCAAAGCCAGTGTTCAAGCCAAATAAACAGAAGCCATACTTTGAATAAGCATTGGAAACATTTGCCCAACTTAGGGGAAGCAAATGCAATGAGTTACCAAAGTTGACGGTAGACAAGAAAAACAGACTAATACAAGCATAATGATCGAAGACTAGTTCCGGCTATTTTTAAACATTGTAACCAATGCACCGATGTTGGAGCAACTAAAACAAAATCTGGATATGGTGGTGCAGGAAACCACAAAACCAAAGGAGTCAAATGATGCAACACAGAAATACATTCAGAGATTCAAAAGAAATAAGAGAATAACAAGAAAATAATTCTGTGTAAACACTCAAGTCGCGGGATTCCAAATTAACGACACCATGCTTGACCTAGGGTCAAATGTCAGCATTCTACCAAGGAAGATATGGGAAGCATTGGGGAGACCAAAGCTGACATATTCACCAATACAGCTCCACATGGAAAACCAGTACTGCATTGTGCCTATCGGCAGGTTGGAGGAAGTTGAAGTTGATGTTGCGGGAGTAAATACATACATAGACTTCGAGGTGATAGACATTATGGGTGATAAGGATCCCTACCCAGCATTATTGGGGATAGACTGGGCTTTTGAGAACTATGCAGTGATCGATCTGAAAAAGGAATTGATGATATTTGAATATGGGGAAGTTAGGGTCACTCAGCCACTTGAGCAATATCAAGGACCCCGATATACAAAAACTGTTGACAACAGAGAGGATGCTCAACTTCTTGATCATCTTTATCAGATGATAGCAGGGAGAAGAGAAGATTATATCAACCCAACATCGGGGGGGACTGTAAGCTGGAGAAGTGTTCAAAGCTCAGACTTGGGCTCAGAAATAGCCTAGGATGATTGGCAGCAGGGGGGATATGAGACCAATACAAGAAGATGTGCTAACATCCGAAGAATCAATTAGATCGAAACTGAGGTAAGAGAATAATTGACTTTATCAAATATGAATTTTGTAAATACATTTATTTCCAAAATATAAGATAATGTACCAGTGGAACATAGAGTCCCACTCATGGATGTGGCTCTACAATCCACATCAGCAAGGTGGTGGAGCAACCACTACAATTCTCTGTCGTGATGGGACGGGGTTGCAGCAACGTTGAGGGCCAGATTCAAGGAAGAGAAAGGACCACAATTCACTAAAAAATACCAAGGGGATTTTGACCCCAGTAAACATATACAACATTGTGAGTACCAATTGAATAAATCAGGGTACCCGAAAGATCTGTGGGTGCACAAGTTTGTACATTCATTGGATTCGATTCCACAGGCTTGGTACCTAACTGAAGAGAACAAAAGAGGAACTGGTACCTAGCGAGAAGTTGCAGATCAGTTTACGTAATGCTTTTCCTTTGAAGGAGAAACAAAACCAGTCACACAAGCATTGCAGGCCATTAAAAGGGTATTGTTCTTTCCAGAGATTCAGGAGGATGAATAACAACCACTCCCAAAACAGAGTGTCAGACAGTCGGTAGCATGCAAAAATATAAACAGTGAAATGGATGATGATGATGATCTAGAAGCTCTTAGACATTTATATTTTGAAGAAAAAGAAGTGGAGCAGGATATTTAAGAAGAACCTACAACAGAAGGAATTCATCTACTACTGTTGAAGACCAAGAAGCTGAACATCAGAGCACTGGAAAAGCCCAAACTTGTGTCAATTAGTGACTAATGGGATGCAGAAACGCTAAGGAGATATTTAATATACTACAGGAATATGAATACTTTTTCCCATCCTCAGTAGCGGAGCTAAAAGGAATAAAAGGAGACATGGGGGGAATGCGTATAATTTTGAAGCCCGACACAAGACCGGTAAAGCACAAACCATACCGTTTGAATCCAAGAGTAAAAGAGAAAGTCAAGGCAGAGATTGATAAAATGTTGAAAGCAGGGTTGATATTTCCGGTGGAAGAAGCAGAGTGGGTAAGTCCTATAGTCATACAAAGTAAAAAGGAAAAGTCTGAAATTCGAGTATATGTTGACTACAGGAGCCTCAATAATGCATGCATACATGATCCATTCCCGACTCCATTCAGTGATGAGGTGCTCAACAATGTTGCAGGGAATGAAGCTTATTCATTTACGGACGGATTTTCAAGATACCATCAAGTAAGGATAGCTAAATAAGATAAGAAGAAAACAACTTTCACAACTTTCATTTTCATATCATGTAATGCCCTTTGGGTTGAAAAATGCACCGGCAGTATTTTCATGGATTGTTATAGCAGCATTTCGGGAATATATCCATAAATTCCTGGAGGTTTATATGGATGACTGGACAGTTTACAACCTATTGAAGAATCATGCAACGTTGTTGAGGATCATGTTTGACAGATGCATACAACTCCAAATTTCATTAAATCTTAAGAAGTGCATCTTTGCAGTACCCTTTGGGACGCTGCTAGGACATGTTGTTTGCAAACAAGGGGATTGCGTGGATCCACCAAAAGCGGCAGCTATAATCAACATAGAGGCACCTAAAACCATGAAGCAGTTAAGGTCACTACTAGGCCACATCGGCTACTACAGATGATTCATCCGCAACTACGCGAAGATAACAGCCCCATTGGAGAAGTTGTTGCAGAAATCGAAGCAATTCATTTGGACAACCGACTGTCCTACTTCCCTCAATACAATGAAAGAAAAATTATCAAGCCCGCCCATATTAGTTCATCCTAATTGGGACAAGAAATTCCACGTACATATTGATGCCTCCAGAATTGCACTAGGGGAAATTCTGGCTCTACCAAGAGATACTTCAGTTGATAACCCAATTTATTTTTCAAGCCGGAAGTTATCGAAAGCTGAAAGGAACTACACCACAATAGAACGGGAAGCTTTAGAAATGGTGTATTCCCTTCAGAAGTTTCGGCACTACCTATTAGGAGGTACGTTCAAATTCTTCACGGACCATTCAGCGTTGAAGTACCTAGTTGTTACACATCAATTTGTCACCGTCTCTGCAATTCCTCATCCCGCACATTGGAGGGCTTATTCCGTGACCTGTGAGCAGTGACATGACCTGAAACCACTTTCATGGCATCCCCTTGGACAAGGAAATTTATTTCCCTGAAGACAATTCCTTTTGAAAAACCATAAAAATAGCCTTTTTGTCCCTGGCGCGACTAGACAGTTCAGCCCTCGCACCAATGGGGGAAATCCTCCAAAGAGGGCGCGCCAGCTGGCACACTGTCTCAGTGTTGTACCCGTGCCAGGCTTATTAAGGAGTGTTTTTTAAAAATAAATGGCGGAAGTTTGACTCCAACCAATTCTTGAACTGTTCTCCAAATTGATTTGGGAGGTTTGGCTCCGGATCTCCATGTAGAGGAAGTGGTTTTCCACCTCTCATAGAAGCTTCCTTGAGGATAGGGCCAATCCCATGATTATAGGGATCCCAACTCCCCTTCCACCATCTATTTAAGCTTTCCATTTTCCTTTGCAAGCTAGCCTTCAAGAGCCTTCATAGTCTCCAAGAGCCTTCATAGCCTAAAAAATGCTGCAAGAGCCTTGATAGTCCTCATAGAGCCAAATCAGTAGCAAGGAGATTATTGTCAAGACAACTGAAGAGAGAGGCTTGTCCCATTCCCGACGAGCTTTATCAAGACGTATTCCACTGTCGACCCGTCGAAGGAAGATCCAGCGTCAGAGCCAGGTTGTATCTTTCTTTGTATTAATTAATGATAAGCGACTTTGGTTATGGTTCCACTCGTATTGTTCATTGTGATCATGAGTTGTGTCTTCTCTGACTGATACATAATTGCATATATTGGGTTTTACACTTGTGTTCGTCGTATTTCTTGTATGTGCAGGTGTTTGATCGTGACAAGCGGGAGAATTGTGATATGCCAGAGCAAGGAAACGGGAGCGTTATCTTCTCTACGAACAACAACGTTGGACTTAAGGTAGGCCTTCTTCGCAATTTGGTCTATTGCAATTAGGAACTTGCGCCTTAGCGTGATACGATTGTTGCTAGACCCGATCTGGGCTAGTAGGGATCGCCTCTATCCGCAGAGGGGATTTACCTCTACAACAAATTGGCAACTCCACTGGGGAGATGTTGATTTGAGTATTGTCTTGTCTTTTCGGTCGATTCTTGACTTTTCTTGCTTGATCAGCTCTTTTGGTTGGCTCCTTTCATGTGTTTGGCTTTTGTTTAGCTTCATCATCACTAGTCTGTTTCTTGGATTTCTCTTTTTTATTTTTTCTTAGCAAACTCGACTGGCACGCTTATTAGCCTAACAGTTGTGCTAATTGGCACATGTTGCCAGTGTATTACCCGCGCCAATCCTGTTCTGGCGCTAGATTCAGCCTGACAGTTGCGCTAATCTTGTAAGGTGCTAGGGTTTGCTCTGTTTTGAGCTTTCTAAGCCTGATCTGTGATTTTGGTTTCATTTTTACGACTGCCTGAGTGTTCTGGAGCCTTGTTTGACTGACTGTGGCCTTCATCCTTTGGTTTTTTGCCCTCTTCTATCGATTTTGCATTCTAGCCCTAGGACATCTAGGTGCTATAGTGTGTCGAGCCTCCCATGGGAGTTTCTGGTTTCTATCTGTTCAGTCAAATTTGTGATTGCTGCTCTACATTCGTTTGGTGGTTGTCTATCATTTTGTTTCGTTGTTTGAGCGATTAGTTTCTTCCTCATTGGAATTCCGCCTTGTCTCGTTTTGGGCCTAGATTACATGGTTCATTTGAGTCTTTGGGATTCTCTTGGTTTTGAGGGATTGTTTTGTCGATTTGAGCTCTGATTGTGTGTTTTCATTGAGTGAAATTTTCTTTCTTTTACTATTTTTCTTTCGCTTCTCAAATTGTTCATTTCATTAGTTTTCATTTTTTTAGTGCACTTTGCTCTCAAACACTAAAAATACAAAAAATCTCTTTTGCTCTTGATTAGTTAATGCAAATTGAATCTTTTCTGTGTTATTAGTGACTTGTGACTCTGAAAGAAAAGCATTTTAGTTTCCATTAGCTGCATTAGAGACATCACTGGTTGTTGTCTGGTCATTTTGTTATTGTGTGAAAAGCTCTTAACTCTCTCGTAATTAGCTTTCATCGAATGAAATGATATATTGTGGCATGTAGTGTGCATTTAGGATATTTTGAGACATTACACTCGCTAGAGCCTGAAAATTGAAACATAATTGAAGATTAACATTAAAATTTATTCAATTTACCTTAAGGCAGCATTGAAACATTAACAACATTTTTAGTGGTCTAGGCTAGTGATGTGTTCCGGCGCCGTTAAACTTAGTAGTTGTCGTTCACTTTTTGGCTTTAGACAGCGCTAGTACGGACTTGTGCTCCCTGTACCATTGCGTATATAAAGGGAGACCTCGCTATTTTGCTATCCTTTATCCATAGGAAGCCGAGTTTGCTGCCTTATACCCGTGATACACCGGACACAGCATTCGGGGAGATTGCCTGCACGTACGTCAAGTCCTTGGTTGATTTCTCTTTCATTTTGAAACCAAGGTGTATATTGCAGTTCACGGATATCTGGTACACCCTTTTTCCTAGAGTTCCAGAGTAGTCATTTCGATCTTTTCTGACTCATTAAATTTCAAAATATCATCAAGCGCTTGTCCTTTCACGCTTGTTTCCACTCTGAAAGCGATAGAGTCACCTTTTGTCTGTTTCTCGACTCTTAAAAGATGAAACAACAGAGTTTTGTTTCAATGTTTTAAAAATTAACTGCCCACGAAATATTCCTGGTTAAAGTTAGTTTCCTTAGGGTGTTGTTCTGAAGATCATTTTCGATGGCAAATTTTTCGGAGTTCACCAACCAAGGAATCCCCTCCGAAGGGAATCCTGGTATTTTTCCTCCTTTTGGGAATGTTGGTGCTCCTTATATGGCAACATTGTCCCTTCCTGGGTTAACTGTTGGGTTTCCTATTTGGTTGTTTTCAACCTCTGTGGTCCCGAATGTCCCGTCTATTGTTCAATCAGTTCCTCCGCCTGAGCAACATCATGTTGATTCCAAGGCGGACCTCTCCCCTTCTTCGCCTGTTTCTGCGTCCTCCTCTTCTACTTCGCCTGGTGAAAGTCTGGATTCGAGTAACTATGTGGCTAAGAAGAAGAATAAGAAGACAAAGAAGAAGAAGCCTGATAAGGGAGAGGCTAAGGCTGCAACTACTGCTTCTAAAGCATCTCCTTTCGACAAACCTTCCAACCCTCCGTGGAAAGTCAAGTTCCCCTGCATGTTGTGCACAGGAGACCATCTTCTTCGAGATTTCCCTAGCATTCCAAAGGTGCTCGAAGTATGGTCCAATGGTCGTCTGCCGTTGCCTTTGGCTTCCGCGAGTCAGGTTGGGGGCACATCTTCAGCTAGTGCTAGTAAAACTCCTAAGAAACAGGGTAAGATCACCAATCCCTATAATTTGTGTGAAGGGCATCATTCCATTCACCTTTTTCCGTATATGGATGAAGCCAAGAGAGTTTTGGACAACTCAGTTTTTTCTATGCCGTGCCTTTCGGCTGGTTACAAACAGCTTTCTTTGAGTCCTCCACCAGCTAATCCTACGATTGGTCAAGGGTCATCCTTGGTCAATCCCGCTCCCCCGGAAATTCAAATTCATGAATCCATCCCTGACCAACCATTGGTCGTGGGATCGGTTGAGCTAGCCCCATCCACGATGCACCAAGTCTTTTCCGTGGAGAGTGGATCTCATCCCCCTCGGGTTCTTCTTATTTCTTTGGATTCTTCGAACTTAGAGAAGGATTCTCCTGTCCCTATATCTCAAGAAGTTGCTCCTCTGTTTCTCGTGATGGAGGTTCCGGAGGATACTCCTCCTACCTTTGAGATGTAGGTCGTGGAGGATGATCCTTCTTATTCCATAACACCAGGGGAAGACCATCTTGATTCGATGGTAGCCCCTCCGAGTAGTTTGGTCGCTTCCTTTGATTGGAGTCGATTTTCAAGATACCGCCTTCTGTCTTATGTGCCTTTTGAGATAACGCTACAGGCCTTTGGTTTGGTCGTACCCAGCACCATTATAGATGAAGGCGTGTCTGTTAGTGTTCTATCCTCAACTACTTGGCAAGCTTTCGATTCGCCACTGCTTGTGCATGTTATGCAGAATATATTGGCATTTAACAGAAGAACTAGTCAACCGTTAGGGATCCTTCCAAGGTTACCTGTTACATTGGGAGGTAAAACCATCCATATGGATGTGATGGTTGTTCCAGGCCCCTTGGATTTAATTCTGCTCTTGGGGCACGATTACACCTATGCCATGGGAGCGCTTGTCTCCTCCCTTTTTTGTGTGGTCTATTTTCCACATGAAGGATGGATCGTGACCATTGATCAGCTTTCGTTCTTTGGTCCTGATATGGCAACTGGCTCGCCATCATCCCTTCCTAGTTTTTATCCACCCGTTGTATCTGCCCCACCCCAGGTCCACTATGTGGCTACCTACCCCATGCATGTACTCAGTGATAGTTCCGTTGTGCTTCAGGTGCTAGGGGCATTGGGTCCTGACTTCCAGGATGTTTTCCTTCCATCGGGAGTGGAACTCTTGGAAGCGATCACTTCTTGTTCATTATGCTGAGGTCGGTCAGAGCAGAGTTCCTTGTCTTGTGTCAAGCTCCTTAAAAAATGAAACAAGGTTTTCGGAGCACAGTTCATTTTCTTGTGTCAAGCTCCTTAAAAAATGAAACAAGCTCTTTGGAGCATGGTTCTTTTCCTGTGTCAAGCTCCTAAAAAAATGAAACAAGGTTGTTGGAGCAGAGTTCCTTGTCTTGTGTCAAGCTCCTTAAAAAATGAAACAAAGTTGTCGGAGAAGAGTTCCTTGTCTTCTGCCAAGCTCCTTAAACCATGAAACAAGGTGTCCTAAGGATAGTTCTTTTAATGTGTCAACCTTGTTAAAATAATGAAACATGTTCTTGTTCAATTTGAGTCTTTGATCAGATCTCGTAAAATCCCAGTCGAGTCTTTCTTAGATTTCGTAACTTGAACCTTCACTCCCTCCATCTATTTACTCAGGTGCATGGACTGAAGCTTGGGGGGCATGTACCTCGAATTGAGTCACCATGCTGGGGACATGCTTACTTTTTCAAGCATAGTTTGTTTCCGTTTCAAGCTTGTGTAAAAATGAAATCGGTGTCAAGCATAATTTATCTTTGTTTCAAGCTTGTGTAAAAATGAAACCTTTCCCATTTTACCTCTTGTGATTTCCATTTTATCAGCCTGTTTTTGCCAGATGAGCCTTGGTTTTCTCACTCCATCCTCACTATCTTCTTGGATGATCATACGCCTTCACTTGGTTGTTTCACCCATTCTTGAGGAGCCGTTGTGATGAGTGGTCTTGTTAACCAGCCTCTTGACCTTTATCTTGTTTTGAGAAGTTCCACCATTACCGGAACCAATTGCTACCCTTTATACCACTCGTTCCTCTAGGTGGAGTCATCTTTCAGCTCTTTTCTGACTCTCTAAACATGAAACGATTGCCGAGTCGTTGTCGTTTTGATATCATTAAAGTGGCTGCAAAACGACATCTACCCAGTATATGTTTACCCCTTTTTCGGGCTAGGATAGATTATTTACAAAAAAGGAATACCCTAGCCTATCATGACGAGGAGGTTTTCTCAGACATAGTTTTCTACCTTTTCAGATCTGAGGAACTATTTACGAAAAGGGACCGTTGGAGTTTACTTTTTTGCTGTCTTTTCAAACTCTCTAAATATGAAAAGATGACGAGTTCTTCCTTTGTCAGACTCGTTAAACCCTGATGACATCGGATTCAGTCGTAATGACGATATTCGAGTTCCTCCTTCCTAGGGCTCGTTAAATGTACTAGGATGGATTCGTCCGAAGGACGGAATTATATGACAAGCATATGGTATCCTCTTCAAGCTTGTGTAAAAATAAAGAGGTACTCGCCAGAAATGGTGGGGAAAAATGGAACCAGTATCATCGTCGTGTCGGCAGTATGTTGCTCTTGAACATGGCACTTGTCTGCATTCATGTCAGGTTGGGGACATCTCATCTCGTTTTCTGCTTACCTCCATGGGTTTGGGTAATCCCTGTTGACCTCTCATCTGCTCTTTGCCTCGTCATCATGAACTCAGATCCTTTGATTTCTATACTGCCAAATCCACTGTCGTGCCGCCGATATGTTCAAGAGAAGTTGACCTCTGCAAGTTTCAACCCTCCTCTGATCCTCATCTGATCTTGATTCAGAAAACATTATGTTTCTCTGTCTCGCATCGATGATGTGGGAAACACTATGGCCCACCTTCGATCAAGGTCACTTCCTGTCGACTTCAGCTCATTATCCAGGAAGCTGATCTAGAGACTCCCTTCTGGTACCTTGGAGCCTGCATGCCTCAATGGTAGGTTCTTCGCATTCGACGAAAGGTTTTCATGATTGACCTTCGATCAAATGATTCTGTGGGTGTTCGACGCCAGCTCACTAATTCACATGCCGTATATTGTACCTATAGTACCTTGAGGGCCATTGTCATTATTGGTGGTTCCTCTCGCGTCTGTTAACATCTTTCATCATTGGCTGGTAATCAAACGATGTTCTTGCATGTTCGACTTCAGCTCACTTATTCACATGCTTGAACTTGTACTTTGTTCGGGTCGAGATGGAGCGCAAGACCCTAGATTTTGTCTGTTAGAATCCAGGCTGTGATTTTGTGGATTATTATGATTGGTTACATGACTCATTGATTGGATGGCTGCGACCATGCCTGAGTCTATTTATCGATCCTTACTAGATGGATGCGTCCATGCTTTGGATCTTGATTATTGTATACTCTGTTATGGATGGCTGCGCCCATACCACATATGTCATGTATTTGAGATATCAGTTGTACTTCTCTACGCAGGTTTTCCGACGGCAATGTTTTTAGTTGGACACGTTCTCGTAAAGCATTTCACCCCTCTCTCTTTTTCGGGCCTCATGCTTTAGGGGGCATCTGTTACACAGCAATTTGTCACCGTCCCTGCAATTCCCCGTCCCGCACATTGGAGGGCTTATTCCGTGACCTGTGAATAGTGACATGACCTGAACCACTTTCATGGCATCCCCTTGGACAAGGAAATTCATTTCCCTGAAGACAATTCCTTGTGAAAAACCATAAAAATAGCCTTGTTGTCCCTAGCGCGACTAGACAGTTCAGCCCTCCCGCCAATGGGGGAAATCCTCCAAAGAGGGCGCGCCAACTGGTGCAATGTCTCAGTGTTGTACCCGTGCTAGGCTTATTAAGGAATGTTTTTTTAAAATAAATGGCGGAATATTGACTCCAACCAATTCCTGAACTGGTCTCCAAATTGAGTTGGGAGGTTTGGCTCCGGATCTCCATGTAGAGGAAGTGGTTTTCCACCTCTCATGGAAGCTTCCTTGAGGATAGGGCCAATCCCATGATTATAGGGATCCCAACTCCCCTTCCACCATCTATATAAGCTTGCCATTTTCCTTTGCAAGCTAGCCTTCAAGAGCCTTGATAGTCTCCAAGAGCCTTCTTAGCCTAAAGAATGCTGCAAGAGCCTTGATAGTCCTCATAGAGCCAAATCAGTAGCAAGGATATTATTGTCAAGAAAACCGAAGAGAGAGGCTTGTCCCATTCCCGACGAGCTTTACCGAGACGTATTCCGCTGTCGACCCACCGAAGGAAGATCCAGCGTCAGAGCCAGGTTGTATCTTTCTTTGTATTAATTAATGATAAGCGACTTTGGTTATGGTTCCACTCGTATTGTTCATTGCGATAATGAGTTGTGTCTTCTCTGACTGATACATAATTGCATATATTGGGTTTTACGCTTTTGTTCGTCGTATTTCTTGTATGTGCAGGTGTTTGATCGCGACAAGCGGGAGAATTGTGATCTGTCGGAGCAAGGAAACGAGAGTGCTATCTTCTCTACGAACAATAGCGTTGGACTTAAGGTAGGCCTTCTTCGCAATTTGGTCTATTGCAATTAGGAACTTGCGCCTTAGCGTGATACGATTGTTGCTAGACCTGATCTGGGCTAGTAGGGATCGCCTCTGTCCGTAGAGGGGATTTACCTCTACAACACTAGTCAACAAACCGGTCCTTGATGGAAGGATCTGTAGATGGCTCCTACTATTTCGGGAGTTCACCTTTGAGGTGATATTGAAACCAGGAAGACTGAATGTGGGTCCCAACCATTTATCAAGACTGGGAAATGGAGAAAATGGAGGGTCGCTGGATGATCAGCTGCCAGACACTGATCTTTTTAGAGTAGAAGTCATCCCAGACTACTTAGACCAGATAGCAATCTATCTCGCAACAGGACAGTGCCCGACTGAATATACAACGACTCATAAGAGACATCTGGTATTCAAACCAGCAGAGTATCAGTTAATAGCGGGAAAAATGTATAAGATGGGGTTAGACCAAGTCTTGTGGAGATGTGTCCTAGACCATGAAATGGAAGATATACTGTAGGAGTGTCATTGTGGAGTTGCAGGAGGACACATTGGGACAAAACCCACCGCAAGAAAGATATTACAAGCAGGCTTATGGTGGCCCACAGTACACATGGACAGTAAAGCATTTGTAAAGAAATGTGATGTCTGCCAGAGAACGGTGTTAGGACCTCACAATGTACCATTTTTACCATACATATTGACACCACCTTACCCTTTATAACTATATTTAAAAAGGGTTCCATCATCATTTTCATTCACTTTATCCAAAGGTATATGTAATCCTCCTCTTTAATATATATTTAATCTGTTTACATATAATTCCATATTACTCTTATATTTCATCATTAATCGAAGGTAGATTGTTGCTAACACAAGTCTAAAAGATCGCAGATAATTTATGATAAGGAACGTGCTATGCTGAAATGATCGATCGTTGCTGAAACAGTCGACTCCGTTGCTGAAATAGTCAGCGGGCACGCAAATTCCGTCACTACTCGTGATTTGCGATTCTGGAAGAGTATTTTGGGAACAATGGCAACAAGATGAAGACAAGCAAGGAGTGGTTACACGGATTATTCTGAAGCAAGTACTTTTTTTTGCATCTGTTGTAACAATATCTTTCTATGGAAGAATAGAAGGGCCCTGTTTTAAGAAAGAAGAACAGATTTGGATAAACATAGATTTTCTCTGATGTAACTGTAATAGATGTCTCCTCTTTAAAAAGAGGAGACATCATCATTAGAAGGGGAGTTAGAAACTACAGGAGAACATTGTTTTGAGCAGAAAGGAGCTAGGCTCCATTGTAATGTATCATTCCTTTTTGACAGATGAATAAAGGTTCCTTTTGAGCGCTTCAATTTAACTCTTTCCCTGGGGAATCTTGTGAGAAGGAAAGGGCCCGCCTTCATCACAAGATTCACCCGACTGTTCCTGTAGTTTGTTGAGTTTCTTTATGATATTCGCACCTTAATTTAATTCTATTTGCTGAAACATCAGTTGCATAGTTCTGTAATTCATTAAGCATTATGTTTCCTTTAAACGCTGCATGAGTTTGGTACATTCATTCTTAAAGAAGCCAAGAGATATTTTTCTGTTATCTGTTTGAATGTATGATTGATGTTGGGAAGCAGGTGCTGAAGATTCCTGTGCAAAGGAATAGGGTCTTGTTCCCATTGATTGACTTTCTTTTTCTTGCAGTGTGATTAGAAACAGGAGACAGGTGCTGAAGGTTCCTGTTCATGGGAATAGGGTCCTGTTTTCTTGAATTTATATTTTCCACAGTGTGATTAGTGTCAGGCAGCAGGTGCTGAAGTTCCTATTTGAAGGAATAGGGTCCTGTTCCCTGTTATGGTTGATTGGTTTCCTTTCCTGCAGAGTGATTTCCTTTCATTAGGATTCATAAAAGACTGCAATAGAGGAATTGCTTCTACTATAACATAAGTAGACTTCAGCTTTGTTAAAACAGGGTGTGAATAATTAGATTTGTATGATTAATAATTGTGTGACTTTTACTACAACATTATTTTGCTTTTGGAATTGAGCATATCTAGTGCGTGGTTGCCTTTGGAATAAACAGACCTTCTCGGGTTGACAATTTATGTGGAGCTTGAATTGTTAAAACAATTAAAGCGACCAACATTTTGGTGCCATTGCCGGGGAAGGCAATTATAGATTTTAAAAGCATTAATATTTTCTTTCTAGATGTGCAGATTGTATGAGAGGACGCGGAACCCAGAAGAAAACTAATCCTACAGGTGGCAAGGGCAAAGGAAGGGGAGGAAGAAAGACTTTCATTGACGAGATTGTATCAAAGGCTGAATCATCACAGAGATTAAGTTCTCGAAGACCAAAACTTCAGCACTGCCCTCAATCGGATTACAAAACAGAGGAAGTTGTGGGCCCTGAAAACATAGAGGAGCCGGTAATTAAAGGACCAGCAATCAGTGCTGGAGAGTCAGAAGAAAGTGCTAGCAAATCAGCAGAGCACATTGAGGAACTAATAGAGAGTGTTGGACGACCAGTGGAAAACATTGAGGAGCCAGTAGAAGATCTTGACGATCGAGCAAGTGCAGTAGGAGAATAGCCAATGGAAGGAAACAATGAAGACTTCTTTGGTGGAGGACGTGTAGATCCTGAAGGAGAAGGAAAGGATGAAAATTCTCTCTCTACCTTGGGATTTCCTATCAGTGATCTCCCTAGAGGAACAACTCCTATGAAGAATATTCCATTGTCAGCTTTACCCAACTTCCATGGTTTATCCTCTGAAGATCCGGATGAATTTATTTTTGAATTTGATATATTATGCAGAAGTTATGATTATGTTACTAATGCTCAAAAGTTGAAACTGTTTCCAGCCACCTTGAAAGGAAATGCTTTAAGATGGTTCATGAGCCTTGGAAGTCAGGTGATCATGACATGGGAGCAGATGAAACAGAAATTTCTGCTTAAATATCAAGACTACTGCCGGACGAGAGAAAAGAAGGATGAACTATTCAATATGGCACAAAAGCCGGACGAGAATCTGGAGGACTATATAGAAAGGCTGCAGTACAATATACAGAGATCCGATCATCCGAATATAAGTAAGGAAATTTGCAAAACAATATTACTTAGAGGTTTAAGGGATGATTGTTTAGATATGTTAAACATGCTTGGCAAGGGAGATATATCTAAGGAATCATATGATGAGATTTTTGAACTTTCTAAGAGGTGTTCAAGGGGAGCTGCAAGGAACAGAGTAAGTAATAGAGATCCCACCTATTCAAGAGTGCAGAAATCAGCCAGTGGGGGAGCAACAAGAGCTGAAATAGGTAATTTACTTGAAGAATTTAAAACTGAGATTTTAAGTTCTTTTTCTTCACAAATTGACACTTTGTAGGTTAAAAAGAAGCAGGCTGAAGCAGAAGCAACTCTGGCTGTCTTTTGCCCGAAGTGCAGAGACAAACATCCACTAAGGGAGTGCCCATTGGACAAAATACCAATCTGCGCCCTTTGTGAGAAAGATCATGAAACACAACAATTTCCATCTCTACCAGGAATAAAGGCAGCATTGCAGCCAACGGAAGAAGAAGCTGAAGCAGTTTACCTGCTAACTCAAAGAAGGCAATGGCAACCAAAAGGACAAGGTATGAATTCTAGTATGCCATTTAATCGTTGGAATAATTATTCTGCTTTCAGTCAAACAAATTACCCTCCCTTTAATAAAATGCAATACCCACCCTTTAATCAGATGAATTTCCCACCCATGCAACAATCAAACCCTCCCTTTGTTGATCCTGCAATGTGGACTTCTTGGCCCTCACAGCAGCCATCTTCTTTTAACCCTTGGAATTCAAATTGGAGAAGCCAACAACTCCCGTATCCAAATCAATTTCCTCAATTTCAACAACCACTTCCTCTACCATCAAATGCTCCACCAAATAACCAAATGAGACCCCAGCTACCTGTGCAACCAAATCCTAACCCCAATAATAAAGTTGTGCAAGTCATTGATATTCAGAATCAGCCTATATTTCCTACTATGCAATGTAATGATATTCATTTGAGATCCGGGAAAATAGTAGAACCTATTATTGATGACATAACTTCTTCTGATTCTGATAAAGAGGAAACTGAGAAACATAAGAAAGCACAACCACCCTCTAACAAGGGTATTGAAATAACAGAACCACCATTCCTCGAGTGTTTAGTTTTAACCAGAACACCTGAAACACCTGCTTTTAATCTTTTAGGGGAATTGCAAAACTTGTATGTTAAAATTCCACTTTTACAGGCACTGAGAGATGTACCAATTTATGCCAGAACCATAAGGGATATTTGTGTTAAGAAACCTGGTAGGAAAACTAAAGATCCCCTTACAGTACATGTGATGGGTGATTTATTTGCATTAATGTCCGGAAAAACCCCTCCTGTGAAATATGGTGACCCCGGCCATCCTATCGTGACAGTTCAAATTGGTAAAACAATGATTCCTCAAGTTCTGGTAGATTTAGGTGCTGCAATAAACATAATGACTCTTGAAACTTCACAGTTGTTACAGCTGAATAACACAATCAGAGATACACCAACTATCCTAGAGTTAGCTGACTATTCTACAATTAAACCAGAAGGAGTTGTTGAAGATCTACTTATCTCAGTTGAATCCTGGAATTACCCAGCTGATTTTGTTGTATTGCAAACTAAAACAAAGCTGGGGGGACATCCTTTAATTCTGGGGAGGCCATGGCTGGCCACAGCCGATGCCTTTATCAGTTGCAGATCTGGTTCTATGACAATTTCTAATGGTTATGAAACTAAACAGCTTACTCTTTACCCTCATGCTACACCCATAATTAATAATGAAGATTCTATGTGGATGGATTATGATGATAATGCTATTCAGCCTATTTTAACTATCGGACAAGCCTTAACTCTTAAAGACAATACAGAGGATGAAATAATTAATAATTTTATTTGTGAACCTTCCTCTGTAATTGCTGAAACACACAATCAATTGACTGCAATTTTTGAAACAGATACCCAAGAGAAGATTGAATCTGAAGATTTATCTTAGACATTAACCACCATCTCATCTAAAAGCATAACAGTTGAAATTGAACCTGGAAAGACATTAAACATAAATCCTGATCTAACAGTTGCTGAAACACAGCAGTTAATGAAGTTATTACATGAAAATAAGGAAGCATTTGCATGGGATTACACGAATATGAAAGGGATCTCTTCTGAACTATGTACTCACCGAATTTATATTAAAGAAGGATGTCGACCAGTCTGTCAACCCCAAAGACGAATGAACCCTAATTTACAAGAAATTGTTAAAGAAAAACTTTAGAAATTGCTTAATGCAGGATTTATATACCCCATATCTGACAGTGAATGGGATTCCCCATTGGTAATTGTCCCTAAGAAAAACGGGAAATGGAAAGTGTGTGTTGATTACAAAGCCTTAAACAAAGCTACTCAAAAGGATCACTTTCCTTTACCTTTCATTGATCAGGTGTTGGATAGTCTGTCAGGGAAGAAATTATTTTCTTTTCTAGATGGATTCAGTGGGTATAACCAAATTAGAATTGCACCCCAAGACCAGGACAAGATCACTTTCACTAGTCCTTGGGGAACTTTTGCTTATAGAGTTCTTCCATTTGGGCTATGTAATGCACTAGCAACTTTTCAGAGGGCTGTTATAGGAATCTTTTCTGATATGCTGAATGACTCTATGGAAATATTTATGGATGATTTTACTCCTTATGGTGTGTCTTTTGAAGATGCATTACAAAATCTTGAGAAGGTACTTAAGCGTTGTATCCAAGCTCACCTCTCCCTAAGTACTGAAAAATGTCATATGATGATGAGTGAAGGAGTAGTGCTTGGACATTTTATTTCATCTCAAGGTATTTAGGTAGACCCATCTAAAATATTGGTCATTCAGAATCTTCCTGTTCCTAAAACACAAACTGATGTGAGAAGTTTTCTAGGACATGCTGGATATTACAGAAGATTTATTAAAGATTTTTCTAAGATAACTTCTCCATTATTTGTGTTGCTTATGAAAAATGTTGAATTTAAGTGGACTAATCCTTGTCAGAAAGCCTTTGTAGAACTCAAGCATCAGTTATCTATCGCTCCTATTTTGAGGGGACCTGATTGGGCCCTCCCTTTTCATATATCTTCTGATGCTTTAGACACTGCAATTGGAGCTGTCTTGGGACAAGAGGAGAATCATCTTCCTTATGCTATCTAATTTATCAGTAAGAACATGACCCCTGCTGAGCTTAATTATACAGTTACCGAAAAAGAGTTTCTTGCAGTAATTTATGCCATTAATAAATTCCGACATTATATCACTGGTTATTCTACTTTTGTCCACACTGACCACTCGGCTATTAAGTATTTAATGAAAAAATCTGTCACAAATGCTCGAGTTACTAGATGGCTATTATTACTGCAGGAGTTTGATATCACAATTGTAGATCGGCCTGGTAAAGAAAATGTGGTGGCTGATTTCCTTTCATGATTAAAAATTGATAATAATATTCCAGTAGATGATTCTTTTCCTGATGAGTATTTATTTGCAGTTTCTGCTCACTCTTCGTGGTATGCAGATATTGCCAATTATTTGGTTGCAGGAAAATTACCATCACACCTGTCATACAGAGAAAAGAGAAGAATTGTTCAACAGAGTGCCAGGTATAGCTGGATAAGTGGGTGCCTTTTCTACACAGGGCTTGATCAGGAAATCCGAAGATGCATTAGGGAAGATGAAGTGTATGACATACTAAAATCTTGTCATGATGGCCCTTGTGGAGGGCATTTTGCTGATAAAAGAACAACACACAAAATTTTGAGGATGGGTTACTATTGGCCCTCATTATTTAAGGATGCGAAGAAATATGTGAGGGCTTGTGACAGCTGCCAGAGAATGGGTCAACCCAATCATAGAGATCAAATGCCATTAAACCCCCAGGTAGTTTCTAAACCATTTGAAAGATGGGCCTTGGATTTCATAGGACCCATTAATCCTCCATCCAATCAAAGAACTTATATATTAGTCTCTACAGACTATATGAATAAATGGGTGGAGGCCAAAGCACTTATTAGAGCCAATGAAGAAGCTGTCCTAGCTTTCTTATTTGAAGAAATATTCACTAGATTTGGAATTCCTAGAGAGCTAGTTACAGATGGAGGACCTCCATTCAATTCTCATGGTTTTAAGTCTACCCTTCAGAAATATCATATTCATCATAGAATGACTACACCATACCACCCCCAGGCCAATGGGCAGGTGGAAAGCACAAATAAAGTACTAGAAGCCATTCTAACTAAAACAGTGAAGGATAACCGGAAGGATTGGTCTCAAAGGCTCCCTGAAGCATTATGGGCTTACAGAACTACTTGGAGAAACACTACAGGTTTTTCTCCCTATGAATTGGTTTATGGTAAAAATGTTGTTTTTCCTGTGGAATTTGAAATCAAAACTCTAAGAACTGCTTTAGTTGTTAATCTTGATTTGACTGATGTGCAGACAGCTAGGTTGCAGCAGCTTCTTGAATTGGATGAAAAGAGATTAGATTCCATTCACCAAACAACCATGATTCAACAACAAAGAATGAAGTGGCATGATAAAATTATCAAACACAAGCAGTTCCAAAAAGGTAATTGGGCCTTATTATATGACTCTCGGTTTGAAAATTTTCAGGGTAAGCTACGTACACGTTGGCTTGGACCATATGAAGTAGATGCTGTTTTTCCTAATGGAACAGTAAGACTTCTAACAATTGATGATTCTAAAACACCTCTACTAGTCAATGGTCATAGGCTTTGTTTGTACCAGCGCCCTGTTTCTAAAGAATATTTCAAGACTGCTTGCATGACTGATACACATTATCTTTTTCTAGGGGAGTCTTCTGCTCCTCATAGAATTTAATTTTCTGCACTGTATTTCTAGCATTAGATTAGATTTAAAACTAATAATCCATGTCAAGGGTTGGCATGTTACAATTGAATTTTGCAGATTATGGAAGAACTCATTAAGGAGGACAGATTCATCACAAGAAGATCTGAAGCTTCAATCACAGAATCTTGTTCCCTTCATTTCAACCCATTTCCTAGCAATATCCCTTTTATCACTTATCCCATTTCTACATTTTTCCCTTTTTCCATTTTTTTCCCCACTTCTACCATTTTTGAAATATCATCCTTCAGCTAGTATTTCCCGTTCCTTACTGCTGAAATTATCCCTTAGCAAATACTTCCCCCACTTGTCTTAAACCCAAGTCATTATATCCCATTCTCCTTATTTTTCCCTTTGCTGAAACGCCACTTTCAACAACATGTCATTCATTTTTCCATTGCTGAAACACCACTTTCAGCAACCTGTCATTCATCTTTTCATTATTATTAAGACACCATTTCTTTCCTATGCTCTACAAGCTTTTCAGTTCTCCACTTTTATTCTTCAGATCCCTTGGGTGAATATTATTCAGTATTGATCAGATCCTGATATGCTCCTGTTTCTACATTCCAGAGAAATTTAAAGATTCTTCCATTAATATCAAGCCATTATGAAGCACTCTATACTTCGAATTATAAAAACAAAGGTAAAAATATAAGGTATGTGGTTTTTATGTAATACAGTTAAATAATATTTTAAAGAGAGGATCTTGCTCATAATGATTACAATCCCCGCACACTTAAACATCATTTCATCATACGTAAGGGGGGAATTTCGAAAACTGAATCATCATTCCGCACCATCCAATCCTCCGTCACTCTTCATATCCATTATTTCCGCCGTCATTGAGACTCCATATCCTCTGTTGCAACAATTAGCTTGACCAAAGCCTGTGTTTCTGTTCTCTGCGCCTTTGCATGTGACTCAAGTTAGTAGCTATGGGAGGTTTGGCTATCAGACATGAGCCTGGTTCGATAACTCTTCTTGAATTGTTCCCGGAGGCCTACCAAAATTTTCAGCAGGCAGGATGGATAACATACTTAGAAAGGTTAGGAGAATTTGATCCTCAGCAAGTTTTAGAGTTTGCGCAGAATTTTCAGGAAGACTACTCAGTGGTTCAAGGGGTCCGAATTTCGGTCACAGAGGAAGATATAGCACAAGTTTCAGGGTTGCCGGTTACAGGTGCTCGCTGGTTCAGCAGGAAACAAGTCATTTTAAATGCATAGCAAGACTTCCTTCTTCCAGAGGAACAGATTGAACATAAAGACCGCGGTATAAGTCTGCATTCATTACCTCGCCCATGGCCAACAGTAGCTGAATTCATCAAGCACTATTTGACATGCGAGGGGCGTTACCAGGTAGTTTATCAACACGACTTCGTTTTAATGAATCATTTGTGGCATGGTCGATTAGTTAATATTCCTTATTATCTGCTTGGATGTATCAAAAACATGTCATATTACTGTAGACGGGTAAAATTCCCATTATTATCCCTTACCCATCATCGCTTATGTCAATTATTAATTCAGAGCGGTTTTGCTCAGAAAAATCCCCCTTTGAATAATCCACTCCTCATTCCCCAGCAAGTCGAAATTCCCCAGCAAGCCGAAATTACCCAACAAGCCGGAAGTTCCCAAGAAACTCCCGAAAATTCTTATGAAAGGCAACTGGACGATATCCCCGGCCCCCCATTGATTCCATCCTCAGAACCAGTTGACCTACCCCCAAGTTCATCCCACTTAGCAGAGTCACCCCTTCCCACTGTTCATATCTCTAGCGATGACTCTCAAACACCCCCATCTCCCCCTAATCATAAAAGGAAGAGACGAACCCCAACAGTCTCTATCTCAAAACGACAAACAAGGGCCACATCCCAAGTTGTCACCTCTTCCGAAAGCCCTTCCCCTAGAAAAGAATCTTCTCCTACAAAGAAAAGGAAAGTCACTGACTTTTCTTCTTTCCTACCTAGGAGGAAAATGAAAATGACTGTTGAAACTGAAGTCACTCCCATTTCCCCTGACCCTGCGACTATCCTGTTAAAACTTCAATCCTCATCACCATTCCAAATTCCCCAACCATTACCCGTCTCGGCCTGCGGCACTGCTCCACAAGAACCAGTTGCCCAGGGTAAGATGACATCGTTTACTACTCAAACAGTAACTGCTCCACAAGAACCAGTTACTTACCCAAAAGCTGAAACACAAGAACCAGCTACTGAGGTACAAAAATCATACACCAAGCATGATAATACAAGGAAACCAGCTGTAGCTGCAACACAATTTTTTGAAGTCAGAACTAGAGGCCTATAAGAAAGAACTGATAATGGCAAGAGAAGCCTTTGATAGAGAATTAAATCTCTACATGTTGGCACACACAGCATCAACACAAAAGAAGGATCCTTGCAGAGAATACATGTGCCATGAATGTGGAAACATTTACCATCAGGCAGGATACAAAATAGTCAAAATTCCAGTGCCTAAGGCATCCACATCAGTTACAATTAAAGAAGAACGCCCTACTGTCACACAAGAACCAGTAGGGCCCTCAAAAATTCTGGAAAAAGAAACCAAACCACAGATATCCTGCCATGCGTTAGTCAGCTCAGCGACTCAGACAATGCCCCAACCCAGTACTTATAATGCCGGGACACAGACTCCGCCATGGAAACAATTAGAAATAATGAATAACTGGAAGAAGCAGTATGCTGTGGATCAAGATAAAATACTACAACAACATAAGTTGGCCTGGCAGAATCAGATGTATGCCAACTGGGATAATTGGGAGCAAACACTGCAACAGCTCAAGGATTCTAAGAAAGAAATCAAAGAATTAAAAGAGAAAATGGTTTTGATGTTTTCATTAGTGCAAAAATTGTTAGCCACACGGAAACCCTCCTTGAATTATTCTCTCTTCCTCTCTGAACGTCTTGTTTATTTTCAATTAAAGGCAATTAAGGATGGGCGACCTCATGAATTTCTCACAGCGGAACAATTTGTTAAAACATTTGCTGAGGCCCCTGCTAGTGACCAACATTTTTTATGTGAAATTTATCTTCATAATGAGGCTATGCCTGAAAATAGATAGGTTAACCTTACTCCCATTGTTGGTGATGTACAAATTAGGGCATTTGTTTCATTTCTTTCCAATCAAATCACATGGAAAACTGCTTTTATTGCAAGTAGGCATAATGAGGAGAATCGCCTCTTGTGGATTAGACCGGAACCTTCAAATCCGGCCATTTTTGTAGCATAATATCACCGATTTTTGCAGAAGCCAGGAATGCACTGCTACATACAACAACTGCAAGCCTCAACACTTCTAAAGTGTCTACAGTTAATCAGAGTTAAGGAAACTGCTGCCTTGAAGGCCAACACTATGTTCTGGAAACAGTCATGTAAGGAAAGACAAGAGTATCACCCTTTTAGCCCTGATAATCTTCAAGCTGCACTATCCAGGGTACCAAACTACATCAGATGCATTCGGCATTGTGGAGAGAACTGGATTGGTTATCATTTTCACTTCCCGATATTATGGATGCTGACAGAACAATATCAGTCTCACTACCAATTGGCTAACAGGGACGAGGCAGTAGCATGGCAGCAATTGCAGAACAATCGAGGATTCCGAGCTTCGACAGAAGCCACCTTCCCTAGTTACTGCTTGAGCAACTTGCATGCACAGAGTCAGTACTCAGACTCTGACTCAGACTAAGAGTTGCCTGAGGACATGCAACCCTTTCAGCTGGGGGGGATGTTAGGACCTCACAATGTACCATTTTTACCATACATATTGACACCACCTTACCCTTTATAACTATATTTAAAAAGGGTTCCATCGTCATTTTCATTCACTTTATCCAAAGGTATATGAAATCCTCCTCTTTACTATATATTTAATCTGTTTACATATAATTCCATATTACTCTTATATTTCATCATTAATCGAAGGTAGATTGTTGCTAACACAAGTCTAAAATATCGCAGATAATTTATGATAAGGAACGTGCTGTGCTGAAATGATCGGCCGTTGCTGAAACAGTCGACTCCATTGTTGAAACAGTCAGCGGGCATGCAAATTTCGTCACTACTCGTGATTTGCGATTCTGGAAGAGTATTTTGGGAACAATGGCAACAAGATGAAGACAAGCAAGGAGTGGTTACACGGATTATTCTGAAGCCAATACTTTTTTTTGCATCTGTTGTAACAATATCTTTCTATGGAAGAATAGAAGGGCCCTGTTTTAAGAAAGAAGAACAGATTTGGATAAACATAGATTTTCTTTGATGTAACTGTAATAGATGTCTCCTATTTAAAAAGAGGAGACATCATCATTATAAGGGGAGTTAGAAACTACAGGAGAACATTGTTTTGAGCAGAAAGGAGCTAGACTCCATTGTAATGTATCATTCCTTTTTGACAGATGAATAAAGGTTCCTTTTGAGCGCTTCAATTTAACTCTTTCCCTGGGGAATCTTGTGAGAAGGAAAGGGCCCGCCTTCATCACAAGATTCACCCGACTGTTCCTGTAGTTTGTTGAGTTTCTTTATGATATTCACACCTTAATTTAATTCTGTTTGCTGAAACATCAGTTGCATAGTTCTGTAATTCATTAAGCATTCTGTTTCCTTTAAACATTGCATGAGTTTGGTACATTCATTCTTAAAGAAGCCAAGAGATATTTTTCTGTTATCTGTTTGAATGTATGATTGATGTTGGGAAGCAGGTGCTGAAGATTCCTGTGCAAAGGAATAGGGTCATGTTCCCATTGATTGACTTTATTTTTCCTGCAGTGTGATTAGAAACAGGAGACAGGTGCTGAAGGTTCCTGTTCATGGGAATAGGGTCCTGTTTTCTTGAATTTATCTTTTCCACAGTGTGATTAGTGTCAGGCAGCAGGTGCTGAAGTTCCTATTTGAAGGAATAGGGTCCTGTTCCCTGTTATGGTTGATTGGTTTCCTTTCCTGCAGAGTGATTTCCTTTCATTAGGATTCTTAAAAGACTGCAATAGAGGAATTACTTCTACTATAACATAAGTAGACTTCAGCTTTGTTAAAACAGGGTGTGAATAATTAGATCTGTATGATTAATAATTGTGTGACTTTTACTACAACATTATTTTTCTTTTGGAATTGAGCATATCCAGTGCATGGTTTCCTTTGGAATAAACAGACCTTCTCGGGTTGACAATTTATGTGGAGCTTGAATTGTTAAAACAATTAAAGCGACCAACAAACGGGATGTCCATCGCACAGAGATGAGCTACCACTTCACCTTGTAAAAGCATTACAGCCATTCGAGAAGTGGGCCATTGATTTTATAAGACCAATAACACATGTTGCAAGACATTCACAGGCTAGGTACATCATTACTGCAACAGACTATCTTACTAGATGGGCAGAAGTGGTACCAGTGAAGGATTGTATGGCAGAAACAACAACCAGGTTCATTTTTTAAAATATTATCAAAATATTTAGCTGCCCCATAAGTCTAACTAGCGATCAAGGTACACATTTTATCAATGCAATGATCAAATCTCTGTTAGAAAATTTCATGGTACAACATCATAAGAGCAGTCCGTACCATCCTCAGGCAAATGGAACAGTGGAAGAATTTAATAAGATTATCGAAAAGGGACTAACAAATATTTTCAATGCTGATCGAAATGATTGGGACGAGCGCGTACCAGCAACATTGTGGGCATACAGGAAAATTGTCAAAATACTGAACAACCAGACTCCGTTCCAGCTGGTGTACGGGAGGAAAGAAGTAGTACCAGCTAAATTTTTTATACCGGGCCTGCTAATCGCATCAACACTACATTTAAAAGAGGAAGACTCGTTTAAGGAGTAACTACATGAGCTACAAGAACTTGAAGAGGACAGGTTTCTAGCAGAGTTTCATCAAACTGTCCAAAAAGACAGGCAGAAATCTTGGCATGACCGTCATATCAAACATAAAACTTCTACGAATGGAGGAAAATTTTTACTGTACGACAGCAAGTTCCAAAATTTCCCAAGTGAACTCAAGATTCATTAGCTGGGACCGTACCATGTGATTGAAATCCGAGATTCAGGAGTAGTTCGGTTAGCACAACTGGACGGCAAAGTATTACCAAGATGGGTGAATGGCGCACACTTGAAGCCTTATCACGAGTAAGTTTCATTATTTCCTTTCAAATAAATCTTGAAACCGAGCAGAGTCAGTAGGGTAGGATAAAGTAGGTAGAATCAATAACTCTCTCGCACATGAGAAGAGAATAGATAGAAATCCCAATAAAGAAAAAACTGCAATAACAGAAAAAACTCATAGTTGTGATGCGGAGAGCAGTTCGCAACCGATTGTGGTCGGGGGGAGGGTAGTGTCCAGTGTGTCATCCATGTCAGAGAGCCAAGCATGTCGAACATCATTCCATCATCATGACCCATCATACCCATGTCAGTCCGTAGTATTACCAGGATTTGAGAATTAACTGTCATAATTAGTAAGATCCATATTGTAATAAATTTTCCATATTAATCCATAATCCTTACCCATCATGTTTGCCCAAATCCCAAAGTCACAGTCAGCCATGTTAGAACACACCTCATCGCGATAACTAATCACACAATTATAGCCACAGGGGAGGCAGAAAAAAATTAATTAGTTATAGGGTCTTATCAACCTCATTCATGTTGGTTACAATACTTAATCCGCATGAAAGAAGAAATAACGAGAATGCTGTAGATTTCTGAGTTAGAACAAGAAACAACAGTAGCAGCAGCAAGTGAAATCTTATCAAAATAAGTCCAGAGAGAGCATCCAGTAGCAATAATTTACATAGAAATAGTAGGGGTAGCATTGCAAGTATACAAAAGAAGATAAAAAATGACCAAGGTAGCACCAACATTCGTCGAGCCCGAGCTTGACGAGAGAATTCAGAGAATGGAATCGCTGGTGGGAAAATATGACAATGCGTCTTTGATCGACACATACTTCAGGTATTCTTACCAGTTTCTAGCGATGAAGAGGCAGGTTTACATAGAAAATTACGCTACCGAAGGAGGAAAAGAAGAAGCAAGGCTACTTCCAGAGTTCAGAGGCATCCAAATGTTGACAATTCTAAACCTGAGGAACCTCCCCATGTTCGAAACCATAGGAGAAGCGATGCAGTGTACGAAATTACTACTGAGCAGACTCTAGAATGGGTCATTATGGCTAGGAAGGGAGATACCAATGCATGCAGAATATATTCACACGTTGACGGGATTATCAGCAGAAGGAAGGGATGTCTCCACATCATTCCAGAAAATCTCCAAAAGAGAAAAGAAGGCAGAAGATTGCGACTATTATAAAAAATACAACACTAAAAGAGGAGGGAAGGGGGTGAAGATAGATCTCATAAACATCCCAACAGTTAAGTTTTCCTGTTACCTGATTGCACGCAAGACCATGAGACACTATACGAAGGGTGAACACCCTCAACACCATTTTAGTTGCAGAACACTGCCTCCAGGGAACCCAACTGAATTGGTGTATGTTTCTACTGAATCAATTGTTCAAAGCCTACGAGGATAACTACAAAAGAGCCACTAGGTTCATCTACTTCTACCTTATCATGGCGTTCGCAATGTGGAAATGGACTTTCCTGGGAATCAGACATCTTGTGGAACTCACAAGTGGTTAGCCGTTGGCGATGAAGTTTACACCTTGGAAGATCTCGGGAGACCCCAGCACAAAGGAGGTAAATGAAGAGGCGTTCACATTCTGGTACAGGCAGATGGTCGACATAGTGGCGAGGAAAAAAAGGGTCCCGAGGAGTTTTCTGGATAGTTATTCTTCTCAAATATGGTTCAGGGTCACTCACAAACAGACCTACATCAGGCCCACCTGTGTGAACGAAAAAACATTTAAAATGAGACCGTTGAAGTTTCAAGTAGATGAAAAGGAATTCCACACTGAAGCCTGCTCCTGGCCGGGAGTAAGAATGGAGATCAGGAGTGGAGTCCATCACTACTCATTCAAGGGCATGCAGCCAAAACCATTACCAGGGGAGACATCGGATGAGACACTAAACAGAGTGTCGCAGCTGCCGCTAACACCAGTACTAGAGGAGCTGGACATGAGAGTAAAGGGCTTCAATCGGGGAATGCAAACTCTCACCAGTGCTTCCCCCCTATTTCCTACTTTTTCAGAGTTTCAGGTCTCAAATTTTTCATCACCTTCCATAGTTTCACCCATACTCACTGCCCTGTCGTCCACCATGTTTAATTCACCCCCAGTAATCACTATAGTCCTAGTAAAAAAGAGTAAGGCACCTAAACTACCTATAGCTACTCCTAAGGCCAAGAAATCAAGAGTCATGATTCCTAGGCAGGTGGTTGATCTCACTGAGGAAGATCAAAATCAGCCTATGGATACAAGAGCACCAATCCAAGAGGAGCCAGATGTGGCCCCCCAGGTAACCTTTGAGCTACCTATGTTCAATCCATTCTCAGTTTTTAATGTTCAAACATCATCTCCACCCCATACTCATACATATTCACCTCACACTCACCATTCAACGCCTCACGCGTCATTCACTTCCAAAGACCATTCCACCCAAACTCCATCCACATCAGTAACCATTTCAGACCCATTCAAGGCAAAAATAAAAAAAAATGGAGACAACTAGGCAGAGGTTAATTCGAGTACAACATTGGTACTCGAGGTTAACCAACCCCTGGTTAGACAGAGCACTTTCCAGGACCTTTTAATTCGCGGGGGATATTTTACCGCAGATACAACGCCCTCGCCTAAGGAGCTGAACCCTTTTTAGCAAGAAAAATTGATACTACAATAGGTTCATCCAACCACAACCATGAATGACCTAAGGAATCATCTGCCGCAACAAAACCAACCGACGTCACCACATGAGCACTCAACCAGGTCAATAGCTAGCAGTCAACCACTAAGAGAGAGACTGCCACACCAAGACATGTTTGGGGCTGAGAGTATGCAGACCTGGGGCATAAAACTACTATAAATTTTCATATAGCGTGCAGAAGAGCAAGCTGAAGGACTCTACAATGACATCCAACAGAGGTTTGAATAGCAACAACTGTATATTAGGGCGCTTACTGAAGAGCGCGACCAATTGAAGGGAGAAAAGGAAAGTTTATAGGAGCAACTGGAGAAGGTGACCGATGTTTTTACGGATCTCTGGCCAACTGTGATAGCTCAAGATGACAAGACACCAGGGGACATAACGGTTTGCACTATAGTCGAAAGGTCTATCCATGTGAAGACAACTTGTGCGAATCTCAGCAAGGAGAATCAGGAGCTAAAGAAAGCGCTCGCGACCAGACCGGCGTTGCCAGATCCTGCTGCCATATATGTTGAGAGGGTCACAGAGAAGAAGAAACAAGCAACCGGGATGCAGGAAACCCTGGGGACCACGGTGAAAGAAGCTTACAACCTTCTGAAACATTTGCACGAGTGTTCAACCTCATTGACTATGAAGGCCCAACCAATCTCGGCACAACTGCAGCAGGTTTCACAGGAAATAAAGGAGACCACAGATCCCATCGGAATAAATCAGTTATATGATCAAGCGGAGGCACTGGAGACCACCATATAGAATATTGAAGAGCATTCCACTGCCACCAAGAAATTCCTCTGGGAACTGAGACAACCAATAAAGCATACTACAGAGATAATACATCAAATAGTCGTTGAGGCCAAAATCAAAATTAAGGAAGTATTCAGCAAGTTGTCGATCATTGCAGGAGAAAAGGAAGTTGAACAAATTGCCACAGAAACGGACCAGCTCATGAAGGAATGGAAAAATGCCATTACTGACTTCGTCAAAATCAAATCATCGGCGTTGACAAAGGTTCTCGATTTGGGTCCCTTGTTTGGATAGGGAGAAGAAACAGAGAGGACAGGGCTAGTCATAGAGGCAGGCGTACCAATGGAGACCGAGGCAGCAAAAAAGGATTGACTTGGGATGAGTCAATAGCATGTGGTTGAGGCATGTTAGGGCACTTGTTTTGAAAATGAAATGGTTTTGAGTCGCAGAGAACAGGTGACAGAGAGCAACCATGGTAGACATGGATTTGTCATGGTTGCGGAGAGCCGGAGAATTGGTAGCGCGGTAGTTGTGGAAAACCAGCACAAATGGAAAGAATGAGCAACAAGGACATGCAGTGGAACTCCTAGTGTTTAGTGAGAGGTGGCAAACAACAGAGCAGGAAAGGAGGGAAAACTAACAGTTACGTTGGGAAAGGAACAAATAGGAAATCATCCAACGTAGACAGGGTTGGTGCAATAGAGGGCGGAGGAAGAGAGCCGTAGGAGAGCTCTGTTATGTTCGTTTCTATTCTATTCTGTTATGTTTTGTTTTGTAATGTTGTAATCCATTCTTTGGTAATCAACTCTGGGGAGTAATGTAACTATCCTCTATTGATAATGAAATATACTTCTACCTGGGTTTGATGTCATGAGTTACGTGTTAAGCATTTGGTTATGACGAATGTATTACCGCTTTTAAATTTTAATTTTGCATCCAGGATATGCTTCATGAGTAGTATCTTGTGCAAGGTAGCTAAATCTAGTTGCAGTTCCTAGTTCTGTCTTTTTTTCTCCATAGTTGTGATCACTCGATATCTGATCTATTCCTAACCTTACTAAGGTCACGACAAGCCTCGGGTGAGACTCTCTGCTCTTCAGAGTAGGGTGAAAATTACGACATTGTGCTAGACTACTACGGAAACCTTGTTGCCCTCTCTCTCTTGAACTTGGGTCTTACTTAGAGACCTTCTTTCTCGCCAACAAAATCCTTGCTGAGTATGATTCCTTGATGCACAATCCTAATGAATCAGTACGTGATTATAATTCTCGATACCTCAGAATCTATAATTCCATCCCAAATGAAATGAAACCACTTCCTGGTTTATCCCTTCTTTGTTATCTCGATGATTTTGACCCAGATATGGCCTACTCATTGAGATAAATAAATCCCACTACCCTTGAAGAGATGATCAAAAATTCAGTAAGTGTTGAGACCAATCTCTTGATTAAAAATTCCAAACTTAAAACTAAACGCAAAGTGACTATCAAAGAGGAACCTTCCACTTCATCTGATACTAAATTTGATGCTTTTCTTAGAACAATGGAAAGAATGGTCGATAACATGTCTATTTCAGATAGACAGATAGAGCCACAAATCATAAATCCAAACTTTCAAGGCCAGCAGCAGCAACCTCAGTTCTGGATAAAGCAGAGAGAGCAAAGAACTCCTGAAACACAACAGCAGCAACCAATTAGAACACCACTTCAACAAAACTATGCTTAGAGTGATGAAGAGGAAGAACCAACAGTAAAGTATTACCTTCTTTTTATAGCCAATGGTTAGCCTATCTTTCTCACCAAAGATGAAGAATATGTGGAAAAAACAAGTTCACCTAATGATAAAATTTTCATAATGGCAAATGATCATGAGTTAGAAATAGAATATGATGACTATCAGAGAGGATACATGAATGCATTGAGTTCCCAACAAACGAAGTATACCTTAAGAGGTCGTGATTTCTAATAACTCCATCTCTGAAGAAGACATTTCAACAGAAAGAAGCACCACCGAAACAAGTTAAAAATAAGGGTAAAGAGATCGCAGCTCCAAATCATATCAGAAGCAATCAACCTTCTACAAGTGCACCTGTCAAAGAAAGAGATATTCAGAGAAAATAAGCTGCACTGAGAGATCATGTCGAGAAAAGGGATGTTATCATAAAATAGGTAGACAAAACTATACATTTTAATTTTGAGGCAGAAATTTCTAAGTTAAAGATGTCTATTCCTGTTACTGAATTGGTCAAAATTGAAAATTACAAATCCATGTAGTCAAAACCTTGAAATTTGACCCTTTATCCGACATGGTTAATATAGAGGATGATCAACTCGAGTTAATATTCGGTCCCACCATCGATGGTAAGTATGAAGATAGTGAGGTCCCACCATTTTACTTGAGTCTTAAATTTCATCAATTCATCCTTCATAACACTATGTTAGACTCTGAGGCTTAAAGCCATCATGGAGAAGCTCGGACTTGACATAACCCGCCCATATCATGATTTATATTGTTTCAATTTTGGTCATGTCCGTTGTTTGGGTCTAGTCAAAGATCTAGTTGTCTCCTTAGAGCATATCCTAGCCAAAAATGTCCTTATGTACGTGGTATTTGTTGATATTCCACCACATTTCGGTATGTTGTTATCAAGATCCTGGGGGGATAAATTGAGAGGAACAATGCAGTTGGACTTTTCCTATGCCACCATTCATGTCTTTGGTCAAATGAGAAAACTATACCGTGAGATTAAAATGAAATACATGATCACAAACAAGGAAAGGCCTAATAATCATCCTATAAACGTTGTACATACAGACTTAGAATCCTTCATATTGTACAATGATTATGGATACAAAGATGTAGATTGTCAATTAGTATAAATCTGGGATATTCTTGAAGTTTCAGATTAAATTAGAACAGTGTTAGAAAAAGAGAAAGAGAATCTACCTACTATGTCCGAACAACCATCAGAGAAGGCAGATGAAAGTTCAGAACAACATAAAGAATCAGATCATAAAATTGTGTCAGATTAGAATCAAGAGTTTCAGCACCTTGAAGAAGAAGATGGTCTTTGGAGCATGGACTTTGATGGTTTCGTTGGCAAAGATGGGGCTGGCATTGGTTTATGGATCTGCAGCCCATTTCAACAGAAAAATAAGGTCCCAAATAGTATTAGGTTGTTTTCCTACAAACTAGCATTTGATTGTACGAATAATGAGGTTGAATATGAAGCGGTCATTACTGGTTTGAAAAATTTGAAAAAAATGGGAGCTAGAAGAATTGCAACCTACGGTTATTCTGAGCTGGTAATTAAACAAATCAAAGGTGAGTATCAAGCTAATCACCCGAGGATGAGGCAATATAGAAATGCAACACTTGACATTTTGAGAATGTTTTCAGAATATACACTTAAAGTAGTGCCAATATTGCAAAACTTGATGGCTAATTCATTAGCCACTGTTGCAAGTAATTTTAGATCTACAATGTTTTCAAACAAAAAGTTTGAGATTCATATAAATCAAAGGCCCGCCATTCTGGATAACTTGAAATTTTGGCAAGTTTTCTAGGACGATAAAAAAGTGAACAATTTTCTTCAAAGTGAAGGTGAGTTTGAGAATTGTTCTATGGACGAAGTGTACAACAATGATGACCAACTTATTGAGGCAGATTAGATTGACATACTTCATCTTAAGGACAATCACATTCCAAAAGGTCTCATACCTTTGGAAGAGTTATTTGATCAAGATGAAGTGGAGAGAAAACTTACTTTGGTCCCACAGAAAAAGGCGTAGAAGATGTTAATATTGGAACAACGGAAGATTTATTTTCTAAAAATGCTATTATTAGAAAATAGGAATTCAGAAAAAACATTAAAAGCATGAAAAGATGAATTCTAGCTGAAGATCTTTACTCAGATAGAAATAATGTTTAACTTAAACATTTTTTTCCTTTCATATGCAGAATAAGAATGATAATTATATTCATCAACACTCATAAATCATCAGCATAAATCTAATAAACAAGTTAAACATAAGAAAACTAATTCAGAAACTGCAACTACAAATAAACTAGGAACAACGGTGTGGGGTCCTTCCACCCTTGCCTCGCACACTGAAGGTGTTTTTAGCTACTTAAAACTTTATTCAATCAAACATCATATAAAAAAATCAAATGGAATAGAACAGATCTTCAATTAGGTCTCCAAAGTCTCATAAAAAATAATGTTAAGTCATACAAATTCTACATATCAATGCCTTCACAGTTTGAGGCTTAAATAGATAAAATATCCAACAAATTCATCTAAAATATCTCTTATAGTCATGAATATCCTTATATTATTCAATTAGGTCGAATTCATCCATCAGATCCATCAAAATCTGTAAAATCCCACAAAATAAGAATTTTGACCTAGTTCCTAGGGATCCTTCATAAAAGCAGGTCATGTTTGACCGCCTTTAACCGAGGCTGTTAAAGCTCGGTTTGATTGAACCAACATGTGTACACTTAATATTAGTTCCCAATATTTCTAGAAATTTCTCCAGCTCGAACCCAAGTGTCCTGCAAATATGCAAACCATGAGGCTATTACGGGAACTTTTGATGTTGTCCAAAAATGCACTTAAAATTCATTTTTTACAAAAACTTCTAAGAATTGAAAAAATTAATTTAAATACTGAATTTATTGGTCAAAATAAGGTGGTATGATGGTGTATATATGGATAGTATGGAAAATAATATGTATTTCATAAACAAAAAGAGATAAAAAACAAGGGCCAACATCTCCCCCGAGCTGATGCTCAAACATGTCCTCGTGCTTGCTTTTTCCTTTTGGACCTCCTGAGCTCTGATGTTGATACTGTTCCTGACCCTGAAATTTCCTGTTGTGCTGCATGTAGAAGAGAATCCATACATTTTCATTGTTCCTCCTTGTAGATTGAAGTTTTAACCTTTTGTTTCTCATATTTGGCTTTCCAAGAATTCTTCTCCTTAAGCCACCTAAATTCTTGTATGTAAAGAAGATTGTTTTTGGCTTTCAATTTTCCCATTTCTTCACTTATCTTCTAATTTTATTTAATCACTTTTTCACTATTTGTCTCATATGTTTCATTCTCTCTTTTCAAGTTCCTTTCCATTATTCTGCTTACCTCCAGATTATCAGTTAACTCTCTGATCCTGCTAAGGTTTTGGTCTTCCGCCTTGGTATTTTTGGAAACTGAAGTAGCCTTAACCTCATCATTTTCAAAATAAGAATCTCTCTCGACAGGATTTTCATAAAATTCTTGGTGCAACCTCTCAAGGATTTCATTGGCTTGTTTGGTTAAAGGAGATGTTTCTATGATTTTCACTTCTGGTTCTTTATCTTTGTTGCTTCTATCTTCTCAATTCCTCTTTTTCTGTCTCCTAGAAATGGTCAAGAATGATGTTTCCCTCTCTACCATGAATATTTCATGTTGTTTCTTTGATTTGGTCCTTGGATAGAGGGGTGAAATTACTATATTTATTATTTCTTGTATTGGTTTAAGTTTGTCTTTTGTTGCTTGCTCTACAAACTTATTTTGAATCAGGAAATCTTTCCAAATCATACCCTTAATTTTCAGCTGGTAATCAACAATATTTTTTATGAGTCCCTGGTGATAAATTTGGGCTTCTTTGGGTTTGGTCTCAAATTTTACACTTTCAATCATCTTCGTCAATTTTCTACAAAAGAAGTATGGAAAATTGATTCTAATATCTCCTTTAATATGTTGTAGCAACCTAATGTGATATAGGTGTACTACACTATGTCTATTATCACAAGTGAAAAAAATTTGGATTATCAAAACTAATTCAGCCCATGGTTCATTGAACCATTCCATGGGAATCCCCTTTGACCTATCAAATGAACCCTTTCTATTCTTATCCAAGAAGAAATTCCAACCCTTGTCCTTGAAATGAAATCCTTTGTGGTAAATTTCACTTGATAATGGAAACTCTAAGGCTTCAGAAATAGATTCTGGAGTTAAAGGAATGTGTAAACTACCCACCATAGTTTCATCGTGTTTGAAATTGTTTATAAAATCCCTTGTGATATCTTCATTGTGCCCTTTGAATTTTTTAGGGAAGCTTATCAAGCCTGATTGATAAAGTTTCTCAACTATGTCCCTACTCCAATGTTCAATATGAAAATATTTGGGCTCTGTTATTAATGTCATATTGTCTGAAAACCATTTGATATACCCTTCTACTGTCATTAACTTCATTTTTTAAATCAAAATTCAAGTACTATATTTATCACAATAGTGAGGCTTACCTCTGTTGTTGCTTTTTCCAAGTAATTGAAATCAATGCTCTGTTTTCTTTAGAAGAAGTGAGATTAATGCTTCAACAGACACAAGATTTGATATAGAGAGGTTTATAAAAACATAAAAAAATCATGTTTCTATTATCCTACTCTCTTATTTGATCCTCTGTCCCTTAAAAAAAATAAAAATCCTCTGCCTCTGTTTTGTAAATTTTTTTTCTTGTTTCACTATGTAAAAAAAATGAATTTTTTTTTATACAACGGTGTCTTCTAACCCTTCGGTTCCATACAAATTATTTTTCTAAGGCAAAGCATTATATATCTAATATAAGCTCATTGTTTATGCAAAATAATTTGTAAAAATAGCTCACTTATTTCATCAAAAATCTCATAAAATGAGTTCATTGTTTTCTTCAAAATTCCCTAGACTCTGCCCTCTGTTATGCAAAAATGTAAAAACATGTTGACTGTGCCTTTTTAAACCAAAAATTTTCCACAATACCTGGTTCGAATTCTCTTACTGAGTGTGCAAATGAAATGAACTTTTTTCACATCCCAATTAAAACGAATTCACTATTCATTTCAAACCAAACTCTCCATTCTATGTTTGCATTCATATTGAAATAGAAGACTGTGCATGAAAACGTTTTCAAGTTTACCTGTCTTTGCAATGATCCTCGTGATTTTCTACTATGATCCTCATGATTTTCCTTTTAGTTTAACTGGAGTCTCTGTGTTTCAAGCAGTGCCAATCTTATCAAAATCTCACTCAATATCTTCATCATTTACTCATTCAATCAACGAAGGATTTAGTGTTTACTGGTGGCAGATCATTTATGAGTGGTGGAAATGACAAAACATAAGGCAATGACGAGTTTTAAAAACCATGGTAGAAGATCTCAATTTATAACTCACAGGTTTTTCAACAACCTCGATATTTACTCATACAAACAATCATTGTTTTAAACAAGAAAATCAGAGTTTTCTTCTTACCTCGTTCTTCACAGGATTTTTGCCTCCTAATGGTGTGCTTACTTGACACATTTGTTGGAAATGTTGTCTTGAAAACTTCAGTCAATTATCCTTATCTCTCCATTCTTCTCACTGCTATATCTCCTGCTCTCTTTGTTGTGTTATATTTCCTCTATTCTCCTCACATCTCTCTCTTGTCTTCTCTTGTTTATTTTTTTCTCACAGGGTTTCAAAACCAATGCGTGTTTTGATTACACAACACTCCTTCTCTCATTGAGCCTTCGAAAGGCGATGATGGTGAAAAACATAGTGTGTTTCAATTGCTTGAGGTCTTAGAAATGGCAGAGGTTCTCTCAACAGTTTACACAGTGTTGTAATATTGTATTTTGAATTTGTTTTGACCTTTCATCAACCACTTGACTAGTGCATTTGTGGCTTACCTTTCCTGATTCATTTGGCATGCTGACTCCACTGGGTGTACATCTCGTCCTCAGCTTCACTTATTACACAGTCCTTTTCACATTTTGTTCTCATGCTTTGCGTTGATCACTATGTCCACTTCCATTCTCCATTTAAATGCATCATACCTCATTGAATATGCGCCATCATATTTTCGTTTCATTTCTTGTATATACATCATTGTGTGCCATCATATTTATGTTCCACCATTGTCTCATCATATTCTCGTCCATCCATATATGCATCATTGCTATGCATTGTTTGTCATAGCATCATTTTAATTTTTAGGTTAGTTTGTTTCATATGCATTTCATTTTTTGCATTATGATTGCATTTCCGCTCCATTAACTTAGCTCATAACCATATTTTATGATTTCGCTTCTGTTTTGAAATTCAAATAGTTGCGCTATCATATGATTTAGACTTTAGGTTTTGTTTTTTTATTTAAATTTTAAAATTGACCAATGAGATGGTCATATTTTAAAATCAAATATTTACCATGAAACTAACTTCTTGTTTTTTTATTGTAGGTTCAACAAAGGTTTGATGTTAAGCCTTTTGCTTATGACTCCTTTGTTTAGAAAAAATAGGGTTACTATGGTATAGTATGGTTTGGATAGGAAATAAATTATGGAATGGTTTATTGAATGATTAGGATAGTGGTGTGGGTGATGAAATGGAGGTGATAAAAATTCATAACCAATACTAAATTATCTTTTAGCAATTCTAGAATATTTTCACAAAAAATTGAAATTTTAAAAGTAATTTTTACTTTCTGTACTTGTATTCCCTCAAACCATTTGATCTTCATGATGGTTGACGTTGTGTTTTTTATAACGATGGTTATTCCAGACTATGTAGAGACTTATTTTTGTTGTGCATATGATTTGATTTGGAATTATGTTGTTCAAGTCCCTTCTGCAGGTTAAATTTTGACATTTCAGGTCCCTTTTGTCATGATTTTCAATATTGATGTAGCTCAGGTCCCTTATGACATTTTGTATTTTCAGGTCCCTTCTGGCGTAATTTGAAATAATGTTTGAAAATTTCTTCTGTCGTAATGATACAGGTCCCTTCTGGATAATTTTCTCAATAATAATTCAGGTCCCTTCTGTATATGTTGAATAATGTATCAGGTCCCTTTGTACTTTATTCCTTCTTCAATTCAGTTGTTGAAACTATGTTCATAGTTTTATTACACGCCTTCCCCCAATCTGATTTTTAGACTTGTCCTCAAGTCTACCATGTCTTGGAGGGTACATCTGCAAAAATCATAAAAATGAAAACAAAAAGATAATTCATATTGGCCAAACAAGTTGGTTTTATGATATGAATTCGAGTTTGCATTGTGCCAGTTTCCTGGATTTTCACAGCCAAACTCTTTTATTATTATTATTATTATTATTTATATATTTTTATTCTTCTTCTTCTCTTGGAATTATGGGAGGCATATTGCTATGCTACCCCATTAGTTCCAGATCTAAATCTATGGAAATTTTTCTCATAAAATCCTCTTTATTTATAGGCTTATTATAAACTTTAAGACTATGTCCATTAACGACAAACGAAACAGATGCTTCATCAATTTTTTTTATCTTCACAGCTCCATTGTCAAAGATATCTTCAATCTCATATGGCCCAAGCCAATGAGTCGTAAACTTTGCTTTGAAATCTTTAAACTTGGAGTCAAACAAGAGTGCCTAATCTCCCTTCTAAAACACTTTATTATTTATGAATCGATCATGCCATTTAATTCTTTGTTCTTGCACAAGAGATGTGTGCTCTACTGCTTGTTGTCATATCTCATTCAGTTTATTTAATTCGATAATTCTTTGTTGTTGTGCCTAAAATAGTTCCATCCAAAATTATGTTGTTAGATTGAATGTATGTATTTGAAATTATATGGGTAATATGTCTTATTTTCCATACACTAACTGATATGGACTTAACCCAGTTGTGTTTTTCCATGTTATCATATATGCCCATAGTGCATCTCTCAATTTTTCTGACCAGCCATTTATGTTCATTTGTACAGACTTTGTCATAATGTTCTCTAGGAATTTTTTCGTTGATTCCACTTGTTCATTTGCTTGAGGATGATACAAAGTTGATTTTTTGTGTTTGATCTTGTATTTCTCCGCAAGATCTCGAATAAGCTTTGATGTGAACTGTGTGCCTTGGTCAGTTAGTATCTGTCTCTGAACTCCATATCTTACAAATATCTCTTCAAACAGAAAAGATACAACAGTATCTTCTATTGCTCGTGCTACTACCTTTGCCTCAACCCTCTTAGTTACATAATCGGTACATACCAAGATGTACTTCTTTCCATTGGATGGAGGATTGATGTGTCCCACGAAATCTAAAGCCCACTGTTCAAATGGTTCAATCAGTACTTGTGGCTTTAATGGAATTTCATCTAATGCCACTGGTCTACCAATTCTTTGGCAGATGTGACATCTCTTCACATAGGCCTTGGAGTCTTTGAAGATGGTTGGCCAGTAGTAGCCCAATTTCATCACTTTGTATGTTGTCTGCTTGTCTGCAAAATGACCACCACATGACTCATCATGACATGATTTCAAAATATCAATTATCTCATCTTCTCTAACACATTTTCTAATCATTAGATTAGCACCAGTACAAAAGAGATCTCCATTGACCCAACTATATCTAGCACTTTCTCTAATTATTCTTCTTTTATGCTTATTTATGTAATGAGATGGTAGGATGCCATATGATACGTAATTGACTATATCTGCAAAACATGGAGTTTTGAAATTTATAGAAAATAGATATTCATCTGGAAAATTATCTGATACTGGATTTGGATCACCAAGTGAATGAAGTCTTGATAGAAAGTCTGCAACTTGATTATCCTTAACTGGTCTATCTTGCACGATAATGTTAAATTATTGCATGAATAACAGCCATCTAGTTATTCTACCATTTGTGATTGATTTTTTCATTAAATATTTTATTGGTGAATGATCTGTGTGAATGTAAACTTGATAACCTGTTATATAATGTCTAAATTTATTAACTGCGTGTACTACAACTAATATTTATTTTTTTGTAACACTGTAGTTCAATTCTGCCGGTGTTAAGTTTTTACTTATGAAATATATGGCATAATTAAACTGATTCTCTTTCTGTCCAATTGATGCTCTGATAGCATTGTCAGATGCATCAGTTGAAATATGAAATGGAAAAGACCAATTAGGTCCCTGAAGAATGGGTGCAACTAACAATTTTTCTTTTAATTTTTCAAATGCATTTTGACAATTATTTGTCCATTGGAATTCCACATCTTTCGCAAGTAACTTGAATAATGGAAAAGCTATTTTACTGAAATTTCCAATAAATCTCCTATAGTAGCCTGCATAACCCAAGAAACTTATAATTTCTTTTTGTGTTGTGGATGGTATTAAATTCATAATGACTTGAATTTTTGTTGGGTCCACCTTAATTCCCGAAGAAGAAATATGGTGTCCCAACATTGTTCCCTTAGTTAACATCATAAAACATTTTTCATTACTGAGTGATAGGTTTGTCTCTATGCATCTTTCAACACTTTTTTGAGATTTTGTAAACAATCATCAAATGTTCCACCATACACAATGAAATCATCCATATAAACTTCTAGACATTCATGGATCAAATCAGAAAAGATTGCAAGGACTGCTCTCTAAAATGTAGCAGGTGCATTACATAAACTAAAGGGTAATATGTTGTATGCATATGTTCCCCATGGACATGTGAATGTTGTCTTATATTAATCTTCCAATGATATCTTTATCTGATTATATCCACTAAATCCATCAAGAAATGAAATGATTTTTTTTCCAGCTAATGAATCTAACACTTGATCAATAAATGGTAAAGGAAAATGATCTTTTAATGTAGCTTTATTGAGTTCTATGTAATCCACACAAATTCTCCATTTCCCATTTTTCTTAGGTACTACAACTAACGGTGAAACCCATTGACTTTCTGAAATAGTATAGATAAATCTGACTTGTAATAGTTTCTGTAATTCTTCATTCACTATTTCCTTCATCATGGGGTTCATCCTTCTTTGTGGTTACCTTACAGGTTTGATTTGATCATCAGTGTAAATGTGATGGATACATGTTTTTGGATGAATCCCCTACATGTCTATGTAATCCAAGGAAAAAGCTTTTAAATATTTTTGTAACCTTGTTATTAGCTTTTCCTCTTGTGATGATTGTAAGTCATTACCAATATTCAAATGTCTCTTAGGACTGATCTCAATGATTTTAATCTTTGAATTGGTAATTGTATTAACAGAAAAAATTATTTTGATGTACTTTTCAATGATTGTATAGTGCAATTTTCCTGAAAAAAATCATTTAAAAGATAACTAGCAGCTTCATATTGAGTTGTTCTAAGCTGCTCTGAAATATTTGGTTCTGAGATGAAAAGATCTAACAAGTCCTCATTTTCTTCTTCCTCTCTAAAATTATAATCTTGGTTAAGACTAAGAAAAAATTGAATCTCTTGTTGGTCTTCTCCATCAAGCCATGATAATAAATAAGGAGATTGAGCGAGAGGATACAATGTAACATGCTTTCTTTCATCTCCATGTGCAATAATCATACTTCTTGACCTGCATCCAATGTAATAATTTGTAGTGGCTAACCATGATCTGCCTAAAATTAAGGGATGCTCTCCTAAAAAAAAATTCGCTGAAAAATGAAGAAGTCTACAAGATACTCCCATGAATCCAATGAGACAGTGATATCTTCCAATATACCTTTTGGTACAACTTTAGATCTATCTGCAAGTTCTAAGACTATAGTAGTAGGCCTAATGTTGTTTAGATTCAAATGTTTCATAGTCTTTGTAGTCATAACATTTATAGCTGCTCACAAGCCTATTAAGTATTTGGCACTGAAAAATTGTTAATTGAAATGGTAACCATAGGAATCCCTGGATCAACATATTTTTCAATGGTTGTGTTTGTAGACATGAGACAAGCTAAACTTCCAATTACCTGGATTGTAGGTGGGTCTTTCTTTCTTCTGCCAGATTCTTAATGCATAACTCCTTTATTGTTTTTGCATATACCAGAATATCTATAATTGCATGCAACAAAGGAATTTTAACATATTTGTTCTTCAATTCATCCATAATATTAAATTTGGGTAGAGATATTGGGATATTTTGTTGTATTAATCTTTCTGGATATGGTGGAGTCTGAGTCATAATAGATTTACCTTTCTGAATTTTCTGAGTTTAAATTGTTGACTTTGTTCTCCTTGTTCAGTTTATTCTTCAATTATCGGAGGAGGATCTTTCTGTAACACCTTCCCAGACCTTAGGTGGACATCCTATATGGGAATAATTGAATAAGTAGGATAATATGTTGCCTCTTCCACATGATATGTTGGTCTATCCACCTTGTTACTTAGATTAGCTACTGGCTGAGCTGGAAATTTTGTTGGTCTAGGAAGTGGTTGGTTAGTAGGCAGTTGAAGTTGCTGAGGTTGAGTTAGCATTGGTTGATTTGGAAGTGGAAATGGCATTGGTTGATGTTGTTGGAATTGTTGGTATTGAGGAAATGATTGTGGAGGGTATGGTTGTTGATATTGATACTGTTGAGGATACATATGTTGAGGTGGATGGTTTCCATAACCATATCCCCTACGACCTTGTTCAGGTTGGTTTTGATATTGTTGTGGTGGCCAAGCCTGCCATGGCATTAGTGTATTCCATGAATTGGAGGATATTGAAAATTCTGGGGGTTTTGTTGAGGGAATTGTTGAGGCATCCTTGGTTTCCAAGGTATCCTTGGTGCCATATAGTAGAGAGAATATACTCCACTCATTCTCCTTGCAATTATTTTAATTTGGGACAGTTTTATGTTGCATGATTTTATGTGCATAGTCCACACACTAGTATACTTTGCAAAGGACATTCCCTGAGTAGATGTTTTTGCCTACACTTTGGAAAGAAAATTGCTAAGATTTCATCTTGTTTTTATTTATTTTTCTTAGCTTTCAAGACATCTACTTGTGTTCCCAAAGTGCTCAAGAGATCTGTTTTGAAATTTTCTAGTAAAATTCCTATTTCTGCACTTGTTACTGCTCTTGCTGCAGATTTGGAAGATTTCGATGAAATATCTCTCTTTCCACTCTTTGCTCTTCCCCTAGAGTATTTCTGACAAAGTTGAGCAATTTATTCAAATGGTAAACTGGAGATATCTCATTTTCCCATCACATTAAGGATGTCTAAATATTCATCTCTAATACCCTTAAGAAAGATGGTATATATGGTATCAGGACTTAGAGAATGATGTTTGTATTTCTGTAAATTGTAAAGAAATCTTTCCAAATATTCTTCCAAAATTTTGTCTTCTTGTTGCGTCATTCTAAAAATTTCTTCTTTTGAGTCTCTAGCCCTGAAGTAAGCTTGATACTGCTTAAGAAAAAATTTATTCATATCATCCCAAGAAGCTATTGTATGTTCTCCTAAACCCATAAACCATTTCAAAGCTGTTGCTTTTAGAGTAGCAGGAAAAAGCTGAAGCTTGTGTGTATCATCCATATATCCATAAGTTCTACAAAGGATATCAAACTCGAACATGAATGTATCAGGATCTTCTGTTGACATTCCATAGAAATTAGGAAATACAGCAGGTGGACTTTTTTTCATTTTTATTTCTTCTCCTAATATTTCTCTTGCATCTAAGATTGGAAAGCCAAAAGTAGTTTCTTGATCATTTTTATTTTCTTGCTCATTTTCTTGTGTTTTCTATTTTTATTTTCCCTTCTTGCTTCTTCTTCTATACTTCTAAGTGTTTCTTCTCTTCTATCTTACTATGCCTTTCTTTCTTCCTCAATTCTTCTTTCTTCTTCTAATTTCCTTCTCCATTCCCTTTTTTTTCTTTCATATTCAAGCCTTTGTTCAGGAGTCATGTTTAGCCCAGTTGATCCTTCTCCTTCTTCAGCCATTTCTTGTTCAGAGATATGTAGTGTTTCAATATGTGGTTGATTTTGTATTTCTTCCACTACTTTGATTTGTTCAAGGACAGGTTTCTCTAGTTGTTCAACAATTGGTTTTCTTGTATCTTTTTGTTTTCCTAAGGAAAAAGGTTCTTTAGGAGAATGCTTTTTGTTTACTTCCAAGGCTAACAAGATTTGTCTTTCAACTAAATTTAATCTTTGTCCATATCTCTGTTTTTCCTCTAACTCTTCTATAGTAGGTCTTCCAGCAACTGGTGTTGTTAGTCCTGTGGATGAATGAGCTGTTGGGGGGTTTTGTTTCAAAAATCTACCCTTCTTATCTCTATCTCTAGGCATATGAAAACATAACTTAAAATAAATACTATTTTTTTGTTGTTTTTGATGATTTTATATATATATTTTTATCTTTTTATCTTCCTAATTGATCATTTTGAAATATTCTACCCCAGCAACGACGCCAAAATTTTGGGTCAATTTACTGTGTAAACTAACGTAAGTATTTATTTTCAATCCGGGCTAGTAGGACTTAGAAGCATCCCCAAAGTATATGGGTTTCAGTTATGATCAAGTTAGAAGATGATTTATCAATAATTAAGGAAATGCATATTACAAATATAAATCTAACTTAAATCATTTCTAAAGTCAAGTATGTAATCAGAAGCAGAAGAATCTCCTAACTTAAGAGATTTGTTTTTCCTTCTCTAACAAGATTACTTCATGAATTAGAAATCAAAAACTACTAATTGAGCAATAGATTAAGATACATGAAACAATAATTGAAGAGGCTCTTCACTGAAGAGGTCCTGGTTTTCCTTCATCATATATTGATTTATCAATAATTCTATTGTTAGAAAACAGGAATTCAAAAAAAACATTAAAAGCATGAAAAGGTGAATTCTAGCTTAAGATATTTACTCAGATAAAAAGAATGTTTAACTTAAACATTTGTTTGTCCTTTCATATGCAGAATAAGAATGATAATTAGATTCATCACCACTCATGAATCATTAGCATAAATATAATAAACAAGTTAAACGTAAGAAAACTAATTCAGAAACTGCAACTACAAATAAACTAGAAAGTGCACTTAGCTCGGTGTGGGGGGCCTCCACCCTTGCCTCGCACACTGAAGGTGTTTTAAGCTACTTAAAAATTCATTCAATCAATCATCATATAATAGCAGCAAATGGAATAGAACAGATCTTCAATTAGTTCTCCAAAATCTCAGAAATAATAATGTCTAGTCATACAAATTCTGCATATCAATGCCTTCAAAGTTTGAGGCTTAAATAGATAAAATATCAAAAAAAATCATCTAAAATATCTCCTATAGTCATGAATATCCTTATCTTATCCAATCATGTCGAATTCATCCATCAAATCCATCAAAATCTGGAAAATCCTACAAAATAAGAATTTTGACCTAGTTCCCAGGGATCCTCCATAAAAATAGGTCATGTCTGACTGCCTTTGACTGGGCATGTTAAAGATCGATTTGACTAAAAAAATAGGTGTACACTTAATCTTAGTTCCCAATATTTCTATAAATATATCCATCTCGAGCCCAAGTGTCCTGTGAATATGAAAACCTTGAGGCCATTACGGGAATTTCTGATGCTATCCAGAAATGCAGTTAAAATTCAATTTTTACAAAAACTTCTAATAATTGAAAAAATTAATTTAAATACTTGTATATGAATTTATTGGTAAAAATAAGGTGGATATGATGGTGTATATATGGATAGTATGGAAAATCAGATGTATTTCATAAACAAAAAGAGATAAAAAATGAGGGCCAACAACGGTCATGAGCTGCCATGAATGCCAACTTTTCGAAGGTAAACGTAAGCTTCTTCCTTTACCATTATAGCCCATTTCAGTTGAAGCTCCTTTCCAGCAATGGGACTTATATTTTATTGGTTAAATACATCCACCCTCATCCGCTAAACATAGATGGATACTTACTGCCACAGACTATTTCACAAAGTGGATCAAAGCAATCCCAAACAGGCAAGCTATAGACTCAGTTATAATTCAGTTTTTAGAAGCTAACATCTTGTCCCAGTTTGGTTGTCCTAGAAATATCATCACAGATAACGCTGCAGCCTTCAAATCAAATAAGATGATATAATTCTATGACAAGTATAACATTAAGTTAGGTCATTCTACAACATATTATCCACGGGGAAACGGATTGGCAGAGTCTCTCTTCAATAACAAATATTTCTAAGGTTCATCCCTGTGCTATAAGGGTTTTAATCACTGTGATTCATATCCTAGTTTGAAGGCCAAAATCCTGATACATTTATGCTGAAGAAATATGGTATACATCAGTTAAATAAATTCAAATTATATATGTTACAAGGGACAGAATCTCTGTGATTTTTCTTAATTGAAAGAGGAACAAGATTTTATAGCTAATTTCTGTGATAAACAGATCATAAGGTTGAAATAAAACTTCCCACACTCTACTAGAGGCATGTATAATATTTTTCTATCATATCTCAAGAGCTAGGCATAGATCTAAATTGTAAGTCAATTCCAAGTCCTCTTGCAGCCAATGACTCCTAAGTTCATCAAAATAATGATCTCAAAGATTTCTAATTATTGCATGGATTGATAGATATTCTAAATAAATAAATCTCATTTAGGAAATAACATGAAATATAAGCTAGCAATCTTATGCACCTGTTAGTGTCAGAATATGCATTCTGCCATCAGTGATCAAAATCACTATTTTCATTCTCATTTTAGGTATCCCACTTTGAAATTTGTATTTCATTCCATTAGGTCATGCTAAAAATTGTTTCACTAATGGTAGTCCTAGTCATAAAATCTCACTCTCCCTCAATATTTCACATTTTCTAGCCCACCTTCATGTCTGGATGAGCATAAAAACACTTTTGAAAATCTCACTTCACTGTCTTATGTCAATCAAAGTCAATCATGGAAGTCAAGTCATTCAAGGTCCCATTAGGTCATTAGGTTTCAATGTTCAAGGTCCAAAAATTCACCATTTCATCTCAATAATGTCAGTAAAGGTGTGAGAGTGACTCAATAAACATTTCATTTTCATCTGCAGAAGATTATTAGTATGTACATATGATATTTTAAATTTTTTAATTTTAATTTTTATGATCAAAACGTAATTTTGATATGAAAACAGAGATGTAATTTATTTTTAATTTTTTATGTAATTTTATGCTTCCTATATGTAATAAGTCTAGTCCCTAGTTTCTGACTCAAAACACACATGCCAAAACTGAAAGAGAAAAGTGTCAAACTCTAGCAACACCATCCTGCAAAAAACAAATTCAGATGAAAGGAAAATCAACAAAAGTCTTCAAAAAGTGAAAAAAGACATTAGAAAAGTGGGTTTTTAAATTCAAATTCAAATTCAATTAGCTATTTATGACTAATAGACATCAATTCAAATTCATTTTTCTCCTCCAAATATCAAGTCAGCACTCTAGGAGACCAAAATTTCAAAATTCTGAGCGCAATTGGAAAAAGCACAGAATCAAGGGCACAAATCCTGAAGTGAGGGCGCAAATGTGTTTTTGATGGCGCAAATGTGTTGATGAGGGTGAAAATGTGTTGAGGAGGGCGCAAATGTGCTGAGGAGGGTGCAAATGTGTTGTTGATGGCACAAATACATAGAGTAGGGCGCAAATAGCTTGTCAAGGGCGCAAATGACCAGAAAGCTCTGCAAAGTATCCAAGTGATCAGAAATTTCCTTCAAAGCTCCTCCACTCAGTCATTGACCTCCAGTAAACCAGTAAGACGCACATGCCATGACAAATCATCTTCTTAAGTTTATGTGTTGAATTTTTGCAAGTTGAAGTTGTAATTTGGTGTGTAATTTGAGGAAAATCCCTAGTATCTCATTATATTTGTGAAAACTCTTAAAATTAACTCCCTTACCCTTTGCATCCCTCCTACAGTTATAAAAACCCATTCTCAAACCCCTCATTTGTAAAATCCACTTTTTCCTACAAATTTCTCCCAAAACCCTAAGTCCTAGGTGTTACATCTACCTAGGCTCCCAATTCCTAAAAATCGCTACCCTAAATCTACCATATCATTACTCCCTATTCCCTCCCCATATCACATATCCCTATCAAACATCTCCTTCATTTTTCCTTTCTCATATCCCTTTCCCATTTCCCTTCCATAATCCCTAGGTTTTTAACAAAAACACCATGCCAACAAAAGAGGAAAACACATCATTCAGTGAAGGAGAGGAAACATAGATAAGGAGGCCACATAAAGGAGGAAGAGTGCTTAGACTTAAGCCTGCCAACATTAAGGAACTCTTGGCTTCTCCCTTGACTGCCACATGCTTCAAACATGTTGGCTGTTATGATTTTTGACAAAATTCAGAGGGTTAAACACCACCCCATGCTAACTATACTTTTCATATCTATACTCCATGACAACCAAGTTAAATTAGCTAGGGTAACTTTTACCTTATCTATTGTTGTCATTTCAAATGCTACAAGAATCCCACATGTTGGGGAGAAATTGTTCAAGAAAGGTAGGTTGAAGAAACAGGATTTTGAATTCTTCCTAAAACCAAGACACCAAAATCAAACAAATAGGTTCTTCCCTTTTTCACACCTCTTGGATAGATATGCACCAATGATGAATATTATCATGAAATATTTTTCATGTGAAGGCAGATTTTCAAGGATCTGTTCCTATCACATCTGTCCCTTGATGTGTTTCAGTAGGGTAAGGAGGCTTAACATGCCTTATTATCTTTTCCGGAGTATAGAGAAGATGGCATAAATTTCCCATAAGAAGGAATATGAAAAAAAAATGAGAATCCTATTCCATCATTCCCTCCTAAAAATCATAGTCCTCCACCATCTCAATCAACTAAACATTGCATGGAGCACCTTCATAGCCAATGATATTTTCATTGAGCCATCCATTCAGCATGCGCAAAATGTTCCTTCATCATCTCAGCCCATGAATCCTCATCATCATCATATCAATCCCCTTCACCTCCTTCATCTCCATCTCATCATGATTTTGGGTCACCTATTAGGATTGATGACATTGAGCCTAAGTGGGATAGTATGGTTGAGGTTGAGCCATTACAAAAAACCTACCAAAGAGGCTATAGGCATGTGTTTTCTTCACTTGGAGTGGAAGGGGCCATGCCTTCTACATCAACACAACAAGTGGATAAAGGCAAAGAGAAGGTCATTGAGCCAGTCATTCATGATGAGGAGGACAATCATGAAACTGACCAATAATTTAAGTTGGTTGACCTATATGAGGATGATAATTACAAAATCACAAATGCTGCTATAAAAGGTAATGATTTCAAGATTAAGGAGCTTCAGACTAATCTTGACGGGACTAGGTATGTTGTACACTTCCTTGAGAAAGAAAATGAGCAAATGAAGATCAAACAAGTCATTGATGAGGTGAATTACTTCACGTCTCAAAGGGAGGCTCAAAACGCCCAAGTCATGCTAGATGAAACACTAGAGAAGTATGGCTTACTTGATGGTGAAGAAGAACAAGTACCAAGACAGAGACCTAGAACTAGAGGGCTGAAAAGAGCTCTAGCTCTAGAGAGACAAAGGGAAGCTGAGGTTGTTGACCATCTAACCCTGAATGAACAGTTTTCTATAGAGATCAATAAGAACAGGGAGCCATGGCTTGATAGAGCCAATCAACACTCGGAGAATTTGCTAGAAAATGAAAATAAGGATAATGGCTTGTTGAGGAGGAAGGTCAAACTCAATGCCCAAAAAGAGAAAATTACATTGGCCAAGCTCAAAAAATCCAATGCCAAAATTGAAGAGTTGACCATGGAGGAGAAGAAAAAGTTGGGCATTCTTGTTGAGGCTTCCCTCCAAGCTTAGACACATCATCATCAGTCATTCCAAAAAATTTGAGTCATTTTTTAACTTTTTGTCAAAATTTGGAAATCTTTGTGTTTTTTGAGACAATTATTTAGCAAAAAATTGGGCATTTGCGCAACTCCCTATGCGCTACGGAAATAATTGGAACACTTATTTAGGATAATGAAGGCACCATTAGATTCCTAATGACCTATGCATCTCAGAAAACCATGTTTCTAGCCTTCGTTTTTAGTTTTGATGGGTCAAAAACTCAAAAAACCATCAAAACATCACCTTTTTGCCCCTTTTTTGACCTAGGCGCTGCACAAATACCAGTTTTGGGAGAATGACTTTTTTAGGGGGGAATGAATTCCATTTTCAGAACTTGAGGCATATTTAGAAAGAGTACAGGCAGGGCTTTCCAACAATCCATCTTGGGCCCAATTTGGACACCGAGAAGGCCTCCAATAGTGGCCCTGAACACAAAGGGTGCAAATGACCAGTGTAGGGCACAAATGCACAGTGGAGGGTGAAAATGACCAATTTGTTTATTTTTTCCAACTTTCTATGAAATTTTCACTTTACCTCAAGAATTATGTTTCTAATCATGTAATTAATTATGGTAAATGTAATTATGTTTGAGATTAGTTACCTAGGGTAGATTCATCGGGTAAAAGTCATTAATGAGTCATAATGAATCAGTTGAATGTAATGAGGAGTGAGTCACTTGGACCATCCTACACTTCATTTTTCAGTTCAGAAATAAATGGATCTCTTCCTCACTTCATGGATTCGACCCCTAAGGATGAGTGTAGCTTGTTTTGATGTCTATTTAGCCCCTTTATTCACACTAGTGAAGGGTTGGAATCAGTTTGTATGTTTGCTAGTTGATCAAGGAAACTTTTGTACTTAGTTTGGCCAACTAATAAAGAGGAGTTGCAGCTATTTTATGGGATACTTATGGTAATGATGTTTATCATTGTCTTTTCTTCATTACCATATGTTAGAATTTATTGTATTCATGTTCACTTCATTTCTATGTTATGATCTCTTACAAGTTGGATAATTAGAATACATGTTTGCACATGCTATGTTTTGGGTAATTGATCATAATTTTTCCATATTCATATGTCTAAGAAAAATACATCTCCCATGCTCTTCCTAGATTTCTTTCAGTTTCAACACCATTCCATCACAATCATCTTCAAGTGATAAGCCTTTTTCCTACCTTTCCCCATTGATCCCTGCAACCATATCTCATTTTCCCTGACCTAGCTTTCCTTGACCTAATTTCTTCATCCAGTGATCCCCCAACCAAAATCAAATTCAAACAACCCCCTGCACTCAATATCTAGCCTAAGAAACCTAATTTCTCCAGCCCTCCTGGTTGTGACCATTTTTGGAGATAGCCCTCTCCGAATTGATATGGCTAGCTATCAAGTCAAAAGCTTGGTCTGTGGTTACCTCTGTTGGGATTCCTTCTTCAGCCTTAGGAATCTGGCGGAGTGATAACAACACCAATGAAATTTTTTATTAACATATGATATATTATAGGGCTTATTATATAAAAAAATTTGTCCTCTCTCTCTTAAGGAAAAAGACATACTCAAAATTAACAGGCGTTTCCCTCAAGATTATTCAAATCCGTGCATATGAAAATTAATTTTTTGTGATCGAAAATTGAAAGAAACATCAAGGCTTGTCAATGGAATTTATATGGTTTGTAGCTAACATATTAGTATACACATAGAACCTCCAATATAGAAAATAGCAGGTCTTCAGGATTTTAGATATTGAAACATTTAGGGTTTGTAAACACTAGGAATAATCATTTTTGTTGAAAGAATATTTTTGGAGAGAAAAAAATGACATCATGATATGAGAAAAAGGATGGGAAAATTACAAGAAGTATAAAATTAAGAGGGAGATGATTCTATTCTCAAAATATAAGTATTCCATAACTCTTCTCTTTTACTATTGTTATTACCTTTGATAATCTCTTTTCTATGTACTTTTATTAATTATATTTTTTCTTCCATAGCCTCCTAGTAATGATTACAGGTCAATACCAAGGGCTAGGCTTTGATAGAAGATGAAATAATTGGAAAAACGTAGTAAAGAAAGAGGATGTTCTTGTATACAAGATGAGAAGTCAGTTTGAAGTATACATTTATTAAGAAGTCAATAAGAAGTTTGTCTTAATCTTAAGAGATACCCCTATATTTTGAGAGCACCTCATGATTGAAGAATACCTTATATCTTGAGAGTAATTGATTAGAGAAAGAATGATCTCAATAATTGTTTCTAAAATAAGGACCCTTGAATCAGAGGAAAATATATTTCCTTCAGAGAAAGATGGAAGCAGAATTTGAAATGAAGGATATTAGGTTGGTACACTATTACTTGGGACTTTAGGTTTGGTAGAAACCTAGTAAAATATTCTTTGGTCAAGGAAAGCATGTGATCAATATCCTCCTAGAATTTGGATGATGGATTGTAAGCCCATGGAAAACCAATTTGAAGAATATGAGGAATTCTAATTCAAATATTATTGATACATCAATGTACCAACATTTGATTGCTTCTTTGATGTGTTTGATTCAATTATTAGGTTGGAAGTGTTGATGATGAGAAAATCACTATTGATGGTTGTTTCTAATTGGGATCTGCTATGATTTCATGGAAGAGCTAGACGCATGATTTTGTTGCACTAAGCACTATTAAGGTAGAACATATAACATATTGTGTAATAATTTGGATCCACAAATTTTTTTATGGACCATTTGATGGTGTGATGGATTCGAATGTGATTCTTTGTAATAATTAGTATGAATATTGTGAGTGAACCTAGTTTTTCATGGAAGGTCAAAGCACATAATGATTTAAAATATGATGCATATGGGAGCCAATAAGCTACAATATATATCCATGGATGGGTACGTAGCTGATGTAATGGAAGCTTGAGCACTTTCAATACAAGATTGGGCTTGTGGATAACTCCTCCCAGTTTGAAAGGGGGTGAGGATGAACACCTATTTTCTCCATGTGTCATGTACTGTGACCAATTATATTAACACCCTAAGTCAAGGACATGGACCTGGATAGGGAGAATGGTATATTGGATAAGAATCACGGACTAAAATTATCATGTCATTTACTATGATCGATTAAGACTAACACCCTAATTCAAGTACATTGACCCGATTTAAGGATGGTTCGATGGACTGACATTTCCTTCTCTCAATAAAGATGACACTGAATTAGGAAATGGTGCTATGGAGGAAATACTCTGGTGAATATAGGTGAATTATGTACCTTGTAGGGTGGTTGTGTGGTGTATTACTGAATTCCTCCCAACATTGTGCTCTTATCTAGTGGAGAGATAGAGCTTACTTGTCATGGCCTTGGTAATTTGACAATGCTAGTCATGATGATGTCTATAACAATGCTTATCAATATGGATCCTTTCTTATAGATTTATTCAACTTGATAATATCCCGATGAGTCATTTTGAATACCTCCCTAGTTAAGAGGGAGTGTTAAAATTGTAACTAGGTTCGGTATTCATCATTATGATCTTGTAAAGAGTCATAAAGAATGTATTTGAGTCAAAATAAAATTTATTTTTATCATGTCCCATTTGGTCATTTAAAAGAAAATAAAATTGAACTTTATAGTATATTTATGTCTATCCAAAATTCCTAAGTTGTCCCTCTAAGAAGTCAATTCGACACGCTTATGAAGACACCCATTCACTCTTGATGAAGGTTATATATAGATTATTGGTCTCCCTCCAAAAGTAACTTGCAAGAAGAACATCTCTGTGAAAGAAAGCGAAATTTAAGGCTACATATCTTTGTAAAAGAAAGTGAAGTCTGAGGAAATATATATATTTAACTATACAAATTTTTTGAAGCTCCCATTCTAAGTATAATCGGTGACTTGATCTGAATTAGAAGATGAAATTCAGCCTTTTATGGAAGACTAAAGCAAACCTCATTGCAGACTTAATTGTGGACAGTTTGAGGCATCTTATCCTAGATATCTTGGATAGTTGGCTTGGATTTTGGAAATGTTTATCTAGTTACTACTGGTTAGCTTTTCTATGCCTTGGATCTCTCTTGTTAACAAAGATTATATAAGGAAAGAATTTTTTGGTTTTCCCCTTGTGGGTTTTGCCCTGGCCACTAGCCCAATTCAGGTGTTTCTTATCTCTTGTGCACTGTTATCTCTAGTTATATTGTACTTAAATGGTTAAATGGTTAAATTATAATTGCTTGATGAAGAATAATGAAAGGATAAAAATAAAAATAAAGCCTTCACAAGTAATTATCAATATTTGAAATTCTAGCTTGTACTCAAATTTCAACAACACTTGCATCATTCTTGAATCTACTTAATGCTCTAAAATGATAGACTTCACATTGATATAACCATTTGATGAGGAAATTTTCAATAATATCATCCTAAATATTTTGAGATTTTGTGGACTTCAACATAGTTTTGGTTGATGGTGTAATTTATCAAATAAACTGTAAAAAATAAACCTTGGTTATTTTGAATACATTTTGGTAGATTTGTGCAAGTGTGAATCAAGTGAGCAAGAATATAAGTCTAATTTTTTCTTGATGTAGGATAAAATATATTTTATTAATCAATATTGGTGACATAGTTGAGAACCCAAATGGACTTGGGTTTACTCATGTCTATAGTGGAGATCATGTGGTGGATGGATCCATTAAGCAAAAGGAGAAAAGGACTAGTCTAAAATCCACTTAGTTAAGAAACCATTTATTAAATAGATGGTCAAGGAGATAAATTTCAATATCAAATAAGCACATAAATATGAATTCATCTATAATGGAAATCACACCATAAATAGAATTATTAAATATAGTGGATCTTTGTCTAGTCTGGGACTTATTATGTGCATTGGCATATACAATTAATATGGGATCTACTTTTTTCAACATTTTTTTTTTTTACCAAAGAGGTAAATATATCTTATCACCCCACATTATAAAATGGGTTAGATAAAACCAAGAGGATGTCATTTCAATACCATATAACAACCAACCATGATGATAAAGGAAAAATTGTTAGGTCCCTATATTACTAGTATAGTCTCTTATTGTTGTTAGTGTAACCCCCTTATTTTTATTGTTGTACCCCTGTAACCCCCATATTGTTATTATTGTGCCCTTACATTACTATTGTTAGGTCGACTAGGATTACATTGTGGCCTCATGGACTCCTATATATAGAAAGGAGGTTTGGTAATTTGTATCATTGAAGAATTGTTCATTTATGTGATGTATTGGAGGTTTCTCCCTCGAAGTGGCTGATTTATAAGGCGTTGATCTCTCTTTTCTTCTATTTTTGGAGTTGGTTTCATAATATTTGGTATCAAAGCTTTGGATTCTCGGGTTTCGCTACTCCAAACAGGTCATTGTGGAATTTTTCCTATAACTTATTTTCTATGAAGGTTCAGAAGTTGAAATTTTTACAGCACGAAGCTGAAATCTTGAGGCACGTCGTGGAAAAATTTTAGATCTTGGTTCGCAATATTTTCAAAGATATGATCTGTGTAATTTAGGGCTTTTTGTAGGCTCCTGAATTTAACCTAAATAGGTCATCGTGCAATTTTCTCTATAACGTTTTTTCTACGAGGGTTCCAAAGCTAAATTTTTTACACAACGAAGTTACAATCAAGACGAACGTCGTGGAAAAATTTCAGAGATTTATTCGTAACATTGGCAGAGATAGGGTTTGTGGAAGTTAGGGATTTTTCAAGCTCCCGAATTTCATCTCAAAGAGGTGACAGTGGGAAAATCTTCATAACTCTCTCTCTGAGCATTGGAGTGGAATTCTGTAAAAAGTGGTCACAAGTACACAGACTATAGTTTACTTTCTATCAATTTCAGAGCCAAAGAAAGAAAGAGTGACACGTGGCATTCCGTACAAGTTCTCTCTACTTAACTAGTCCATAATTAGGTCATTGTGGGATATTGGGCATAACTTTATCTTGAAGAATTGAAATCAGGTCAGACCTCTAGCATTTGAAAGAAGATTCAGAGGGCTAATATAGGGTTAAATTTCATATATTTAGGATCTGAAATCACAAAGATAACTCAATTTCAATATCAAGCTCCTCAAAATCAAGAAAAATGTGTGTATTGTTTTTCAAATTGCATAATTCTTGTTTGAAAAATCAGTTTTAAGTGATTCCAAGGGCCTATTAAGCATAGATATCAGTATTGGGTTATAAAATGCCTCCTAAAAATAATTCAACACCCATTAAGACCTCAGAGTACTCTACTATTACTCATGAAGATGAAGAATTGCAACATGATCTATCAAAATTACAAGAGCAAGTGCACCAAATTTCGCTCTCGCAAAGAGCAACAAAAATGAAATGGAAGTTCTGAAGAATAATATGGATGGTTTGAAGAAAAGTGTGGAAGCTAAGATGGATGGCATGTAAGCTGGCATGGAAGCTAAGATGGATGACCTGGAAGAAAAAATGAAAGACAACGTGGAAAACATGAAAAATGATCTAAAAGCAGACATGGAAGGTTTGACAAATTTGATACAAGAAATGTTTCCTAATGACGAAAAGATAGTAGAGGAAACTCACGATGAGAACAAAATAAATGTTAATCGTGATTTCATAAACTCTAATGTTGGATGGAAGAACCACCATATTCCAAAGATGGATATCAAGAAGTTTTATGGCAAGGATCCTGTAACATGGATAATACAAATGGAGCAATATTTTGATCTCAATAATGTGCAGAACACACAAAAGGTACGCATTGCAACTTTACATTTAGAAAAAAAATACATTTGTATGGTATCGATGGCTTTTCTCCCGTAAAAAAATTGTCACTTGGTCAATTTTTACGAAGGAAATGATAGCACATTATGAGGATACAAAGAGCAACACCTTCTTTAGCCAATTGATAAATCTCAAATAAAAGGGTTCAGTGGGGGAGCACATTGAGGACTTCCAAAAATTGAATATAACGGTAACTAATATTCCAGAGGAACACAGGATTGATGTCTTCTTAGGGACTTTAAAGGTTAAAGGATAAAATCCAACATGAAGTTCACGTTTGGGAACCTGATTCATTGGAGAAGGCATTCAGGTTGGCAAGAAAAAGTGAATGTAAATGGCGACAAGGAAGCCTACCACTCACATCTATAAAGATAGAAGTGTTACTACTCCTTGACTTCCACAACCTACAAGGTTGACACCACAAAAATTGGAAGAAAAAAGAGCAAAAGGGCTTTGCTACAGTTGTGATAGAAAATACACTAAAGGTCATAAGTGTGTTGAGAAGAAACTATTTTACATAGATTCTGAAGAGGAGGAAGAAAATGAACAAGAAACTTCAAAAGAAGAGGATATACACCATGAACCAACCCTAGAAGAATAATAAATGAGTCTGACCATATCGTGTAATGCATTGGCAAGAATTACCACTCCTCAAACTCTCAAGATAGAAGGACATATCAAGAATAAAAAGTTAATAGTGTTGATTGATTCGGGTAGTACCCATAATTTTATTCATTGTAAGGTAGCCAAGGAATTGAATTGTTTCCAATACCCAGCACCAAAATTTCAAGTGATGGTTTCAAATGGAGGAGCTATAAATTGCTCTAGAAAATGCCATAATATCAAGCTATCCATGGGGAAATATGTATTGAATAGTCCAATGCTTTCCATTCCAATAGGAGGTGATGATGTTGTACTAGGAGTATAATGGTTACAATCTTTGGGGACGGTAGCTTTCAATTTTCAAGAACTTTTCTTGAAAAAAAATTCGAAAGGAAAGGAAATCGAATTACGAGGTATCACAGGGAAGCCAAGAAATATAATAATCTCTAATGTCATGAAAAAACTTCTAAAGAAAGAACAACGAGGCACAATTGCACAATTATGCTCACTAGAAGTTCCAACATCAAAGTCATCTATTTCTCCAGATTTCCAAAGAGTCTTGGGCAATCATTCCAAGGTGTTTGAAACTCCCAAAGGACTCCCACCTATTCATGATCATGATCATGCTATTCATTTGATTCCAAGAAGTGTTCCTCCAAACATCAGGCCTTACAGATATCCTTATGTCCAAAAGAGATAAATTGAACATATGATTGCAGAAATGTTAGAGGCTGGTATAATTCAACCTAGTCAAAGTTCTTTCTCTGCTCTAGTAGTATTGGTGCACAAGAAGGATGGAGAATGGCGCACGCGTCCGGATTATAGGGAGCTCAATAAGCTAACTATTAAAGATAAATTTCCCATTCCTATGATTGATGAATTATTTTATGAATTACATGGAGCAATTTATTTTACTAAGTTGGATCTTCGTTCAGGGTATCATCAAATTAGAATGAAGACTGAAGATATTCCGAAAACATCATTTTGAACTCATGAGGGTCATTATGAATTTTTGGTCATGCCTTTTGGCCTTACCAATGCACCTTCTACATTTCAAGGGTTGATGAATTCCATTTTCAAACCCTTCCTTAGAAAATTTGTGCTAGCATTTTTTGATGATATACTAATCTACAGCAGGTCTTGGAAGGATCATGTTGAACATGTTGACAGGGTGCTCAAACTATTGCAGGAGAAACAATTATATGCAAAAAAATCCAAATGTTTCTTTGGAGTATAAGAGGTGGAATATTTGGGTCATATTGTATCTCACGAGGGTGTTAAAGTAGACCCTAACAAAATTAAAGCCATTAAGGAATGGAAAGTCCCCACAACCATAAAGAATTTGCGAGGATTTCTCGGGTTAACAGGGTATTATCGCAAGTTTGTTAAGAATTATGGGAGAATAGCAGCACCTCTAACAACATTATTGAAGAAAGATGCATATTCATGGACTCCTGAAGCAACTAAGGCCTTTGAACGTCTTAAAGAGGCAATGTGCCTAGCACCGGTCTTAGCTACACCAGACTTCACAAAAACCTTTATTGTGGAATGTGATGCCTCAGAAAATGGAATTGGTGCAGTTTTAATGCAGGAAGGAAGACCCATTGCTTTTGAAAGTCGTCCAATCAAAGGAAAGTATTTACAAAAACCTATTTATGAGAAGGAAATGTTAGCAATACTGCATGCACTAAAGAAATGGCGAACTTACCTAATGGGAAGACACTTCAAGGTAAAAACTGATCATGATAGCCTTAAACACTTTTTGGAACAAAGACTATCTTCAGAAGAGCAGCAAAAATGGGTCACAAAGATGTTGGGTTATGACTTTGAAATAATCTACAAAAAAGGAAAGCTTAATGTTGTTGCAGATGCACTCTCAAGAAAGAATGAAGAGGTGGAAGCATTGCTTTGTGCCATTTCTATTATCCAACTAGATTGAATAACTGAAGCAAGAGATGAATGGAAGAAGGACAAAGATGTATGGACACTCATTCAAAAGTTGCAGCAAGATCCTAGTACATCTGATACATTTAGTTGGAAAAATGATTCCTTATGGTACAAAGATCGCTTATATCTTTGTAAGAATTCCCAACTGAAACAAAAGATTCTTCTAGAATTGCACACTTCTCCTTTAGGAGGACACTCAGGATTTTTAAAAACTTACCACAGGGTGAAGAAAGATTTTTTTTGGGATGGCCTTAAATCTGATATTCAAAAGTTTGTGGCGAAATGTTTGGTTTGCCAGCAGAATAAAGTGGAAACAATTAAGACCCCAGGACTTCTACAACCTTTATCCATTCCAAGTCAACGTTGGGAGGAGATTTCAATGGATTTTATCACAGGTTTACCTAAGTCTGAAGGAAAGAGTGCCATCATGGTGGTAGTTGATAGACTTACCAAGTATGCACACTTTTTTGCATTATCTCATCCATTTAAAGCAAGTACAGTTGCTACTGCATTTATGGAAATAATTCAAAAGCTACATGGAAACCCAAAGATTATTGTAAGTGACAGAGATCCCATTTTTACAGGAAATTTTTGGACGGAATTATTTTCTTGTTTGGGTAATCAACTAGCTCATAGCTCATCTTATCATCCTCAATCCAATGGTCAAACTGAGATAGTGAATAAATGTTTGGAAGGATATCTTCATTTTTGTATCTAATAAGCAAGCACAATGGGTCAAGTGGTTACCTCTTGCTGAATGGTGGTATAACACTTCCTTCCATACTGCAGCAAAAATAACCCCATTTATGGCACTTTATGGATATCATCCACCGTCCATCACATCTTCTTTAAGGGGAAATTCTAAGGTTCAAGCAGTGGAAGATCACATCGAGCATCAACAAGAAGTTCTCCAACTCTTAAATGATAACCTAAATTTGGCACAAAATCGAATGAAACAACAGTCAGATCAACATCGCAGCGAGAGCAGTTTTGATGTAGGGGACTGGGTATTTTTACGGCTACAACCATACAAACAAATGTCCCTCAAGCAAGCTAAGAAGGATAATGAATTATCGCCAAAGTACTATGGTCCTTACAAGGTGTTGAAAAATATTGGTACTATGGCATACAAATTGGAGCTTCCTGCTTCTTTACAAGTGCATCCAGTTTTCCATATTTCATGCTTAAAGAAGGTTATAGGGGAAAAACTTACAGTTCAAACAATATTGCCAGAACTTGATGAGGAAGGAAAAACCATATTGGAACCTAAAGCAATCATGGAAATAAGAACTCGACAGCTACGAAATCGATCAATTTTAGAGTATCTCATCAAATGGAAGAACTTACCCACTGAAGATTCTAGATGGGAGGATGAGAATTTTATACAGAAGCACCAGGAGCTACTCAAGCATTGAGGACAACAATTTTTTGAAGAAGAGGAGCATGTTAGGTCCCTATATTACTAGTATAGTCCCTTATTGTTGTTAGTGTAACCCCCTTATTGTTATTGTTGTACCCTTGTAACCCCCATATTGTTATTATTGTGCCCTTACATTATTATTGTTAGGTCAGCTAGGATTACATTGTGGCCCCATGGACTCCTATATATAGAAAGGAGGTTTGGTCATTTGTATCATTGAAGAACTGTTCATTTATGTAATGTATTGGAGGTTACCCCCTCAAAGTGGCTGATTTCTAAGCCGTTGATCACTCTTTCCTTCTATTTTTGGAGTTGGTTTCATAACAAAAAACTTATAAGAAATCAAAATAGCTAATGACCACAAGCTTGGCCACGTTAAAGGCATATAAAAATACCCCAAGTATTAAAAAAATGTTGTTATACTCTCAATATGTGCAACATTTTAATAAGGTAAAGGAATTAAAGGAATTATTTCATTAATAAGACAACATAAAACTTCAAATTTATGTCCCTAAAATATTAAAACCATGATAAATTGAGTTAAACACAATAAATACTATCACACATGAACACCTCCCTAATAGCTCACCATAAAGGTTTTAATAATCAATGCCATGTTCACAACTAAAAATTGATTAGTGAAATTAAGGATAAAAAGGTCTAACTAATCACAATTTAAAATAAATTTGCAACCTCAAAAAGAAAAACCAACTAAGATGTTATGGCTTGTGTTTTAACATATCATGGAAATTGAGCACATAAATAAACCAAGAAAACTCATTAGAGTTCTCTGTATTTTGTGAATAGTGAGAAAGAAAAATATTTCTTAAATAGGTTACAATGGAGTCTACTAAATCTAGTTTATGAATGTGGTAGAGATCAAAATACACACTAAAGTATAATAAGACATAAAAAATCATAAAATAAAATAAATTTCAATTGAGTTTATTAATTCATAAGTCTAATACCTATTGACCATCTTTAAACTAATATTTGGTCAATCTAGTAACTACACCAAACTTATCTAAAAATTTTTTACATATTTTTTAGGACCTAAAAACTTATTGATATTACTTGCAGTTTGATCTCCTTTATGAGATGTTTGTATAGCTCGATAGACCCATCTTCTACAATGTATTTGATGAAATGCATATGAACATCAACATGTTTGGTATGCTCATAGAATATGGGATTCTTGGAAATTTGGCTATTTTTACTACATATACATATCTAAAAGATCCCCGTGAGCCAAATTACATTGCATGTTCCTTTCACTTCTTTTTCCAATATTCTAATTTTGTTGATAAACGGGTTACTACATGTTGCTTATTATTGGTCCATGTGAATTTGAATGTTTCCACGGCTAATAATGTACAATAATGGCTATGGTGGAGAATGTTTTTAAAAAAATAAAATAAATAAAAAGGATCGTTTCAATAAAATAATTTGATCCCTCAATCTGTATCTACTGGCCAGCTCTTACAAATTTCGTGGCTCTAGCTTCACTCTAATACCATCTCACGGAAACCAAGCACATAGTGAAACCAATAAAACTCAAAAGAGTTCATTGTATTTTGTGAGTAGTGAGAAAGTTGTTTTTTTTATATAGGTTTCAATGAATTCAAACAAAATATATACTAAAGTGAAATAAGACTAAAATTCATAAAATATAATAAAATCCTAAGACTAAAAATCATAAAATATAATAAAATCCAATGAATTTATTAATGCCTAAATCTAGTACCTAATTGATTATTATTAAACTAAATATTTACTTTAATATATCAAAGTAACATAATCATTTCAAGTAATGATAAGTTGTATTGATATGCGAGGATCAAAACCAGGTAAAATATTTAATTATACAAGGAATAATATTGTAACATAGTCAAGCCATGATGTCCCAAATTCACTATGTGGAACAACTCTCAACTCAAAGGTCTCATAAAGTAACATTAAAATCCAATTATTCGTTCACACAAAACAATACATAACCAAACAAAGAGTCATGGGAAACAACCTACTCATCCATTTCTTATCTAAATACACAATTTACAAATATAATCTTAGTAGCGCTTGCCTCATTCCTAATCTACTTAATGTTACAACATTCTATACTTACATTGATCTAACCATTTTATGAGGAAATTTTCAAGCGTGAATCAAGTGAGCAAGAAGATAAGTCTATTTTTGTCTTTGATGTAGGATACACTTTATCTTATTAGTCAATATTGGTGGCATAGTTGAGAACCCAAAAGGAGAAAATAAATAGTCCAATTTTATTTAGTAAGAAATTTTTTACTAATTTTCTTAACTAAATAGATGATCAGGGAGATAAATTTCAAGATCAAATAAGCATGTAAACATGAATTAACATTTAATAGAAATCACACCATAAATAGAATATTAAACTTTCAATTATAGGAAAGAAGAGGAGAAACAATTACGTGAGACCTAATCTAGTAAAGTGGATTATATTCAATAGATAAAATCATAGAAATTTTTATGAGAAAAAAGGGAAAAAAAAATTTAATTATGTTTTATACAAGAAGCCCCATTATAGAAAAAATCAAGTTATTAGGAGAAATAAAACGTCATGAGATCATATGTAATGCATAGGTTCATTGTGAGATATAGAGAGTTGAGTTGTTGAAGTAGTCATCAATTGAAATGTTAGCACATGCATGAACAACATGAATTGAGGTAAATAGTGACATAGGAATTCAATTCACATTAGCATAGATTGGAAAATGTATCCTTACCTATGTAGATCAACATAATCCCAATAGTGAAGAGGATGCATACACATCTAAAGATTCTTCATGCAACCAATAAATAATTGTGTGATAACTTTCAATATTATTAAATTGTTCAACGATGGAAATCAATGTAGTGGGAAATCAATCTTTATTCCCATGATTATCTAAGATATATCCTTTGAAAGATAATCTATAGTTCAAGAATAAAGCCCGAATCATCTTTAATAATTTGAAGAGTTAGTGTGGAGATTACTTTTGACAACCTATCTAAAGCAAAAACAAAAAGAATAATGAATTTGTATTTTTTTAAAGAACTTCTAGATGTATATTTTTAAAGAAAATTATTTCAAATTTATTGTAATAACATAGTTTTGATTCTTATATTGTATTAAATCGTATTATGCAAATGTTTTAAATATGCTAGTATCAATTCCTAGCATAAATCTCAAGGCAAGGCCAAGGCTAAGGCCTAGGTAGTGAATGGCTAGGTATGTATGTTGTAAATATGCATATATGGACCGTGTTTTAGGTTTTCCATGGTAAAATCAATCTATATAAACATTATTGTTGAGATATAATATAATGGTCCACGATGGTTGTGTGAAGCATGAGGGGCGTTATGATGTTGGAAATAATTTTTTCAATTCTTAATTAGCTAGTTAAGATTTTTCTTTGATTATGAACAAAATATACTAGAACAAAAAACTTAATATATATATATATATATATATATATATATATATATATATAGACAACTCCAATCATCTTCAACTTGTACAACAAAATATCCAACTTATTCAAGGCTTCAACCTTGAATGAGGACTCCAATCCTCAAATATTAATCCAAGCTCCAATCTGGTCTCTCACAAGGGTCCAACTTTGTCTGAGTACTCCAATCCTCAAATATCAATCGGGGCTCCAACATGGTCTCTCAAGAGGCTCAAACCTTGTATGAGGACTCCAATCCTCTAATTCATGCTTCAACCTTTCCAAATTACTTTCTTCAATATATCTCAAATGTGTTCCAATATCTCTACAATATCTAATTTCAAAGACACTTCTTTACACTTTAAGGTCTAGATACTTCTTCACTCTTCAAGGTTTGCTCAAGGATTTACTCCAAAGGTTTATGAAAATATACTTCAATTCTGCCCTAAATTTTGCACCAAATATGCTTCAAAATAATTTTCCATAGTGCTTTCAAGACTACTCCAATGTCAACATCAAGGTGACTTCAATAATCTTCAAGAGTTGTTCTCAAGATGGCTTCATGTAATTTCCCTTATTTCTTGATTTTGGAGCCATTGTTTTCGCTTTCCTAATTGTCTCCTTTAGGCTAAAGAGAAGGAAAATTTATCTTGGAGACCCAAATAAATTTACCCAATTTTGATATTATTAAAGAAAAAAGGGGTAAATTAAGACTAATAAAAAGGGGAAAAGGTATTTAATTAGAAAGGGGCAGAAAGTCACTTAGGAGAAAAAGTGAGGTCATCCATAAAATATTATTAAAAAGGAGTTCTAAAAGCTTGGAGAAAACTCAATGAAAATTTATAAAAGGAGGGAATAGCTCATTTTAAAAACATTTGTCTCATTATCTATTATTTCCATTAAAGAGAAACTCAAGGAAGTTTCAAACTGATGGTTTTCGGGTGAAATCATCATGCTAGTTTTGGTGGATCTCATTGCAACCCTAGCTAGTTTCTCTCCAATTTCGGTGGACAATATTGCCACCCTCATTGGATTATTTTCCAAATTTTATTGTGAAGATATAACTTATTTTGATTTCAAACATTCTCCAACTTAATTTTCATTGTAGGAGGCGAAATTCCTATTATTCTCAAGGGGCCGAGTTCTATCACATTTAGTAAGAAGGAAGGTCAAATTATATTACTCACACATAATTATATAGAGGGTTGAATTACCATTCCTTTGCAATGGTCAATGTATCTTGTGCCTACCAATTTTGACCATATTATCTGATAAAAGAGGAAGATTGTCAAGTAGAACTCATGGTCCATTTGTAGGCCATATTAATCTCCCAAGAGGTCAATTTTATGAAGACTACATTGTTTCCTCAAGGGCGCATTGTTCAAAGAAACAAAAAGAGGTTGAGTTAAAATATACAATAACATTTGCTCAACCATGTATATTAGGATTTATTTATGATATGCGCTCCAAGAGAATATCAATCTAAAGCATATTTATTATATTTGAAGTTGAGTTTCAATCAGAGAAAAAGAGGTTGATTTATCTTGAGTGTTTTCAAAAAAAAAAAAAGAGTTTCAATTTCCTTCAACATTTGGGGTTGAGCGTTGAGAAAAAAATAAGGAGGCTGAATTCACCATATTTAGTGGGATGAAATTATATATCTTATGTCCCGATATACCTTCCAACATTTAATTTTAGATCTAAATATTTCTTCCAGGTGGCCATAAATTTTCCTTGTTAATTTCCCAATGTTTATCTTGCCCAAGCAGGGGTCGAGTTCCATTCTTAGAGGCTGAGTTATTAGAAAACTAAAGAAGGGAAAATATATTCTTCTAGTGGTTCAAATTTATATTGCATGGAGTATTTCATTAGATCATATATTCCAGTGTTGGCGCAGGCTTGTTGGAGACAATGACATTCATCATATCAACCCATTTCGAGAAGTAAATTTTCATTATTATAGAAAAATTATTTTCCATGAGGCCAAGCTTCCCATAATATAATAAAATAGCGCAAAATAAGTGCTTTTTTTTCGCTAGAGCGAGTCTCGGATTATACTTTGGGATAACATTGTAATAATTGGAAATTACTCTTCAATAAAGAATCAGTTTTCCTTAGTGATATTCTATCCTATTTTGCTCGTGAAGTGTTGGAAAAAATATTGTTTCTTTGAAGTATTATTTGTTGAATGTGTCTCTTTTTGTTTGTCAAATAATGTTCATTAATAGTATATAAAACAATGTCAAAGAGAAGTCCTTAAATTTGTGGGGGGGGTTGGGGGGGGGCGATTGCTTGGGAACACTACAATGGTATCAGAGCATGGTCTTGGCCAGTTGTGGTATCAATGCACATGATCTCAGAGAATTTATAGAACATTACATATAGAAGGCAACGGTGTAGGAGCAAAGAAATAGAGTTTCAAATATATCTAGAGCTAGAATCATCATTTCATAAATAATAAGCTCTTAATACATCAAAGGATATGATTATGACATGTTCAAAAAAAGAGAAGGCAACATTTCATAGCCTTTTGAAAGCTCTAAATGACTTGGAAAAAGGGAAGAAGGAAATTTTTGAAGAAATTAGGCAACTAAACCGGAACAAAGGAAAAAATGGGGATTTATATGTTGGAGGAGTAGGGACATATCATAATATTATTTTATCCAATCCCCAAAGCCACCCTCAAATTTACTATGGAGCATCTCGACCCACTAAGCCTAATTTTTTGTTTGCTAGTCTAGAAAAACTAGTGGATCAAGAGGACATGCCATTGAGAGATTATTTTCAAGAATATCAATCCATGGGAGATGGATTCCAAGATGCAATCACTTTTAAGGATTTTTGTCTCTTGAAAAGTGGTAAAAATGGCAAAGGTGTTGGAGGAGCAACTACACAAAACACAAAATTGCAGTAAACTATGGGGAATTTGACCTTTCAAAATTTTTATGGTTCTACCAAATGTAAAAAGGGCATGGATCCAAAAAATTGATACTTATTTTCAGCTAAAACAAGTAACTAAAGAATATTTCATTAAGTTGGTCACTTTTCATTTGGAGGGAGAAGCACATGATCGGTGGTACCATGGCTTAACCACATGGGGACATGCCAATGTAACAAATTATGAGGACTTTTATCAAAGGTTAATAGAAATATTTGATTGAAAGGATCCAAAGTTGTATTTTAGGGAGCTCACACAACTCAAGAAAACTAGTAGCATAGAGGGTTAGGTATCATAACTTTTTGAGGTTGTCAATGATGCTACAAGATATGACGAAGGCTAGGAGAATTATGTTATTTGTCGATGGATTGGTTGAACCACTACGATGGTTAGTGAGGTATTACAGGCCTACTTATTTTCAAGATGAAGTCAACAGAATAAGGGATTTGTAGGATAAAATTCCAAATACTATAGCGCCCAGTAAACCTACCTTCCCACCCAACGAGAAAGACACTTGACCTCCTCAAAAGGAGTGGACTGGGAGAAAATATGTTAATTGAGAAGACTAGAATAGATATAAATATAATGATATTGTGCTTCACATGCCAAGAGTCTTGGGAACTATGAAATCAATGTATTGTAAAATGGAAATCTCACTATATTGAGGTGTTCTCCAATAGTGAGGATGAGGAGGATGAGGAAGAGAAACCACAAGAGAAACTTAAAGAAATGGAGGATGAGGAACCTTAGAAGGGAGAAAAGAGAAATATCATTACTACACTCACAAGCATTCCTTGATATCTCATCCTTTGGATTCGAGGGACTATACCAGGGAAAAGGGTGGCAATTTTGGCATATGGTGGGGCCACCCACAATTTTATTGACGCCAATATGTCTCTAGAAGAGGGTTATCCACCACAGATATTGAGGGGTTATCCATAGTCATACCAGGAAACACATTAATGTAGTGCAATAGGATGATCCCCAATATAATCTTGACGATGGGGAACTACACTATTATAGTTTTTTTTTGTGATTAATGTTCATGATGGTGACATAATTTGGGAGTTCACTAGATCATCTCTATTAGGCGCTACACCACAAATTACAAGTAGATGGAGATGGATTTTATGCAAGATGGAAAGAAGGTTGTCTTAAAAGGCATGCACATATACCCCCCCTAGATATTGAAATCCAACAATATGGAGGAAATTTTCCCGCATGGATACATTGAGTGGGAAGTAGAGTGCAGAGTGTGTTGGGTCAATTTACTGTTGCAAATTAACACAATTATTTAATATCAATCTGGGTTGGTGAACTTAGAAGCATCCCCAAAGTATATGGGTTTCAATCACAGTCAAATTTAGAAGATGAACTTATTGATGGTTAGTGAAATGCATATTGCAAATATAAAAACTAACTTAATTAATTTCTAAACAATGGATTAAGATATATGGAATAATAATCAAGATTCTCTATGTTCAAAGATCCAGGTTGTCCTTAATTACTGTTTGCATTATATCATTAACACTATTGAGAAATCACGAAAGCAAGAAATAATAAATCTAAGAAAACTAATTCACAAACTACAGCTATAAAAACTAAGAAGTGTACTTAGCTCGGTGTGGGGGCCCTTCCACCCTTACCTCGCACACTGAAGGTAAACTAAGCTACTCAAGACTTTAAGCAATCAATCAACATGTAACAGCATCAAAATATGGTAGAACAGATCTTCTATTATGTCTTCAAGTCTCAAAGATAATAATAATAAGTCATACAAGTTCCAATGTCAAAACCTTCAAAGTGTGAGGCTTAAATAGATGAAGTATCTAAAAAACTGATCTAAAATGTCTCAAGTAATCATAAATATCCATATCCTATCATATCAAGTTGAATCCATCTATCATATCCATCATATTCTGGAAAAATCCCATAAAATAAGAGTGTTGACCTAGTTTCTAGGGATCCTCCATAAAGACTAGTCATGTTTGACTGCTTTGACTGAGCCTATTAAAGCTCAATTTGACTGTACCAACAGGTGTACTGTTAATCCTAGTTCTAAATCTTTCTAGAAACATATCCAGCTCGAGCCCAAGTGTCCTACACATATGAAAACCATCATGCTATTACGGGAATTTCTATTGCTGTCCAAAATTGCACTTAAATTCCAATTTTCACAAAAACATCTAATAATTGAAAAACATAAATTAAATACCTGTATATGCATCTTTAGGTCTAAGTGAGGTGAATATGATGGTAAATGGATGGATAATGTAGCAAAATAAAATGTATTCCTTAAGCAAAAAGAGATCAAAGCAAGGCCCAACATCTCCCCCAAATTGAAGATCAAGTATGTCCTCATGCTTGTTGTTTCCTCTTTGACCTTCGGAGTCCTGATGCTAATCCTATCCCTGATCTTATAACCTCATGTTGTGTTTTGTGAAATATAGAATCCATGTCCTTACCCTGTTCTTCTTTATAAATGGAAGTTTTTACTTTCTGCTTCTCATAATTATCTTTCCAGGAGTTTTTCTCCTGAAGCCACTTGAAAGCCTGTGTGTAGAGAAGATTGTTTTTGTTTTTCATTTTCTCCATCTCTTCACTAATCTTCTCATTCAATATTTAACCAATTTTTCATTGGTTAGTTTGTAATTTTCATTCTCTTCTTTCAAGTGTCTTTCCATGATTCTACTTATTTCTAAGCTGTCAGTAAGCTCTTTAACTCTGAAAAGATTCTGATCTTCCCCTTTTGAACCTTTAGAAACTAAAAATGCTTCTACTTCATTGTTCTCAAAGCAAGAATCTTTATCTAAAGTATCCTCATAAACTTGTTTTTCCAATCTTTCAAGAATTTCGGTGGCCTATTTTCTAATAGGAGAAGTTTCCAATATTTGGACCTCTGGTTCTACTGAATGTTTTCCCTTTTGCCTTCTAGGAATAGTCACAAAAGATTTTTCTTTTTCTAATACCATTGCTCCCTATTGTTTCTTTGATCTTCTAGATGGATAAAGAGATGTATGCATGATATTTCTTGTTTCTTCTACAGGTTTAGTTTTGTTTTCCACAATATGTTCTACAAACCCATTTTCTGCTAGGAAATCCTCCCAAACTATCTCGTTAATCTTCAATTGATGATCTACAAGAATTTTAATGAGTCCCTGGTGAATGAATTGAACTTCTTTTGGTTTGGCTTCTGATTTAATGCTTTCTATCATTTTCATCAAACTCTTGTAGAAGAAATATGGAAAATTTATTCTTATGTCTCCCTTTATGTGTTGTAGTATCCTTACATGGTAAAGATGTACTACACTGAATCTAGTATCACAAGTGAAATATTTCTGAATTTTTAACACCAATTCAGCCCATAGTTCATTAAACCATTCCCTTGGAATACCTTTTGACCTGTCAAAGGAGCCTTTCCTATTTTTATCTAGGAAGAATGTCCACCCTTTATCTCTAAAATGAAAACCTTTATGATATAACTCTCCAGAAAATGATAGATCTAATGCTTCAGAGATATATTCAGGACTTAAAGAGATATGCATATTTCCCACCATGGTCTCATTCTGTGTGAAGTTCTTTACAAATTCTTTTTTCACTCTCTCATTATGGCCTCTGAATTTTTGTAAAAACCCTATCAACCCTGGCTAATAAAGTTTTTCCACAATCTCCCTACTCCAGTGTTTTACTTGAAAATCCTTTGGCTCTGGTCTAGAGGCCATTTGTTCTGAAAAACATTTAATGTGACCATCCCTTGTCATTAATTTCATTTTCCAAATAAAAATTAAACATTGAGTATAATTGTGGTAGTAGGCTTACCTTTCTGCTTCATTGCTTTTGACAACCAACCAATTCTCTGTCTCTTTTCTTTTGAAAAATGTACTCTTACTGTAATTAAACAAAAATAATTTGATAGGAAATGTTGCAAGAAAACATAATATATATTTCTAATGTTACACCTTCTATTAATTCTCCGTTTTCTCTTTAAAATCAATCTCTGTTTTGCAAATGAATTGGAAGGTATTCTCTTAAAAACATCCTCTGTTTTGCAAATGAATTAGAAGGTATTCTCTTAAAAACATCCTCTGTTTTACAAAAGAATTGAACTGTGTAAAAAAAATTGAAATTTTTATATACACAGTAATTTTTCACTCCTTATTTCATACAAAATTTTTCCAAAACACTTCATCCAAATTCACTGTATATTTATCAAAATAAACTTCAATCATTTGCATCAAAAATTCATTGTAAACTGTCTTACTTCATTGCTCCTCAATTTTGTCTTTTGTCAAAAACACATCTATCTATCCTCCATTTGCTTCACAAGCTTGTGTTATAAATTTGTAGACTGAGTGTGTTTTTAAAACAATTCCACAACTAAACTAACAATTTTCTCATGCATTTGAATTGTAATTTCACTTCTTTGTTTTCTGTTTGAATTAAAACCCTGTGGAGGATGATGTGTCAACCTTACCTTCTTCTATGCACTTGCTTCTTTATGACTTATCTCTGATCTTGTGGTCTTATTCAGTTGAACTGGAGTTTTTAAATCCATAACAAATCCATTAAAAACTTCTCTTTTACAAACTCATTCAAAAGAAAATTTGTGATTGACTGATGGCAGAGCATTTTTAAAACTTGTCAACTCGTTTTTAAATCGTTTGAATGCGGAAATTGTTACATGATAGACTTGCATATCGAAATAAATTCACTCCCTCTTTAACTCAAAGCTTGATTGATTGATACAATCCTAAAATTCATTAAAACAATTAGATCTTACCTCACTTCAAAGAATTCCGCTTTTTGTTGGATGGCACCGTTAATTTTTCTGGAATTCTGGCCGTGAATACTTCTTATCACTCTGATTTTCCTTGCTCACTATATCTTTTGCTTCTCCTTCTGCGTTTTCTCCTCTCGACCTTCACAACTTATCTTTCCTTTACGTTTTTCACTTTGGTCACAGATACTAGGACGTGCTTGAATATGCACTCCTTTTCCTCACTAAGCCTTCCAATGGTGATGATGGTGACAACCTTTATCTAGTACTGTTCTCTGAGTTTAAAAGTGGCCGAAATGGCTTCCTACATGAGCGAAAATGGCTTACAACAGAGCATAAATGGTTTAGCAGAGACAGAAATGAGTTTGTTTTTTTTTAACACAGTGTTTTTTTTTTGAATTTCCTGCCCGTTCACTAACTCTTTGACCGACCATGCACATCCCTCTCTTTGATTGTCGTGCATGTCCTTCTGCATCCTATTCATGTTTCGCATTCATGGTATGTACATATTATTTCCTGTAATGTTATCGTGCTCCATCATTAACCTTTGCCTCCATGCTTTGCATTTCCCATACCTTTTATGCGTCATCATTCCCATACTTTGCATGTATTCGTATTGCATCATAATTTGTTTTGCATTACATGCATGCCATCATATCTATGCATGCCATTATTACCATTCGTAGGTTGCATTCATTTCTTTGTATCATTTTTCCATTGTTCATATACTTACATTATTGCACTCACTATGAATTGCGCCATATAGTTTTAAACTTTAGTATTGAACTTTTTGATTTTTAATTTTAAAAATTGACTAATGCAATAGTCAAGTTTTTAAAATTAATCCCTTATGGAGAATGTTAGCCTTTGTTTTATGGTTTTTGTAGGTCTCTTAAAATTCTTCTTATGGGTTCAACTTGTGATCTCTTGTTTATCCTCCTTTTTATTAAGAAATACATAGGGTAGGATATGGGTAGTGATATGAAATATTTCAAATGGTAATATATGGATAGGGTTAAATGATATGGTAGTGATATGAAATATTTCAAATGGTAATATATGGATAGGGTTAAATGATATAGGTAAGGAATATGAAATGTGGGTAATATTAGTGATGAAACGTAATGTAGGTAAAAGATGCTTTAACTAGTATTTAAATTAGTTTATCAATTCTAGACTATTTTTGAAAAATATGAAAATTTAAGAGAAAATTTTTTTACTCACTGTATAGATGTACTCCCTTGTTGACATTTGATGGTGATTGTCATTGTGTTTTTTTACGACAGCTTTTGTTGACTTGATATAGAATTGATTTCTTCATACATCTGATTTGATTTTGAATTATTGTCCAGGTCCCTTTTGTGCTCTTTGACATCTACTATGATCTTCTCAGGTCCCTTCTGATATGTTAAATGTTTCAGGTCCCTTTCTGGCGAAATTTCACAACAATGTTCAGGTCCCTACTGACAAATTGAAATTTTTAGGTCCCTTTCTGGCGTAATTTCACAATGATGTTCCATAATTGAGAATTTCTTCTATCGCATTCAGGTCCCATTCTACAAATTATATACCAGGTCCCTTTATTTTGTCTTCAATTCATATACTGAAAACTATTTTCATAGTTTTTATTTCACACCTTCCCCAAAGTGATATTCTGACTTTTCCTCAAGTCTGAAATCAAATTGGAGGGCAAATATGCAAAAGTGTAAGTAAAATAAGCAGAAAAACAAAAATAGAATTCAAATTGGCCAAACAAGTTGGTTTTACAATAGGAATTCGAGTTTATATTGTGTCAGTTTCCTGGATTTTCACAACCAAACTTATTATTATTATTATTATTTTATATATATTTATATCTTTATAGATCATCTACTGGACTTTTGGAAAGCATATTACTATGTTGTCCCAATATTTCCCTATCAGAATCCATGGAAATTTTTCGCAAAAAATATTCTTTGCCTATAGGCTTATGATAAATTTTTAGCCTATGTCCATTTACCATAAATGATACAGATGATTCATCAATTGTTTTTATTTAGACTGCTCCATTATCGTAAATTTCTTCAATCTCATATGGTCCAAGCCAATGAGTTGTAAATTTGGCTTTGAAATCTTGGAATTTGGAGTCGAACAAGAGTGCCCAATCTCCTTTCTAAAAGACTTTATTCTTGATAAATCGATCATGCCATTTAATCCGTTGTTCTTGGACCAGTGTAGTATGTTCGACTCCTTGCTTTCGAATCTCATCTAGTTTGTTTAACTGCATAATCATTTCTTGTTGTGCTTGTGACAATTCCATCCCTAACTCTGTTGCTAGCTTGTATGTTTTTATTTGAAACTCAATTCGTAATAGAACTTCTTTTCCATATACTAACTGATATGAACTGAAACCAGTAGTATTTTTCCAAGTTATTCTGTATGCCCATAATGCATCTTTCAATTTATTTGACTGGTCTTTTATGTTCATGTTCACTGTTTTTTGTCATAATACTTTCTAGAACTTTATTTGTAGATTCCACTTGTCCATTTTCTTGAGGATGATATGGAGTGGATTTTTTGTGTTTGATTTGGAAAGTCTTTGTAATTTCATGAACAAGTTTTGATGTAAATTGTGCACCTTGGTCAGTCACTATTTGTCTAGGAACTCCATACCTAACAAATATTTCTTCATATAGAAAAGACGTAACAGCTTCTTCTGTTGCCCGTACTACTGCCTTGGCCTCCACCCATTTAGTCACATAATCTGTACATAAAAGGATGTATTTATTTCCATTAGATGGAGGATTAATTGGTCCCACAAAATCTAAATCCCACTTTTCAAATGGTTTAATAAGTACTTGTGGCTTTAATGGCATTTGATCTGATGCCACTAGTTTACCAATTATTTGGCAATTGTCACATCTTTTGACATAATTTCTGGAGTCCTTGAATATGGATGGCCAATAGTAGCCAAGCTTTAGCACTTTGTATGCCGTCCTTTTATCTACAAAATGACCACCATAGGATTCATCATGACAAGCTTTCAAATTTTCAATTATTTCATCCTCCCTTACACATTTTCAAGTAATTGAATCAGGACCAGTGTAAAATAGATCTCTATTGATCCAGCTATATCTGGAACTATCTCTAATTATTCTTCGTTTTTGTTTACTTGTGTAATGAGATGGTAAGATATCAGATGATAAATAATTAGCTATATCTACAAACCAAGGGGTTTTGACATTTATAGAAAATAAATGTTCATCTGGAAAATTGTCTGATACAGGATTAGGATCACCAGGTAAATTTAATCTTGACAAAAAGTCAGCAACTTGGTTATCTCTTCCTGATCAATCTTGGACAGTAATATTAAACTCTTGCATCAATAACAGCCATCGAGTTATTCTGCTATTTGTAATGGATTTGTTTATTAATTATTTTATAGCAGAATGATATGTATGAATATAAACTTGATAACCTGTTATATAATGTCAAAATTTATTTATTGCATGTACAACAACTACAATTTCTTTCTGAGTCATAGTATAATTCAATTTTTCTGGTGTTAAGTTTTTACTAATGAAATATATAGCATAATTGAATTGATTCTCTTTTTGTCCAAGTGTTGCTCCAATAGCTGTATCAGATGCATCAGTTGAAATGTGGAATGGTAAAGACCAATTGGGTCCTCGAAGAATGGGTGTAATTGATAAATTGTGTTTTAATTTTTCAAATGTGTATTGACATTTATTATTCCATTGGAATTCTACATCTTTTGAAGGTAACTTGAATAATGGAAAAGCTATTTTACTGAAATTTTGAATAAATCTCCTATAATAGCCTGCATAACCCAAGAAACTCCGAACCTCTTTTTGTGTTGTAGGTAGTGTTAAATCCACAATGACCTGAATTTTTGCCAGGTCCACCTTAATTCCCGAAGAAGAAACATGGTGTCCCAACACTATCCCCTCAGTTAAGATCATAAAACATTTTTCATTACTGAGTGACAGGTTTGTCTCAATGCATATTTTTAATACTTTTTCAAGATTATTTAAACAATCATCATATGTTGTACCATACACGGTAAAATCATCCATGTAAACTTACACACACTCATGAATCAAAGCAACACAAATAGCAAGAACTTCTCTTTGAAAGGTAGCAGGTGCATTACATAAACCGAAGTGTAATACTTTGTTTGCATATGTTCTCCAAGGGCATGTGAATGTTCACTTATCTTGATCTTCTAATGCTATTTTTATCTGATTATATCCACTAAACCCATCCAGAAAGGAGAAAAATTTCTTTCCAGCTAATGAATCTAACACTTGATCAATAAATGGTAAAGAAAAATTATCTTTTAATGTAGCTTTTTTAAGCTCTCTGTAATCAACACAAATTCTCCATTTCTTATTTTTCTTAGGCACCACAACTAAGGGTGAGATCCATTGACTATATGAAATAGGATAGATGAATCCAACTTGTAATAGTTTATGTAATTCTTCTTTCACTATTTCTTTCATCATGGGATTCATTCGTCTTTGTGGTTGCCTAACAGGTTTGATTTCATTATCAGTATAAATGTGATGGATGCATGTTTTTGGATGAATTCTGGGCATGTCTTTATAATCCTAGGGAAAAGCTTTTAAATATTTTTGCAATAATGTTATTAGATTTTCCTCTTGTGATGATTGTAAATTGTTACCAATATTCAAATATCTTTGAGGAATAATTTCAAAGGTTTTTCTATTTGAATTGGTAATTGAATTTATAGGAAAAATGATTTCGAATGTATTTTGCAATGATGGTATTGTGCAATTTTCTTGAAAACATTCATTTATAAGATAACTAGCAGCTTCATATTGAGTCATCCTAAGTTTCTCTAAAAGATTTGGTTCTGAGATGAATAGATCTAATAAGTCCTCATTTTATTCCTCCTCTCTAAAATTATAAACTTGATTAAGACTAAGAATGGGTTTAAATGTTTTTTTTTTCATCTTCTTCAAGTAATGAAAATATAGAAGGAGATTGAGCAGGAGGATATAATGTGACATGCTTCCGTTCATCTCCATGTGCAATAATCATGCTTCCTAATCTACATCCAATGTAAGCATCTACAGTGGCCAACCAAGGTCAGCCTAAAATTAAGGGATGCCCTCCCAAGTTTGTTTTTGGCTGCAAAATCAAAAATTCTATAGGATATTCCCAAGAACCCAGTGAGACAATGATATCTTATAGTATACCTTCTGGAACAACTTTGGATCTGTTTGCAAGTTCTAAGACTGTAGTAGTAGGTCTAATGTTGTTCAGATTCAATTATTTTATAGTCTCTGTTGTCATAACATTGATAGCTGCTCCCAAATCTATTAAAGTGTTTGGTACTGAAAATTTGTTAATCGATATAGTAACCATAGGAATTCCTAGATCAACATATTTTTCAATAGCTGTATTCTTAGACATGAGAGTTGATAGACTTCCAATTACCTAGATTTTTGGTGGATCCTTCTTTCTTCTACCATATTTCTTTATGCATAATTCCTTTATTGTTTTTTCATATATTGGAATGTCTTTAATTGCCTGCAATAAAGGAATTTTAACATATGTGTTTTTCAATTCATCCAGAATACTAAATTCAGGGAGAGATATTGGAATGTTCTGTTGTATAAGTCTCTCCAGATATGGTGGATTTTGTTTCATGATAGCCTTACCTTTTTGAATTTTTTTTTTCTGGTTGAGATTTTTCATTTTGTTCTCCTTGTTCTGTTTGTTCTTCGATTATTGGAGATGAATATTTTTATAATACCTTCCCAAACCTTAGGTGGACATCCTCTATAGGAATAATTGAATAAGTAGGATAATATGTTGCCTCTTCCACATGATATGCTGGTCTATCCACCTTATTGCTTGAACTAGCTACTAGCTGAGCTAGTAATTGTTTTGGTATAGGAGGTTGTTGGTTAGTTGGCAGCTGAAGTTGTTGCGGTTGAGTTAGCATTGGTGTATTTTGAGTTGGATATGGCATGGGTTGTTGCAGCTAGAATTGCTGATATAGAGGGAATGATTGTGGAGGATATGGCTGTTGATATTGATATTGTTGGTTATACATTTGCTGTGGTGGTTGGTTTCCATACCATATCCCCTCCAACCTTGTGAAGGTTGGTTTTGATATTGTTGCGGTGGCCAAGCCTGCCATGGCATTGGTGTATTCCATGTATTTTTAAGGATATTGAAAGTTTTTTTGAGGGAATTGTTGAGGCATTCTTGGCTGCCAAGGTCTTCTTGGTGCCATATAGTAGAGGGAATCTACTCCTTGTACTTCTTCCCCTTGCATTTATTTTAACTTTGGACATTTCTCTGTTGTATGATTTTCTGTGCATAGTCCACATGCTTGTATATTTTGCAAAGGACATTCCCTGAGTGGACATTTTTGTCTACACTTTGGACAGAAAATTGCTAATGCTTCATCTTGCTCTTCTTTTCTCTTCTTAGCTTTTAAAAAATCAACTTGTGTACCCAAAGTGCTTAAGAGATCTATTTTAAAATTCTCTAACAATCTTCCTATCTCTTCTCTTGTTACTGCACTTTCTGTAAGCTTGGAAGCTTTTGATGAAATATCTCTTTTCCCACTCTTAGCTTTTCCTCTAGATTATTTTTGACATAATTCAGAAATTTCTTCAAATGGTAAATTAGAAATATCTCATTTTCCCATTATATTAAGAATGTATAAATACTCATCTCTAACTCCCTTTAGAAAAATAGTGCGAATAGTATCTGGACTAAGAGAATGATGTTTGGATTTTTGCAAATTATACAGGAATCTCTCCAAATACTCTTCCAAAATTTTATCTTCCTATTGGGACATTCTGAAAATTTCTTCTTTCGAGTCTCTAGCCCTGCAGTAAGCTTGATACTTTTTAAGAAATATTTTCTTCATGTCTTCCCCAGAAGCTATAGTGTGTTCTCCTAATCCCATAAACCATTTTAAGGCTACAACTTTTAAAGTAGCAGGAAAAATTCGAATTTTGTGTGTATCATCATTATATCCATATGTTCTACACAAGATATCAAACTCAAACATAAATGCATCAAAATCTTATGTTGACATTCCATAGAAATTTTCCAATACAGACGGTGGAATATTTTTCATTTTTATTTCCTCTCCTAGTATTGCTCTTGCATCTAAAATAGGAAAGCCAAAAGTAGTATCCTTATCATTATTATCTTCTTTTTCATTTTCTTGTGTTCTTCGAGTTTGGTTTTCTCTTCTTGCTTCTTCCCCTATTTTTCGAAGTGCTTCTGTTCTTCTATCTTCTTCAGCCTTTCTTTCCGCTTCAATTCTTCTTCTTTCTTCTCTTTGTCTTCACCATTCCCTTTGTTGTCTTTCATATTCTAATTTTTTTCAGGATTCATGTTTATTCCAGTTGATCCTTCTCCCTCTTCAGCCATTTCGTGTTCAGAGATTTGTAATAGGTTGATTTTGTACTTCTTCCACTACAATTTTCTCAAGGACAGGTTTTTCTAGTTGTTCGACAGTTGGTTTTGTTGTCTCTTTTTGTTTATAAACAGAAGGAGGTTCTTTTGGTGATTGATTTTTCCTTACCTCATAAGCTAAAAAAAATTGTCTTTCAATTAAAGTTAATCTTTGTCCTAATATTTGTTTCTCCTCTAACTCTTCTACAGTAGATTTTCCAGCAATTGGTGTTGTTAATCCTATGGATGAATGTGTTGTTGGGGGGTTTTGTTTCACAAATCTACCTTTTTTATCTCTATCTCTAGGCATAAGAAAACATTACTTGAAATGAAAACTATGTTTTTGTTGTTTTTGGTGATTTTATGTTGTTTTTGGTGATTTTATGTTGTTTTTGTGTTTTAATTTTTTTTCTTCTTCCTATTCTAACCGTTTTGGAAATATGCTTCCCCGGCAAAGGCGCCAAAATGTTGGGTCAATTTACTGTTGAAAATTAATGCAAGTATTTAATATCAATCCGGGTTGGTGAACTTAGAAGCATCCCCAAAGTATATGGGTTTCAATCACAGTCAAATTTAGAAGATGAACTTATTGATGGTTAGTGAAATGCATATTACAAATATAAAAACTAACTTAATTAATTTCTAAACAATGGATTAAGATATATGGAATAATAATCAAGAGGCTCTATATTCAGAGATCCTGGTTGTCCTTAATTATTGGTTGCATTATATCATTAACACTATTGTGAAATCATGAAAGCGGGAAATAATAAATCTAAGAAAACTAATTCACAAATTACAGCTATAAAAACTAAGAAGTGTACTTAGCTCGGTGTGGGGGCCCTTCCACCCTTGCCTCGCACACTGAAGGTAAACTCAGCTACTCAAGACTTCAAGCAATCAATCAGCATGTAACATCATCAAAATATGGTAGAAAATATCTTCTATTATGTCTTCAAGTCTCAAAGATAATAATAATAAGTCATACAAGTTCCAATGTCAAAGCCTTCAAAGTGTGAGGCTTAAATAGATGAAATATCTAACAAACTGATCTAAAATGTCTCAAGTAATCATAAATATCCATATCCTATCATATCAAGTCGAATCCATATATCATGTCCATCATAATCTGGAAAAATCCCATAAAATAAGAGTGTTGACCCAGTTTCTAGGAATCCTCCATAAAGACTAGTCCTGTTTGACCACCTTTGACTGAGCCTATTAAAGCTCAATCTGACTATACCAACAGGTTTAATGTTACTCCTAGCTCCCTAGATTTCTAGAAACATATCCAACTCGATCCCAAGTGTCCTGCACATATGCAAACCATCATGCTATTATGAGAATTTCTTCTATTGTCCAAAATTGCACTTAAATTCCAATTTTCACAAAAACATCTAATAATTGAAAAACATAAATTAAATACCTGTATATGCATCTTTAGGTCTATTTGAGGTGAATATGATGGTAAATGGATGGATAATGTAGCAAAATAAAATGTATTTCTTAAGCAAAAAGAGATCAAAACAAGGCCCAACAGAGTGTCAGAAAGGAAGCTGGTAGATCAACATCAGTAGTATCCAACAAACATTACAGTTTTAGTAAAAAAATATCAAAAGGTGTTTGGGGATATTCCACCAGGGAAGCCCCTTGATAGAGGCTTCGAGCATATTATTGACTTGGATGAGGGATTACAAGAGGTCATATCCACTCCATAGAGGCACCCTAGGGAATATAAATATGATATATAGAAGACTATTTAGGATTTTCTTGCATTAGGCCACATATGCCCCAATTCCAGCCCATTTGCCTCATAAGTGGTTCTAGTCAAGAAAAAATATGCATCCCTGAGTATGTGTATCAATTATAAAGAATTGAATAAGAGGACCCTCAAAAATCGATACCTCATTCCTATAATTGATGAATTGAAAGGACCCCGTTATTTTTCCAATGTTGATATTCGCTCAGGCTAACACCAAAATAGATTCGGGGAGAAGGATATCCACAAAAAAAATTTCATATGTCATTATGACCATTATGAGTTTTTGGTTATGCCCTTTGGGTTAACAAATTCACCTACCACCTTCCAATGTTGTATGAACCATGTGCTCAACAAGGATTTTCACAAGTATGTGCTAGTTTTCTTTGATGACATCCTAGTATACAATAGAGCATGGGAGGAATGTCTAAAATACTTGGAGGAGGTGTTCAATATATTAAAATAACAATAATTCTATGCCAAGTTGTCCAAGTGTGAATTTATTCTAACCGAGATGCTCTATTTGGGGAACATGATTGGTGAAAAAGGGGTGCAAGTGCATTAGGAGAATATTTGAGCCATCATTGATTGGCCCACTCCCAATAATGTGAGAATGTTGAGAGTATTATTGGGTATTTTCACCTACTATAAGTGATTCGTCAAGGGTTTTTTCCCAACTATCAAATCCACTTAAATATTTTACCAAGAAATAAGCCTTTCTGTGGATGGATGCAAAAAAGAATGCATTTTTACAACTTAAAGAGGTAATGAACACTTGTCCTATTTTAGCTTTGCCTGATTTTTCTTAGCCATTTGTTTTGGAATGTAATTCTTCAGGTGAAGGGATTGGAGTGTTATTTATGCATAATGGCCACCTTATTTCTTTATAGAGAAATAAGCTTAGGTACTACGAGCACCACTACTCTATATATGGAAAATATATGCTCGCCATCATGCATGTATTGGCCAAGTTTAGGCCATACCTAGTGGCTAATTTGTTCAAAGTAAATACTGGTCATAACAGTCTCGAGTTTGTCTTGGATCAAAAGGAGTTACATGATAATAAAAAAAGTGGGTGCGAAAAGTTCATGCTTATGCTTTTCTGATTGAGTATTTCAAGAGGAAAAATAATGTGGTTGGATATGTAGTCTCTAGGAGACACAAGACATTCTCTTTCATGGACACATATTTTGATTGGAAGTGCCAGCGATTAGTGGAGTACTCCAAGAAAAATATGGGATGTGAGATATTGTATGGGCATGTATAGGATAGTCTCGGTACAGGGTGGTGTAGGATATAATTTACTATAAGAACATGATATACTTGGTGCCAGATTCATAGTTGAAGGATAAGGTTCTATAGAAAATACATGACTCCCCGCTTGTAGGTCATTTGGGCTATCTTAAAACCTATAGGTTGGTTAAGGAGAGGTTCACTTAGAAGGGCCCAAAGGAGGATTTTTTGAGGTATGTATGTGAATTTAGCATCTTCCAGTAGAACAATGAGGAGCATATGAATTAAGTAGGGTTGTTGCGACCACTTCATATTCCAGAGTGAAGGTATGAGAGAATATCTATGGAATGCATCACAAGATTGCCTTCAATGTAGGAACATTATTTCACATATGTGGTGGTGTATAAATTGACTAATTATTATCATTTCTTTGTTATCCCCTCTAGGAGCTCATCATCCCAGGTGGCAGATTTTTTCTTCGAGGAGATCTTCAGACTATGTGGTCTTCCCAATACCATGGTTAGTGATAAGGACAACATATTTACGGTAGGATTCTCGCAAGAGCTATTTAAATTGGTGGGCACTGAGCTCATCCCTAGTAAGAGCTATCACCAACATACATAGATAATAAATAAATGGCTTGAGGGGTAACTGAGGAATTATTTCTCAGGACAACAGAGAGCATGGGTGAAGTGGCTACATTTGGGTGAGTATTGCTACAACACTTTGTACCACGTGTTAATTGGGATGCCACCCATTAGATTTTTATATGGCTATGATGAATTATATTTTTCTTACATGGTTTTCAGAGATAGTCGGGATTGAATGGCTAGATATTGGGTCTAGGAGTGTCAGGATATCCTTAAGGAACTCAAGCACAACCTTTTCTCAACTCAAAACCGACATAAATTATATGAAAATAAACACTGGATAGAGAGGAGATTTGAGGTATGAAACATAATCTACTTGTTCTTGCATCCATATAGGCAGTCTTCCCTCAAGAAAAAGGATGTATAGAATATCAAGCCATATTTTTATGGACCCTAACGGATTATTAGGATAGTAGGAGAAGTTGCCTATGAGTTGGAACTTCCAAAAGGAAGAAATATGCACAATGTATTCCATGTTTCATGCTTGAAGAAGAAAATTGGACAAAAAATTGTTACTTCATCTTACCTACCTCCCTTGGATGAAGAGGGATGCCTGGTATTGATTCTTGAGGAAATTGTGGAGGTAAGAGAGAGAATTCTGGGGAGCAGAATACTCAAAGAATATCTTATACAGTGGAAATATTTTAATTCATAAGACGTTACATGGGAGGAAGAACATATATTATAGCATTTAGGACTCAAATTGATTTAGGACAAGAAATTTTGAGCGGGGAGAATGGTAATATCCCCTATTTCTTGAGCTTGGAGCCAACGTTTATGCTTGCCTAATTGTCTCCTTTAGGATAGCAAGAAGGAAAAATAATTTAGGACACCTAAATAAATTTACTCAGTTTTGATATTATTAAATAAAAAATGGGTAAATTAATATTAATAAAAAGTGGAAAAAAATATTTTATTAGAAAGGGGAAAAAATTCGATTAGGAGAAAAAGTGACTTCATCCATAAAATATTATTAAAAAAGAGTTCTAGAAGTTTGGAGAAACCTAAATTAAAAATTATAAAAGGAGGGAAGAGCTCATTTTCAAGTCATTCTATCTCATGATCTCTTATTTTGATTGAAGAGAAACTCAAACAAGTTTCATACCAAGGGTTTTGGGCGGAATCTACACATGGATCTCATTACCACCATAGCTAGTTTCTCTCTAATTTTGGTGGACAATATTGCCACCCTAGTTGGATGATTTTCTACAATTTATTGTGAAGATATAATTGAGCTTGATTGCAGGAATTATCCAGCTTACATTTCGTTGCAAGAGGAAAAATTCCTATTATTCTCAAGGGGTCGAGTTTTATCATCTTTAGTAAGAAGGAATACCATATTGTATTACTCACACATAATTATATAAAGGGTTGAATTACCCTTCCTTTGTGGTCGATTTGGTCTCTTGTGCCTACCAATTCTGATCATATGAGCTGATAAAAGAGGAAGATTCTCTAATAGAACTCGTGGTCCACTAGCAAGCCAAATTGATCTCACTAAGAGGCATATTTTATGAAGTCTGTACTATCTCCTCAACGCCACATGATTCAAACAAACACATAGAGGTTGAGTTGGATTTCACAATACTATTCGCTCAACCAAGTATATTAGGATTTTTTCAGGATTTTTTCACCAAGAGTAGATTGATATCATGCATATTTATTATCTTTGAAGTTTGGTTTTAATGAGAGAAAAATAGTTTTAAATATCTTAATCATTTCCATAAATTTTGTTCCAAAGAGAGGGTTGATTTCCTTCAGTATTTGGGGCTGAGATTTTATTATAAAATAAGGAGGTTGAATTCACCATATTTAGTGGGATGAAATTCTCTATCTTAAGGCCTAATATACCTTCCATCATTTAATTTCAAATCCAAATTTATCTTCCAGGCGGCCATGAATTTTCCTTGTGAATTTCTCATAGTTTATCTTGCCCAAGAAGCAGCTGAGTTTCAGCCTTAGAGATTGTGTTATTAGCATAAGAAATAGGGTTGAATATATTCTTGTAGCGGTTAAATTTTATGTGGATTGGAGTCTTTAATTGAATTAGATGTTCCAGTGTTGGAGGTAAAAACATTCATCATATCAACCCATTTCCAGAAGTAAATTTTCAGTGTTGTAGCAAACTTCTTGTCCATGAGGCTGAGTTGTCCAGAATATGCTAAAATATTGAAAAATTAGTGGTTTTTTGGAGCGAGTCCCAGGTTTTTCTTTGAGCTAACATTGTAATCATTGGAAATTCCTCTTCAATAAGGACTCAATTTTCATCAATTATCTTCTCTCTTACTTTACTCGTTTAGTGTTTGAGAAAATTTGTTTCTTCGAAGTACTATTTGTTTAATGTGTCTCTTTGTTGTTTGTCAAATAATTTTCAACAATTGTTTGTAAAAATGTGTCAAAGAAAAAAAATTTAATTTGTGGAAGAAAAATTGTTTGGGAAATCTCACTTCAAGGTCTACTAAAAAATCACTTCAACAAGTTGGTCCATATACTTTTCAAGTTTTGAGCTTAGATTTCTTCAAAAGGGGCTTCAATGTCGCTTCAATAAGACTCGAATAGGCTCGTTAAGAATGTTGGAGAGTGGAATAGGGAAGTTATTAATTCAATTTCTCCTTAACCTTAATAATTTCTTGTGAACTTTATTTATCTTATTGTGTTTCTTTATTAGATATTCTACATCAAATAATTATCAAGTGTAAAAACAATAAATACAATGGACACAGAAACTAAGTGCTAAGCAAGGGAAAAACCCCTCCGAGGGGAAAATCCCTCCAAGGGGATAACCTAAAAAATATCTTCTCTTCTTATATAATCTACTACAAATGAGAAAACCAAAACCCAAACGTCAAGACCAAAGCCTCTTCCAGCACCACATCAACCCTCCAAGAAGCCTTTCCAATTAGGTTAAATTCCAGCCAAGTTAACAAGATTCAAACCCTTCTAGAACTGAACCAAACTCAGAATTTTGGCCCCCATATTCAATATTTCAGACCTGTAGTAGGTATGAAACTTCTACCCCTCTAATAGCTTAGCATCTTTGCACATGTGAGAGATTAGAGCAAAAACTTGACAAAAACTTTGATTTTTCTTCTTTCTTGCTTCAACTTCTTTTCTCCTTGCCTTTCTAGACTTTCTTCTTGAAATTCACACCTCAGATTGAACTTCTTAATTGCAGATCAAACTTGTTTCCAAATGTGATCGAGCCTCTTTTATTTATACTCTTCTGTGGAGGTCGATTAACCCTCTTTGTGCTAACTTGTCTTTGGCAATTCTGACTTTTGCTAGGAGGCTTATTTTGATTGTCTTGACTCAAAATAAATTATTTTACATGGCACATATTTCCCAAATGGGTCTTATATACATGAAATTGACTCTCTTTACTCGTGACAATAAATTTTATGACATGAAAAAACCTAGAAGCATGAACAACATGCTTTACCTAGAAGGAAAATCAAAAGAAACATGAAACCCATGCTTTGAAATAATAAATTTTCTTTATTTTTTTTCGTATTACATAATATATACATGTTTACATGAGTACAATGACAATTATGAAGACTGGAAGTAGTTAAATTTTCCAACACTCCCTTTTAACTAGGGATGTATTCATAATTGTACAACCTGGTACACAATTATTCTCAAACTAAAGAGTTATCATAAGAATATTCAGATTGGTAAACCATATTTAAGCATCAACATTATGACCAACATTATCAACATAGTAAGGCCTTAACTTTAACAAGCTATTTCATATATAAGAGCATAATGTTGGGAGGTATTACGTGAGATACCACACTACCTCTACAAGGCACATGCCCCATCTAGATGTTCACTCAAGTATGTCCTTTTAGAACTATTCTTATCTTGGATTCCCAATCCTCAAAGCATATCAGTCCTCTTTGACCATTCTTGTCTCAGATAAAAGTCCAATCCTCAAAGAGTGTTGGTCCATTTCATATCTTATATTTTTCAATCCTCAAGGAAATCACAGATGATTTTCCAATCCTTTATTCTCCATTCTCCCTCCATAACCTTCACTTAGACTGATGGTCGTTAGTATTGGTCAAGTGCATGACACATGAAGGAGAGAATAAAAATGTGATGTTAATCATCACTCCCTCTCAACTAGAGAGTAGATTCCCATACCCTCTATATTAGGGAATATACATTTTCTTCTATTTAAGTAGACTCCTTTAACTCTTCTCAAATATAGAGGAGATTCCTGACTTCCTTCCAATTTTGAATGTCAGCACTACAAGATTTTATAGCTTGTATTCGTACATGCAGCAACTACTAGTTCATCATGGAGATAGTTGCATGTCTCCCTCTTTCCCATTTGTATCTCATCATATTGAGCTTATTCTTCAAGGATGTTGTGGAGACATCTTCTTTCGTCAATCTGGTGCCATGGTTTAGGCCATCAATCTTGCATATCACTTTCCTCTAGTCATCATCAATGAAGGCATTATATTGAGCTTTATCAAACTTAAAGCTATCCATAGCTCCCTCTAAACATGAAAGTGATATTTGTTGATGTAGGAACATGAACCTTAGGTTATCTTCGTACAATTTTACCTTCCAATCCAAGGTGATGATGTGAACGCTTTGACTACATGATCTTCCAAGGATTTCAAATCCATTTACTCAAATCATATGTTCTTTGAATCGAGTAGAATACCAGCAATTGAACTTACCTCAACTATCATCATGTATTTCTGAAGTATCGTTCTACGTATAAAAACAATTATGTTAACTATATAACCAATATCTAAATATAAATTTCAACTTACCTTATCATGATGGCCCCTTTAATTAAAATATTTGCATACTTAATTCCTTTGAGATCAACATATAGTCCATATCCACATTAGATAAGAATCCTTCCTTGCATTCATTTTAATCAGAGTGCCCATGGATCTAACTTAATTACCAAGCTAAAATATCTTCCTTAGAGTTGTCATTGTTAACTCCTTTTCTTTATTCCAAATATTGTACTTGATATTGATCAACATTGTCATATTACATGAAATTATGTGAGAGAGTCTTGATCTCCATTCATTCCAACGTATGTCAAAATTATTCTTTCGAGCATCATGCAACAATATGGAAGACTTACCAAGCACATTCATAACAAACTCTTCCTTCATGATTCTTGTAGATGTGAACCATGCTCTATGGAAGAATAAATTAAAATATGCATACCTTTTTCTTTCATATAATCATCTAGCCATCCTTTGATCGAGATTTTTTCTTATACCTATCAAAGATAGGTTTCCTTTTTCCAAGAAGAGAAATACTTTCATTATGCCTTTCATACTATAACTTTACCATTACCATTCCTTCATCCTTTAGAAATATTATATCCATACTATATGGAATATATACCACCCATAATGTTGCTTCCAAGAATCTTCCATAATTATGATTCTTATAGGATCCTGATGATTCTTCTTTGAAAAATAACTACATATAACATGATGTTAGAAAATGATTGGATGAACTATAATATGCAATATGGTTCCAAACTTCCCATTCTCTTTAAACTAGATGATATTTCCCAAAACAATTAAACAAAACAATATAAACTTTGAAACGAGAACTGTAAACTCAAAACAAAAACTCTAGCAAAAAAAAACCCCAAAAAACATGAAAAGCAACCCAAAAACGAAAAGTGTGCATTCCAAAACAAGGTTTTATTTTTTTCAGGGTTAATTTTCAACATTTTTAAAAAATGGCACTAAAACGAATTTTTAAGTGGAAAATAAATGAAAAACACACACTAAGGTTGTTGCTAGAATGACATTTTTCTTTTCTGAGTACAATTTCAACAAATTTTAGTAGTGACGTTAAGTATAAAATAATGGGGTATGAAACACATTAAAATGCCAACAACTTTCATCGATGTCATTAAACATATAATATCATGACACTAAAAATCCATAAAATTCTAATTGTTTTCAACCATAATGTTAAAGATTAAAAAAACAAAAACAAAAAATTGACAAATTTTCAACCATAGAATTAAGAAACATCAAGTTTTCAACATATTTCAACCATGCCATTATGAACAAATTATATTACTATTAATAAAAATATTAATACTTGTAGATTGAATTAAATTATTTCTCTAAGTTATTGTTGCATTATGAATATTCTAAACAAATGAATTCTTCATAATTAAAACATATAATCCAACAAACATAAAAATGACTCCTAACTTTATGTAAGATCATATGGAAGTTAAAATATTTATTTCAAGTTACCATGCAAATATAATTTATATAAATTTTCTTATACAATTATTCAAAATCACTCATATGTTCTTGCACACCATCAGAATTCACATCTTCAGATGAATGATTGGATGTAGATGAAGATGTTCCATATTCTTATATTTCATTAACTAGTTCCCCATCTGATTCAACATGCATGCCCACCATTACACGTTTCAAAAGTATTCTAGATCTACGACTGGGTTAAACAGACTCCCATCTCAACATTGTTTCTGATGGTAGCAACCTTTTTAGAATATCTATCTTCCTGAAGTGAAGAGTTCCTCTCTTTGTTAAATTGAATTCATAAACAAATATGTCAACTTCCTCCAATTTTAAGAGGTTTGTGCGACGACGATTTATATTTTTACCCTTCCTTTTTCTCTTTCCACTAATTATTTTATCAACTACCATCTCTGGCTTGTACACACCATTGAATGGGTGTGTATTTGTGGCATACACAATGTACGTCAACACCTACAACATATTCATTTTTGTAATGACCCATATAAACTTGGAAACCCATAATGGATAGTCATGTGCATCTCCATTTTCTAATATTGCGATCATGCAACCCTCCTTAATATCCTATACTGAACCCCTATAAAGGTCTTCCTGGCTTCACATTGTGCACGAGATCTTCTAGAACCAATATAAATTTCTCTTTCCTCTACCTATGAAGAATTGATAATACCTTGAGATTGTTGTTGTTCAACAATGTCTCTTTCCTTATGTTCATTTGACACATTTTATGAAAAAACAAATGGCATATTCAAAAGTATATCTTCATTTTTTGATATTGAAATGATATCACTCTAATCATTGAAAAATGACTCCCACCAAACTGAATCAACAACATCAAAGTACTCATATGTATATCTAATAGATTTTTTAATTTCTTCTAGGAATCCAGAATAATCTAAATCTCTCTTCTGCCTTCGTGCATTATGAAATTCAAAAACTGATTGTAATAACAATATATTTGATGCATATATTGGATGATCTATAATGAACTTCAAAAATGAAAAATATAATGACGACACCCATTCTGCAGTAGTCGAATACTTCTTGCCCCATATAAGTGTTTTCCCATTAAATTTTTTGATACAAAATTGATGTTGGAAGCTAATGTCATTAATTTGTTCAATGAATTTCTCCTCATCATGCGATCCCAGAATAAACCTTCGCATGTCAACAGTTTCCTCTAACAAATGAAAAATAGGCACTGGAATGTATTATTTATTAATACATTCAATTAATTATGGAAAGCTCCCAACATCCTTCCTCCTCAATGTTTTTGAAAAACGACTGAAAATCTGATCAATATGGTCATGAGTGTTCCCAACAAGAATGTTGGGTGTGGAGCCTGATTATCTTGTTTATTTTGTATCACAGTGTTGGACCCTTGTACCTTAATGGGGTGGGAATGCCACCCGAAATTAAACGCTCCCTGGGGGGTCTAGGGGGGGGCAGCTGTTGCCCCCGAAGCTAAAAACATATGTAAAATTGCCTTGTAAAAGTATAGTAATTTCTAGTCAATCTGGGTCGTTCATTAGGCGGATGATATGACAATAGAATTTATGTTTAGTTTAGGGTTTTTTGCCCTAGAAGGCAACCCCTCTCTTTTTATGAGGGTATTGTATTGCAGCTGTGTATTTTATGTGTATTCTCAGAGCGAGAAACAGATAGGGAGACTGTGAGAGAGAACAGAGGATATTAAAGTGAATCTGTTGTAGGTTGTGTCTCTTCATTTTGCTAGATAATAGAAAGGAAGGACTAGTTTTTCGGGGTGGATGTAGCCCAAACTGGGTGAACCACGTATATATGTGTCTCTCTGGTTTTATGTGTTTTGTGTGCTTTTGTTTTTCCCCATATTTTATGTGTTGCACTACTCTGTAATATATAACTTTATAACAACTGGTATCAGAGCCGAAGGTATATTTGGCTAATAAACTCGCCAGAAAGAAGAGTTCCTGGTTCGAGTGGGAGCAATGGCAGAAGATGGTAAATTTAGGTTCGAGAAATTTAACAGCCAAAACTTCCCACTGTGGAAGATGCAGATGGAAGATTATCTGTATCAGAAAGATCTGTACCTACCATTGAGCGGAAAAACAAATAAGTCGATGGCTATGATAGACACAGAATGGGAGATTCACGATAGAAAGGCACTCGGAACAGTACGGTTGTGCCTCGCAGCGTCGGTAGCCTTCAATATTTTGAAGGAAACAACAACAGAGGGTTTGATTAAGGCATTGGTGAAATTATATGAAAAACCCTCGGCCTCAAACAAGGTATTTCTTATGAAACATTTATTTAATATGAAGATGTCAGAAGGTGGATCTGTTGCAGACCATTTAAATGATTTTATTATAGTTACTAGTCAGTTAATTTCTGTAGGGGTAAACTTTGTTGATGAAGCTAGGATGAAGCTAGGGCTCTTTTATTTCTGTGCTCATTTCCAGAAAGCTGGAATGGTTTAGTTATGGCCATTGGTAACTATGTCTATGGATCTAGTACTTTAAAGTTTGATCATGTTGTTGGTGCTATCCTTAGCGAGGAAATGCGATGGAAAAGTTCTGGTGAGACATCGGGTAATGCTTTGAGTGCAGAGTCTAGGGAAAGAAGAATGGAAAGAGGAAAGAGCTCAGGATATTGCAGTAAATCAAGGAAAGGAATATCCAATTCCACATCGGGGATAGTGTGCTATAAATGTGGAATTAAAGGAAACCTGAAGAAATATTGTAGATATCGGAAGGGAAAAGAAGGAGACGCACAGTAAGAAAACAATCATGAAGAAAATGTGACAGGTGATGTGTTACAAGATGCTTTGATTCTTTCTTTCGAAAATGTTACTGATTCCTGGATGGTAGATTCAGGGGCCTCATTCCATGCCACACCTAATAAGAAATATTTTCATGACTATGTTCAAGGAGATTTTGGACAAGTTCGTTTGGGTGATGCTAAACCCTGTAAAATTGTTGGAATGGGTAAAGTTCCTGTAAAATAGCAGAATGGAAACCAATGTCTATTAAAGGAGGTAAGGCATGTTCCAGATCTGAAGAAAAATCTGATTTCAACATGGCAGTTAGGCGGTGAAGGTTGTGTGACAACTTTCACAGATAAAACTTGGAAGGTCACCAAAGGAGCCCTGGTAATAGAAAAAGGAAAAAAGGTTGGTACACTGTATTTATGCAATGATATTTCTAACTGTGTTAATGCCTTAACTTCCAAAGGATCAGTTGCAGCATTATGTCATCATAGGCTCAGACACATGAGTGAGAAGGGGATGAAGATTCTTCACTCAAGAAACTTGTTGTCAGGTTTAAAGAATGTTGATCTGAATTTCTGTGAGAATTGCATTTATGGAAAACAGAAGAGAGTCAGGTTTCTTTGAGTTGGGAAAGAAAAGAACAGCAAAAAATTAGATCTTGTGCATATAGATGTATGGGGACCTGCTCAGGTATCATCTCTTGGTGGCTCTCATTATTATGTTACTTTTATTGATGATGCAACTAGAAAAACTTGGATTTATTTTATTCAGAATAAATCTGATGTATTTGATACTTTCAAGAAATGCAAAGCTTTGGTTGAGATTGAGACAGGAAAGAAGTTGAAGTGTCTCATATCAGACAATGGAGGTGAATATTGCAGCAAAGAGTTTGATAGGTACTGTTCAGAGCATGGAATTCGCAGAGAGAATACAATTCCAAGAACACCACAAGAAAATGGTGTGTCAGAAAGGATGAATAGAACAATCATGGAGCGTGCAAGGTGCATGAGATTGCATGCAAGATTGCCTTTACAATTTTGGGCAGATGTTGTAGATACTGCTATTTATCTAATAAACAGAGGGCCTTCAAGTTCCTTGGATGGTGGTATTCCAAAGGAAGCATGGATGGGTAAAAAGGTAGACTACTATTTTTTAAAGCCTTTTGGCTGTGAGGCCTTTGTCCATTAAAATAAAGAAAACAGAACAAAGCTTGAGGAAAAATCAAATAAATGTACCTTTATTGGATATGGTGTTAATGATTTTGGTTATCGCTTATATGATGATGAAAATCACAAAATCATTAGGAGCATAGATGTAATATTCAATGAAAAGGTATTGTATAAGAATTAGTTGCAGGAAAAGAAACAGGAAAAAGAAAACAAAGAATACACAGTCCTTGATGAGATTACAGAAAAAGTAAAGGTGCCTGAAAATAATAATAATCAACAGCCACAACAACAGCAATGACCACAACAGCAACAGGCACCTCAAACACTTGAAAGTGGTGTCAGAAGATCTATCAGGATAAGTAGGCCCCCTGAACGATACTCTCCTTCATTATATTATTTATTGTTGACTGATTATGGTGAACCTGAATGTTATGAAGAAGAAATGCAGGTTGAAACTAGGAAGAAGTGGGAGCTAGCCATGGAAGAAGAGATGGACTCATTAATGCATAACCAAACTTGGGACTTAGTCAGGTTTCCTGCAGGTAAAACTACATTGCAGAATAAATGGGTTTACAGGCTGAAGGAAGAAGATGGAGGAAAGCAAAGGTACAAAGCTAGACTTGTGGTGAAAGGGTTTGCACAAAAGAAAGGTATTGATTTTGATGAAATATTTTCTCCTGTTGTTAATATGACTTCAATCAGAACTATTTTAAGTCTTGTAGCAGCGGAATATTTTCATCTTGAACAGTTATATGTCAAGACAACATTTCTCCATGGAGATTTGGAGGAAGAGATCTATATGGAGCAACCAGAAGGATATGAGGTCAAAGGGAAAGAAAAATTAGTGTGCAGGTTAAAGAAGAGCTTGTATGGCTTAAAACAGGCTCCAAGGCAGTGGTATCTAAAATTTGATAGGTTTATGTTTGAACAAGGTTATACTAGATGTCACTCTAATCATTGTGTTTATATGAAAAAACAAAATGATGGCAGCTATATTATATTGTTGTTGTATGTAGATCACTTGCTTGTTGCAGGGTCTAACATGCAGGAAATAAATGTGCTCAAAAGAAAATTGGCAAATTCTTTTGCAATGAAGGATTTGGGAGCTGCAAAACAAATCCTTGGTATGAGAATAACTAGAGATAGGAAAAATTGCAAATTAACACTGTCTCAGAATGAGTACATACAAAAGGTGTTGAAAATATTTAATATGCAGAATGCAAAACCAGTTAGTACACCTTTTCCTAGCAATTTCAAAATTAGTAAGGAGATGTGCCCCAACACCCAAGAAGAAATGGACTATATGTCTAAAGTTCCATATGCATCAGTAGTTGGAAGCTTAATGTATGCAATGGTCTGCACAAGGCCTGATATTGTACATGCAATGGGAGTTATAAGCAGGTACATGAACAATCCAGGAAAAGAACATTGGATGGCAGTAAAATGAATTCTCGGATATTTGAGAGGTACCACAAATCAAGCATTATGCTTTGGTGGTTCAAACATTTCTCTACAAGGATATGTTGATGCAGATATGGCAGGTGACAGAGATAACAGGAGGAGCACTACAGGATATGTATCTACTGTAGGTGGAACAGATGTCAGTTGGGTTTCAAAAAATCCAAAGTGTTGTTGTGCTTTCAACAACAGAAGCAAAGTATGTTGCTGCTATAGAGGCTAGTAAAGAAATGATTTGGTTACAACGGTTTATGGATGAATTGGGTAAGAAGCATGATATGGGCACGTTATACAGTGATAGCCAAAGTGCCATTCATCTTGCAAAGAACTCAGCATTTCATTCCAGGACTAAACACATATAGCTCAAGTACAATTTCATACGGTCGGTATTGGAAGATGGACAATTGAAGCTGGAAAAGGTACACACTAGCCAGAATCCTGCAGATATGCTAACAAAATTTGTAACCAGGGAGAAACTAAGATTATGCTCAGTTTCAGTTGGTCTTCAAAGATGACGATGAAGATGATAAATAGCCAAGTCCAAAGAGGGGTCATGTCCAGAAAATGAAGCAGCAGTGGAGTTGCTACAATCAGTCTCCAAGTGGGAGATTGTTGGGTGTGGAGCTTTATTATATTTTTTATTTTTTATCACAGCGTTGGACCCATGTACATTAATGGGGCGACAACGCTGCCTAAAATTAAACACTGCCTGGGGGGTCCCCGGGGGGGCGGCTACGACTTTATGGAGGCCCCCCCCCAGCGGGGGGTTTCGGGAGCAGTGCCCCCGAAGCTAAAAACATGTGTAAAATTTCCTTGTAAAAGTATTGTAATTTCTACTCAATATGGGCCGCTCATTAGGTGGATGATCTGATGGTAGAAGTTATGTTTATTTTCGGGTTTTTTGCCCTAGAAGGCAACCCCTCTCTTTGTATGAGGGTATTGTATTGCGGTTGTGTATTGCATGTGTATTCTCAGAGCGAGAAAAAAAATAGGGAGACTGTGAGAGAGAACAGAGGATATTACAGCAAATCTGTTGTAGGTTGTGTCTCTTCATTTTTCTAGATAATAGAAAGGAAGGATTGGATGTTCGGGGTGGACGTAGCCCAAACTGGGTGAAACACATATATCTGTGTCTCTATGGTTTTATGTGTTTTGTGTGCTTGCGTTTTTCTGCATATTTTATGTGTTGCATTTCTCTATAATATATAAATTTCTAGCAAATAAGGAAACTGACCTTTACCTTCTAAAAAATTCTCAATTCAACAAGCATGTTTAAATATCCAAAAACAATCTTATTTTCGTTTTAAGACGAGTGAAGTCCAATTGTAGATACAAAACTTTAGGAAGATTACTAGAACAATGAGAAACCACATCATCAATTATGGTTATTGTCATATTTACATCATTATGAATATGGAGCTGTGAAGTAAACCCTTGGCGACATTTTCCCATTGAAGGCCATACAACCAACCAAGTGAAACTGAATAAAATTTTCCTCCTGTAAATTTTTGGGTGTACGAAAAAAATGTGGTAGAAGTTTTTTCTTTTGGTCCATACCATCAATTATCAAACCCAAACTAGTACATTTGGGGGAAATTCTGACACTTGGTTCTGACGCTTTTGACAAAATGTTGGAAATTTCCCCAATTTTTTTCAATCCCACCCGAAACCGTCGCTATACCAACGTTTAGAGAAAAGTGTCGCAATACCGACACTTAGACAAAGTGTTGCAATTGCGACGTTTGGAGGAAGACATCGCAATTGTGACACTATGCCACAAAGCATCGCTATTGCGACGGCTGCCTCCAAACGTCGCAAGTGCGACACAATGTCTAAGTGTCGCAATTGCGACGTTTATAGGCATCCGTCGCAATAGCGATGTTTTGGCCGTCATCGGTATAACAACACTAATATGCGCACTACATAAAAATGATTTTATTAAAAACTACATTAACGTCTGATATCACACGCGCATTCGCCCTCAGCATTCGCCCTCATCTCTTGCAGAACATCACTCGCCCTCAGCTCTTGCAGAACAGAATTCACCCTCAGCATTCGCCCTCAACTCTTGCAGAACAGAATTCGCCCTCAGATCTTACAGAATAGCATTCGCCCTCAGCTCTTGCAGAACAGCATTCGCCCTCAGCATTCGCCCTCAGCTCTTGCAGAATAGCATTCGCCCTCACCTCTTGCAGAACAGCATTCGCCCTCAGCATTCAGCCTCAACTCTTGTAGAACAGCATTCTCCCTCAGCGTTCACCCTCAGCTCTTGTAGAACAGCATTCGCCCTCAACATTCACCCTCAGCTCTTGCAGAACAACATTTGCCCTTAGCTCTTGCAGAACAGCATTCGTCCTCAGCTCTTGCAGAACAGCATTCGCCCTCATCTCTTGCAGAATAGAATTCGCCCTCAGCTCTTGCAGAATAGCATTTGCCCTCAGCATTCGCCCTCAGCTCTTGCAAAATTGTAAGTTCTTACTACAGGCCCTTCCTCCTATAGTAGGTTTGACTCTATTTGGGTTTTTTTGGTCAATTCCATTGGATTGTGTTAGGGTATAGGGTTCTCTCTAGATGTCTTCCAATGTTCTTTCGGATGAGTTTCAAAGAGGATGTGTAAGATGTGTTTGTGCTTGCATGAATTTGACTCCACCAGTTTCATGAAGTTTAAGCTATGGAGTTTAGTTCGACAAGCTCATCCATCTCAACACCCAGTAACGAATTGCCCTTGGTCTGATCTATATTGAAGGTGAAGTGCAAAGTGGTAGAGAATGGGAGATCGAAATTCATCAACTTTATCACAAGGGTAGTACTCCAGATCGAAAGTGATGAGCTTTAGTTCTCCAGATTTTGGGATTTTCTGATGACATACCAAAGGTCACATCCATACAACCATATCAACGTCAATGTTGAGATCATTCTCATATAGATATAGGTCACTGATATATAGGGTTAATATCATCATCACTATCCATGGAAACCAAATGGTTACAAAATCTGTGATTGTGGTTGGCTCATTTATAATTATTACCCATTTACAGTAGAGCACAGAAACACTAAATATGGCCTGAGCAGAGCCTTTACAATAGGCAATGGAATTGCAGCATCTTCATCAATAACCAATAGCTCTACTTGAGAAAAAATTTCATAATCTTGGGGCTGGATATACTGTAGAGCAAACAATTGTAGTTATCATTCGTGCTCCAATATATTAATATACTTTTTACATTGAATTGAAGAAAGGGAAACAAGCAAATGCTAGCCATCATACAATGCTTTTACATAAGAGTTTTGAGTGACATACTTGAAAAAAAGAACTCATCCACTGATATTTATAATCATTTGAGTTATTCAAGTTAAACACAATGTCAAGAATCAAGATTCAATACCCTCTATTATCTTCATCACCCAATACAAGATTTAAATTTTTCCCAAAGAAACGCTTATTAAATTGGCAGCCATTATTTCTCCCTGCTTTAAAACCCCTACATTTAAATGAAAATAAGCATTGCATTTCAACTACAAAAATCTATTAGTGTTCAAATGTACATGTGTGCATCACTTGTGTAGGGTATTCCTTTTCCACTTTCACATTATCCAAGAATGTGTGCAATATAGTTCATATTTTTTGTGATTTAGATTATCTTGAAAAAGGAAAGGTAAATTATTTCCCATGGAAAAAGAAGGTTTTCCCTTTTTACTACTGGAAATGGTACAACAAGGTTCCATTTCTACTCGAAACTCCTATGAAACAGAAACCAAATAAAGGCCATGTCCTCAATGGACATCATTTGGATTTGAAAATGGCCATTGCACCGTGTTGTTTCTTATATTACATCACGATAGTTTCTTAGGTAATTTATTGTTTCTTGAGATGAAAAACAACCAAAGAAATTGTGAATGTCCTTTCAAGAAATAAATGACCATTTCTCAATCATATCTCAACTATTTTTTATTTTATTCAATGGTTGCTTACTTTGAGAGAAATTTGACACTTTTATAAGGAATATAACATAAAAACACAAAATGGGAAGGAATTGATGAGGTATATGACCTTTAGTTGTTGTCAATTAAGAATTGATAATACACGATGCATGTTCTGTACTAAAAACTAGATTCCTTCCTGGAGTTAGGACACAGAGTATTGAATCAAAGTTGTAGTTTCTAACTTCTTGTATTGGTTCATCAATCTTGAAATTCAGACATTGCATGTCTTCATTGCTTCACGTTTGAATAATTTGCATTATATCGTACAATAGGAAATTAGGAATTATGATTATTATTACTTTATGGATCTGTTAAGTTAATTTTAAATTTGCATGGTTTAGTGTGAAATTATTCTTGTGTGCCCCTAGGCCCAGGTGAAGGAATGCTAAGGAATGAGAACCCTATTTTTTAAATGGTATTTTTTCTTATACCCAAAAACCCCTCAACATCACTTCTTATTAGTTCTTAACAATAGTGTTGTAAACAATTTGAGAATTGATATAGCAAAATCTCGCACTTCTCAAGATAAAATCCTAAAGCTAAAGTGTGATACCATGTGTAATTCAATAGCCCCATTGTCACCTCACCAACCTCTTTTCACTTCGGGCTAGCTCTCCTCCAACTCAAGGGGGGTTATCCCTAGTAGATGTTAGGGATCTAATGGCCCAACCAAACCAAGTCAAGAGCCCCCTAACTCTCTATGTTTACTACTATCAATCAAAATATTGAACAATAGGGTCAGACATGCATCCCGAAGATAAAATTTCCAGGGTATTTTTGGGTAATTTCAAAGGGAAAGTCCCCAAACACATATAATAAAGGAATTATAACGTGATTTCAAACATTAAATATCAACAAAATCGTTTAAAGGATATTGAAAGGAAAAAGGTGATGGAAGATAGAAAGTGCCTTACTTAAATGCTCTAAGTATTTTTCAATAGTTGCTCCCAAAAGCTTCACTTCAAGGCCCTTCAAGATCGTCTCCAACAATGCTATACCATCAACTTCAACAATGTTGCTCCAAAAATTTCCTCAAGGTCTTCACAACAAGTTTACTAGAAGTTGCTCCAACAATATATTCAATAAGGTCTTCATTGTCAACTTGTCTCTTGTTTGGGTGCCTTAATGTGCAATGACATGTTTCCAGGACTGAATTCAATGCAAGGCATATTTGAAACTCTAACTCTATCTTCCGATGTCTTATTAGAAATTATTTCAGTTTTCATTTTGTGTTTTCAAGTTAGATATTGTTTTCAAGTTTTTACATTTATAATTTTATTGCAATGTGGCAGACTGATCAGGGAAGTACAGGAACAACCCCGAGACGGGATGATCGCAAAAAGAGGCCAGCGAAAGAACATGTAAAGTGCCAGCATTGCTCTATCTTCAGGTATTTTAGTTATTTACATAATTGAAATAATATTAATTTTATTCAAATATGCAGACACCTAGCCATGGTACGCCTGATGATTCCCTCTATGAGGAAGAGCTTTCTTCATCCCTATCTCCAGCACTCTTGCTGCGAAAAAAGGCACGAGATGCAAGGTCGAAATTTAATACTTTGATAGACGCACCTCAAACACTTGAAAAATAAGAGAGGATAAAACAACTTATGACCCAGCTAGAAATATATCAGGTAATAATAAAAATTCAAAAGGATATTTTTTTTGTTCTGCATGAGATGAATTGTGATAGTTTGATTTTTAATTTTTACATTGACTAAACTAACAAAAAGTTCTTTTGTATGTAGCGTTTTATGGCACTTGTTGAACCCGGTGTTGGTGGTAGTGGGACACAAGGGCAAGAGATTTACTAGAAACCCTCTCGTACACCTTCTACTCCTTTAGGTGCCAGCCAAGAAACACACCCTGCCCAAGCAGACACCCAGCCAACCGCTGAACGTGTTGGGAGTGATGAGGCTGATATGGCCAACTACATTATTGCGTTTCCTGGAGCTACACGTGTCAGCTCCACAGGGACCATTAATGGCACGTTGTTGGTGAATGATTAAGGTGTCCCTATAAAGCACGTACAACTCCCAGGTAAATTTTAATATTTTAACTATTTCATGTACTCTATCTAAAACATATTTATCATGATTTTTATTTTTAAATTAATGATAATATATTTTTTTCTGTATAGGAAACAATGAGTTCTACAGGTTTTTGGAGAGCCATGCGTTGGTAATTTTTGGCCCAACCATATGCACAAGGTGGAATTTCCAGAATTCTAACCTGAAAAAAGAACTTCTAGATTATCTAGAAGCCCTTTTTGGGGTCGGCACATTTGACAGAACAGCGATGGCTCGGGTAGCCGGCAAATATTTGAAATATACCAGGGACACCTATAGGACGCAATTTCAATTTAACCCTAGATATGAGCGTCCTCTCACAGTTCTAGAGAGTGAGTGGAGAGCACTCATCCATGACGGAAAAGAGAAAAGGGAAAAGAAAGAAGGAAAAATGCCAACTGGACCCGCAAGGTAAATTACAACTTTAATTCAATAGCTTTAATTTTCTCTATGTCTAAAATAAAAGTGTGCTACCGCATATCTGACTTCAATCTTTTAATGATAGGTTTCCTGACACCTCGAAGGCAACCAAAGCTAGGATTGAAAAAAAGGGCCATCACAAGCTAGGCCAGGGTGGCTACTTAAAATTAGCCGCAAGAATTGTAATTAAGTAGCTAAACATATAATTAATTGTATCGCCTTCCAACGTTTTTGTAATCCTATCAAATAGGATTAAAAATACACAATCATATGTAATGTAGGGTGATGACTTCGGAACAGAAACTATAGAGGAAGATAAAAATATCGCTTTCCATTTCGGCTATCAAGCCGTAGTTGAACGTCGCATAAGCTTGGGGCAGGTCCCAAGATCCAGAATGCCTGATAAGATAAAACATTAACCTTTAAATATGTTTGTTTTCGTCCATAAATTTAATGTCTAACAACTTTGTTTAAATCAGGGGAGCATCACTACCGACGAGGCAAATAACCCAGTTTTAGAGCCAGATGTAGATGCTCCTCACGTGCAACCTGATCATTGTAGTGGGGACCAGGCCGATAATGCTACTATCAGTGAGGGCCATGATGGTAATTAATTTCCACTTATAATTTTTTCTAATTATACCTTGATGGTTGTCCTTATAACTTCTTTTTTTAAATGACAAAGAATGTTTCCCTTGAGGATCTTACCACCAGAGAGGAAGACAGGGCAACAGTCCCAACGACGACAACTGGTGCACTAGGTAAATAATCGCATTGCAATTTTTTTTATTAATATTACCGAACTAGTTCAATTATATTTAAAAACTGACAATTAAAATTTAATATTATTTGTTTTTGTAGGCGATGCCCCGTCACTAGATGAGACCAGACATCATGACTACGCAACTAGGTCAACAGTGCGGGTCGAAAGGCACGAAATAGGAGCAGAGCATGATGATATTGATGATGTAATTAGGAGCTTTAGATATAGGAAGAAGAAAAAGAAAATTTGATAATGTAAAATATTGTATTATTATAAGACAAACGTTACCATACTTGGAATGTTTTTTGAGTTATATAAAAAAACTCATTTATCATACTATTTTTATGTCAAGCATTAATTTCAATGTTTCCTTGTGTACTTTTTGTTGAATTGTTTTTTTATTAGTTATTGAATTTTTTTTTATGCTCATGAAAGTAAAAAATGAAATATAGATTGGGTATTGGGGAATTGAGAGTGATGTGAGGGGGGGGGACGGGCCATAAGAGCTTCCACCTTCACGTGGTTGGCCCTGTTTAGTAGAGAATAATTTATTGGAGCGATTTAATCTTGGAGCAAACCTCCCTTGATCCAGCGTAGCAACAAAAGAGTCATTGTTGACTTAGTTGCTACTCTTTCAGATCGTGGGAGGCTTGTTCCAAGTTCATGCGACTCCAATAAATTGTTCTTGAAACGAAGAGGAGCTTATTCGGGTATGTTTTGACATTTTCAACATATGTTCTAACATTATCATAAGAATGCATCTTAGAGTAAAAATACTACATCAATTACTTGTATTTATTGTATAGATAATGATGGATTTTGATTGACTTGGCAGTGCAGGTACAAATCCTCTTGCATCATGAGCAATACAACTTGTCAACCCGGGTCATGTCCAGGATATTTTTGCTTGTGCGCTTGACCAGGTTCGTAATGTCACATTTTGTAAGTTCCTTTACAGTTCATAATTCAATATTAAGCTTGTTCATGATTATTATCTAGGTTTTTTATATGTGTTTTTTCATCTATTTGATTGTAAGAAACTCTGCATGTTTCCTGTTGTTCACTATGATTTCTCCCATTACCACTCCTAGGATGAATCCGACTTTATTGTTACATAGGTTACTTTATTGTTACTATGATTTATCCATTTACGATTTCATAGGTTACATCATGTAAAGTTGTCAATCTCAGGTTGGTGATGAGCTTTAGTTCTCCAGATTTGGGGCTTTTCTGATATTTTCTCCCTCATGTCATTCCTACATCACCTCGTTGTTTGAGCATGCCAATTTTCTACCACTTGTACTAATTGGGACATGTCAATCTCTGAGTGGTGCCACATTTCACCTATTTTCGGCCCACTTGACCACCTGAAAAACTCAAATCGACACACCATGTGTCTTTATCATGGAGTGCCACATGTCCTAGATATTTAGGCTGATAGGGCTTTTGTTATGAAAGAGATCAATTTTTTTTCGTCAACACTTCTTATCTAGGCACGACACCTGTTACTTGTTTAATCTGATGGTCACAGTCTCTCGGGTTACCTTCTAGGTTTGACATACCACTGGTTTCTGGTATATTTCCATCGAATCGGTCTGAAAATACCAGCAACAATCCACACACCTGCAACCGTCGACAGACCTATCGTTTTAGTAGTTGCATTTCCACAACTGCTAATACACCTGCCTTTTTAGTTGCTAGATTTCGGAAACTGCCAATACACCTGCCGTTTCATTCTCCTGGACTCTGTGTATCCATATTTTTCATATAATTTTATCACAAAGTTGGCTGCAGTGCTTTGACATGCCTTTGAATATTTTTGCAGGTTAGAAGACATTTCAGGCCAGAGCTTTTTGAATAGACTTGATGAGATAGTTGTATTTGATCCGCTTTCTCGTGATGAGCTCAGAAAATTTTCTAGACTACATATGAAATATGTAGCGATTTGTTTTGCAAAGAGAGGTGTTTCTTTAGGGGTTACAGATGCTGCTCTGGATCTTGTTCTTCAGGAAGCCTATGATCCTGTAAGTAATCACTTTGTTTTTCTTTCTTTCTTATTCAGAGTCTATCTTGCCAGGGGATGTGCCCATTATGGTTTGTTATGAGACCATTGTCAATTTCATCACCGTCCCTCATAATATGTTTTATTGTGTTTATAAATAATAAAGAATTATTACACCAAACAATAAAAAATTAACTGTACTATGAGTAATATGATATCTTGAAATAATTCTCATTATAATTTCATAACCTCTGCTCTCACTTGGTGGTGTCTATATCACTAAGTGTGTCTTCTTTAAAATTATAGTTACAACAGACAATGAAAAATCAACTGCACTATGAGTGATATCTTGTAATAATTCTTATTATAATTTTCTAACCTCTACTCTCACTAGGTGTCTATATCACTAGGTGTATCTATTTTAAAATTATAGTTTCAATGGTAGATAAATTGTTATCTTAAAATTATAGCTTTGATGGTGATACCTTGTGATTGATAATGCAGTTTGAAGCAGCTTTGGCTTTGACTAATATAGTCTCAGGAACCTCTAAGAATACAAAGGTTGTGATTGATTATGGGGAACTGCCTATATTTGTGGAACTTCTTACCTCTGGGAACGATAATGTTTGAGAACAGGTAGCACGTTTATTTTAGAGGCATAAAATTATTCTTCCCAACTATCTTTATATGTCTGTAATTTTGGAATTTTATTTAAAAAACTAGTACCCAACTTTGAGTTCAACTAGTGTTTGTGTAAGGATGTTTGGGCTTTGGGAAATATTGCTGGAGACTCTGCAACATTTAGGGATCTTGCCCTCAGTCATGGAGCTCTGAGGTAGGTGCTTGCCCATTTGAAAGATACTGCCAGAATTTCAATGATAAGAAATGCTACATGGGCTCTGTCAAATTTTTGTCGTGGTAAACCCCAACCACTATTCGAATAGGTAAGAAGAATACATTTTCTGCCTCTTCTTCTTAGTTCGCAGATAATGTGGATTTTTTTTATAGATCTTGGTACTTGGTAGATTTGGACGTAATATGGACCCAGGCGCTTGTTCATTACAATGACTCTGTCATCAGGTTTTAGAAAATGCTCAGAAATTTGGGTTTCACAAGGGGATTACCCTTGCTTGCAATTATCGATTATCAATCACATTCAAAAAAAGTCTTTCGTAGCACTGCTGAGCTCTTTGTAGGTGAATTTCCGAGGCAATTTCACAATATCTGAACTAAATTTGTTTGTCCTTTTCAATACTCTGCACTTGTAACAGAACCAGACAAACAATCTAGTGGCCAATGCAACAACAAAAACACCTCCTGTTGCAATGCCTGCAATTCACCCTCTCTGCACGCATGAATGACTATGGCACCCTCTTTTGTGAACAGGTACTAGAGCTGAAGGTATTGGTTTCCATTAGGATCGTGGAATTCAACATCCAAAATAGTATCAAATTCCACTGCAATAGTATTCCCCGGCGAGGGCAACAGTTCATTGAGACCTATTGGACTCATCACCCCCAAATAGCCTCCAAGGTTACCCAGAGTGTGATCATCTAGAGCAATAACAAATGCTGATCCATCCCCAATTGAAACAAGAATAGGACCCACATTGGTTACAAAAAACGAGAAACACGTTTTGAAAGAAGAAGAAACTTTTGTATTAGGGTCCAAAAATCTAACTAGTCTATTGTACAATGCCCTACCTGCACTTCAAATTGGTACTCCCAACTCCATGCTAAGGCTCACTGTGCCATTCTTCAGATGAGCATCTTAACCTGAAGTTTGATTCCAAAAAACCCAAGTCCCCTGTTCTATGCCCAAGACCTCTGTTACAACGAGTAGAGTTCTGAGTGAAATACTTCACAATAGGAAGCAAAAGAAACATCACAAAATTGCTCACTTTAGACTGATAATTTTCTATGAAAAAATTCAACTGTGGACAGTAAAAACATAATATCAAACACAACCAATCCACAATGGAATTTGAACATGAGGATTTATAACCAGAGAAAACCCTCTCCAGGTTAAAAGAATTCCAGAATGGCTTTAAGATTCTACTAATGAGCGCTTACAACACCATAGAAATTATTGTCACAATGAAATCTGCTGGAAGCAAAGCCCTTGTACAGTTTCTACATTTCCACAATGGAAGCAAGAATCTTTCTATCTCTCATGATCTGGTTCTGTGGTCAAATCCTTTGCTATGGTTGTCTTGTTTTGCTAAACGTGGATCTGTCTTAGCTTTGGCTCTGGTTCTCATTTAGGATCGTGGCTATCTTCTCTTGCTGTGGCTTTGACTATACAAACTTTTTCAATAGGAAAATGTTGACTCTGCTATATATAGGAGCTTCAATGGGTGCTCTCAAACTGCTCTACTACAGTAGTTGCACTCTCAATGGACTTCTACAGCAATTGGCACCATCAATCTGCTTTGTTACAATGATGGCTCACGTCAACAAACTGTGCTACAACCATTGGCACCATGAATCTTCTCTCTGCTTCATCAAATGGTTGGCACCATCAACTGACTTTGCGCTCCTCGGGGTGATGACATTGGCAAACACTTTTTTGGGCAGCTTTGTTTTGTCTCTGATTCAAGGCAGAACTATGTTGGCCTTGTTTTTTTAGTCCTTGGAACTTAGTTCTCTCATATTTTCCATCCTATCCCCAGTTTTCTACCGAGAAAGACATAACTTCACGATATCAAAATTGAATATTTTTGGCCATTTATCTTTAGTAATGGTACAACTTTAATTTGGTGCATTCGTACAGTATCTGAAGAGCACTCTCAAGCTGTTATTCAGTATTTTAGCATAACTACTACATTTAACTGCCATGCTCTAATATTTATATCAACCATAAGCATTCTTAAGGTAGTTCCATGTTTGTGAAGCAGAAGGAACGCTTCTGACAGATTCTTATCATAGTGGTACAATTCTGTTCGCAGTTTATCTTTTATAAACCTCCAATTTTCCAAACGTAGTAGAGACTACAGTTTGCATCTCAAATTTTGGACAAATATATTTAGTATTCTACAGAAAATGCATTAAGAATACAGTGCTGTGTCTACTAAGCACAAATAATTTTTGTACTGAGTCATCTAAACACCTTGACATCCTCGTTTTATATTCTTTTTCTGTTTTCGCAAAGTTTCCTCTGCTACGGAAAATGTAATTATATTAATTTTTTTCCATCGATATACGGATTGGATCTAATTAGATGTAAAACCTTGCTACAGTGGTTATTCGAATGGGTTAGAATGTGCATTATTATTTGTTTCTTTTGAAATACATGCATTACCACTACGCGAGATCTTTGCATTAATTTTGAAATGTTGAGATCTTTGCATTGATGTTGCCTCTGCTTGGTGGTGTCTCTGAGATTGAGCTGATACAAAGGCAATGGATGTGCATCAGTGGCCGATTGCTCTTTTCTAGTACTGTAATCCAAATGCTCTAGCATGCAAACAGGTTCCGCAGCAATTATATCTAGGATTGATCGTTTTTTTCCCACCTTCACTTTAGGCTTGGAAAACTTTGTTCCAGATTTTTTAGCATTTGACTCACCTGATAGACAGTGATCTATGTGGGCATTTAAGACTATATTGGATGTAGATGAGAAATATCTACAAATAGGACAAACCTTTGGTATCATGGCCTCTGGAAGAGATCCCGGATTCCCAAATTCTTCATTCTTCCCAGGATCTGCCTTGCTCTTCTCCAAAGTTTGGATCTGCCTTGTAGGCTCCTGCCTCTTCTACACTACTTGAATTGGAGCACCTCCATTATGATATCAAATCATCCGCTACTATGAAATGACACAGGTCACAGATGCTTTGATAGACTTGCCTTTTGGGCACTTCACCGCGAACCAAGTTTTAAAATTTCACAACCCACTTGATATTTATCCCTAGCAAAAGTGTCACATGTGAAGATCAGGCTTTTGATGAAGCGAATAACTTGGTAAAGATAATTTTTGATTACTTATGTATTCGGCCCAACAATATAGATTTTGATGCACTATAATTTTTAACCATGTCCTGAAAAACATACAAAAAACTATGTTTTTAGTGAAATTTGAGTTCACAAGAATCGATGCTAGTCAAAATCTAGACCTTGCTCCCATCTTACTGGTAAAAGGCGGTACTCATATTTCATGCAAGTAATGGAATGCATTTTTCGTTGTTTTATCTCGTCTTATTCGAACTTCCAAGTCTAGCATCAATGATTGTCTTATGCTTCAAAAAAACGGTATTATGCTTTAGAGAAGTGTATCTACTTCTTATTATACTTCTTAACTTCCAAGTCGAGCATCAATGATTATTTTATGCTTCACACATAATCTAGTTTTCATTATACTCCTTGAAACATTTTTTATTAGTTGAATGAGACAAACTTAAAAGGAGTAAGCTAATATATTAGCAAAAGGATTTTTGTCACAAATCTAAGATTCTTATAGGAATTCAATGGAAATTTCAGGCATCACCTGAGTAATCTTCAGTGTCTGCAAATTTTGACATCCAGAGAGAAGTTTGTTACAAAATTAGGTAGCTCCTACTTGAAAACATGTTGATGTTGATGCGTAGCAATCTCCTTCATTTATAGCCATGTGTTGGAATATCTGAAAATTACAGAATAAAAATGGAGAGAGTAATACTCTCCTCTACTAACACAGAGAAAATATTGAAATTTCTTCACTAGAAACAGAGTTCAACACTTTGAAAAAAAATTATTCCTTCAAAAAAAAACTATTACAAATTCTTCCTCACTGAGAGGGATTACAAAATGTGACTGTTGCAAAACGCAGTGCACTCAAAATTCTTCTACGTCTCTAAAACTACACACTGTTGTGCTCTTCAAAACACTTACACTGCTATTGTGTGTAATAATAAACTTTACAACTACATTCCAAAATAGGCTCACAGCCCTTTTCTTTTATATGAAACGCATATATTAAAAACATAACAAAACTATGCAAATAAAAAAACTATTAAAATGCTCCTGGGGTCCACAATTTATAAATGTTTTAATATATATATGAAATATATATATATATAACATATATACGTCGCATTTAAAACAAAATATTACCAAAACCAGTGTGGGACCTTCCGCCGCGCGTTATATAAAACATTTAACAAAACCTTTGTCAAAACTTCAAATGAACCCTTTAGCCGTGGAGCCCATAATTCAAACCAAATTCGCGTTCCAAAATAGCCTGCTGACGTCGGCCAATTTTTTGATGCGAAAACCAAATGAATTCCACCCTAATATTTTTCAAGTCCGAATTTGGGCTAGCGTACGGAGAGAGAGTTGTGACGCGAATTTCTGATCAAATTCGCCCTAATCTTTTTCGGGTCCGGATTTCCACTGCGCGAGGCCCAAACAAAGATCTGCTCCAATCAATTTATGCCACGTTTCCTCAATCAAAATTTGCCCTGTTCCCAGATGCGGGTGCATTCAATGGCGTTTAAGGTGATGGGACATGGATGTGGCGATTTCATATCAATCGCATTAAGTTTTAACGTTGTTCAATCAGCCAATATTTAAGTTCCAAGGTTTTCACATCAATCACATTAAGTTTTAACGCTGTTCAAGATCGGACCTCCACTCCTGTTAGTGATTCCGCATGCTCCAATATGATCCGGCCTTCGGCTCTCATCAATGAGAGATTTATGACGGGCGTTCTTCGATGCCATTGCAGTCGGGTCGATAAAATGGCGTTTAGCTATGGTTTTTCAGATGAGCCACAACCTTTGAATTGCAGATGCTCTCCGGTTGCTGGGTTACACTGCTTGCTCACTGTGACGAGAAGGAGAAGCCAGCTGAACTGCTGCTTAGACCTTGGTGCAAATCTGCATTTCTCTCGGTCTGGTCTGTGTCTGTCTCCTTCGTTTTCTTGGAATCTTGCTTCTCCATCTCGTCTTGTGCCCACTACTGAGACTGCACCCATGCCTCGCCTGCGTCAAAGGATGCGTTGCCACAGGGGTAGCACTAGAGGTCAACCCCTGCGCGCTCCCTCCATCCCCTCAACCGAGTCATCTTCCCAGTCCAGTGATTATTACCCAGGTCGCTATCCAAACACTAGAAGTGGGCGGCGTCGAGTTCTAGGATCTGGCCACGGTATGGGCTCCCCTGCTCCTCATTTCCCCACCGCTTCACCTTCTCCCACGACGCGCACTGTGATTTTTTCCTTTAATTTCTCTCTAAACTACCCACGAATCACAGCTTCAATCACCATGGTTTTCCGTGAAGAGGCCCAAGTGGAGGAACAATGCACCCGTCCAGCGGGTCTGAGCTTAGAAAAAGCCCAACTTTCGGGCCTTCGGGAGGGGATTGGTGGCGTGAATGTGGAGATAGCGCCTGGAGATCCTGGACCTTCCGAAGGATGGTGCTGAATTGTCGAAGAACCACCAGATGAGTAGCTGCTTCTCTTTGGTTTGGTTTTCTTGCTTCGCGGCACACTTAATTGGGCATGTTTTTTCTTATATTACTGTGCTGGACCTCTGTTTTATTTTTTAATTTTGTAAACACTGTAATATTCAAAGATATCAAACGATGGTTCCCCTACGTGGGCAATGCAACGACCTGAAAAAAATTCAAGACTAGTTTCCTCGTATGAGGGCAGTCTTATTTTTTGATTTTTTGATGACAAATTTTCCATAAGTCTGGGCAATGTTTTTGACTTCGGTCATGCTGTAATTTTATTCCCACTGTTAATAGATTAACTTTACTTAGAAAAAAAAAATGTTGCCCTGTTTCTATTTTAAACCTATTTTTTGAAATACAGAGCCATGTTTATATGATTGTTTATAGTCGAAGCACTGCGGGGTGGTATATTATATTAATATTTCACGATCGAAATATGTTCATAACAATTGGAAAAAAAAATGTTGCCCTGTTTCTATTTTAAACCTGTTTTTTGAAATACAGTGCCATGTTTATATGATTGTTTATAGTCAAAGCGCTACGGGGTGGTTTATTATATTAATATTTCACGGTCGAATTATGTTCATAACAATTGGAACGCCCACAATTCATAACAAATATTGGAGATTTACTGTCTTGTTTTAAAGTTTCATTTTTATGTTTGCCGAAGGATGGTGTCGAATTGTCGAAGAACCACCGGATGAGTAGTTGCTTCTCTTTTGTTTGGTTTTCTTGCTTCGCAGCCCACTTAATTGGGCATGCTTTTGCTTATATTACTGTGCTGGACCTCTGTTTTATTTTTGAATTCTGTAAACACTGTAATCATCAAAGATATCAAACGATGGTTCCCCTGCGTGGGCAATGCAACGACCTGAAAAACGTTCAAGACTCGTTTCCCCGTATGAGGGCAATCTTCTTTTTTTATTTTTTGATGACAAATTTGCCATGAGTCTGGGCAATGTTTTTGACTTCGGTGTAATTTTATTCCCACTATTAATAGATTAACTTTGCTTAGAAAAAAAAATGTTGCCCTGTTTCTATTTTAAACATGTTTTTTGAAATAAAGAGCCATGTTTATATGATTTTTTACTAGGTAGAAATCTTTGCGGTGGATTTATTATTAATACTGCGATAAATTATGTTCTCGCGTTGGAAAAAAATGTTGCCCTGTTTCTATTTTAAACATGTTTTTTGAAATAAAGAGCCATGTTTATATGATTTTTTATAGTCGAAGCGTTGCGGGGTGGTTTATTATATTAATATTTCAAGGTCGAATTATGTTCATAACAATTGGAAAAAATAAATGTTGCCCTGTTTCTATAACACAAACCTGTCATGAAATCTGACCATCTTTACTGCATGATTATTTATGATTAAAGCGCTGCGGATAGTTTATTATATTAATACCGTTAAGATTATGTTACTAACAATTAGACGCCCACAATTCATAACAAATATTGATTCTTGTCTTATTTTGAAATTTTCATTTTTATTTTTAAAATTGAACCCATTAGATCTGGCGCTTTATGCTATGATCTTGACGTCTTGACATTTCCATTTCGTTAGTCTTGTAACGTCGTCGATATTCAGCTGATTCTTCCTAGGTGATGTGCGACACTTTGGAATCTGCGTCGTGTGCGATGCTTTTAATCATGTGAGTCTTGCATTGCACATCACGGCATATAGATTGCAGCAAACAAAAACATCGAGCCTTGATATAAAAACGTCGAAAGAGCAACGTTCAAAACGTCGGACCACATTTTGTCGGAATTGCGATAGTTTACAAACATCGGAAGAGCGACAGTATCAAAACGTCGGAAGAACGACGTTCAAAACGTCGGACCACATTTCGTCAGAATTGCGACAGTTTACAAACGTCGGAAGAGCGATGCTTGTTTGGAAGCGACGGAAAAAGTGTCGGTAGTGCAACACTTTGTCAAGGTGTCGGAATTGCGACATAATGGCAAACCATGTTTTGCTCGTCCTCTAACTGTCACTCTTGCGACGACTATGTGTCAGAATAGCGACAAAGTGGCCGTCGGAAATTGGGCCAAATTTTCTAGTGCCAAATATTTATTTGGATTATCATAACACTTAATTGGACTCTTGTACAACTTTTTCCTTTCACTTGGTTTTTTTTCGCGATGCTATTGAAGTGCTTTGACAAAGAAATCTACACATAACATAAAATAAACCTATTAATAAACACATTTTCATAGTTGATGACTATACAATTTTAAAAAATAATGTTATGAATTATTATCTCTTTATTCTCCTTTACATTTATCCCTTTTTTATTTAATAGAAGCACATGTACTGCAAACTCCCATCCTTGTCTTCTTAGGAATATGAACATTGTTGAATTTTCTCCTCCATATCTTCACTAAATATTGATATGTAATAAAATCACCATTTCCTTCAACACCTTCTGCATATTCTTTGTATAAGTTGTAGATTTCTCGTCTTGATAAATTATTTGGAATATGTATTCTATCTCTATTTGGAAAACACTCTCCATGTTTTGAAAATAATTTTTGCATCCATGACATTGTATTATTTGTTAATGGCCCAAACTCTCATTTATGATGTACTTCTGAATAATATTTGGGATCTTTTTCTAAATTTTCTTGGATTCTTGACAAACAAAAATTACCAATTGAATGAAACATTTTGAAAGCCTTTCTACAGAGAAATAAAGATCCAATATGATAATCATAACCTGAAAATGTAGATTGCATGTGCCCCACTCAATATGAATTTTGCATGCTTTTATTCATTAACAAATGTATCTTCCTTTTCTCCAAAGAAAACTTGAAATCCATATGTTTCAAGCAATCATTTTTACAACATTCTCTTGAAATGAGATCATTGGTAAAACTTCTTCTCTTGAGATATTTTGCTCTACCCCTTGTATAACTAGAACATCTTGGATTGATACGAAAAGGTCTACTCCTACTCCTAGATACAATATGTGCTGGAAACGTCTCCATCATTTCATCATTCTATGTATAATAATTTTCATCATCATTAGGAGGAATACTATCCTCACTATGATGATTTTGAACATAGTTAGGAAATTCATCACCAAAATTGTTTGAAAATATTCATTACCACAATTTTAGTGGCTGGAAAATTTTCACTACCATCATCTACGCTTTTGAAATACTAAATTGGAGGATATTCTTCATCATATTCATCCTTCTCTTCATCACTACTTATCTCATAGTCCTTAGGATTAGGACTAAGTGGAAATTGTGACTCTCAATTTATTGGAAATTATTCATCCTGGCCTTCATCATTATTGCTCTAATAGTCCATAGGATTAGGAATAAGCGGAAAAAGTGACTCTTTCTTTATCGAAAATTATTCATCCTAGCCTTTTTCATTGCTGCTCTCATAGTCCATAGGATTAGGCCTAAGTGGAAAATGTGACTCTTTATTTATTGAAAATTCTTCATCCCGCCCTTTTTCACTGTTGCTCTCATAGTCCTTATGTTTAGGACTAAGTGGAAAATTTGACTCTCTATTTACTGGAAATTATTCATCCTTCCCTTCATCACTAATGCTCTCATAGTCCTTAGGATTATGACTAAGTGTAAATTGTGACTCTCGATTTATTGGAAACTCTTCATATTGGCCTTCATCACTACTGCTCTCATAGTCCATAGGATTAGGACTAAGTGGAAAATGTGACTCTCTATTTATTTGAAATTATTTATCCTACTCTTCGTCAGCGCTTCTCTCATAGTCCTTAAAATTAGGACTAAGTGGAAAATTTGACTCTCTATTCATAGTGAAATAATTTTTTTTATATTCATCAATATGAATAGAGTTGTTACGCAACAAAGATGTTGATGTTTCATAAAGAGAAACTTCACTATCAGAAGAATCCATCACATTCAAACAGAAGATGTTGAATGATGCAAATGCACTCTCTCCCAATGATAATATATAGCTGAAAGAATGAAATCCCCTGCCCCCCAAAGTTCCCCACAAAAAATTTTCGCCGAAAATTTATCCTCCAAAAATTTTGTTTGAAGTATTTCCCTCAAAAATTTTCTTCTAGAATTTATTTGAAAATTTTCTACTAAAATATTCTCTTGAAAAATTTGACCCTAATTTCCATTCCAATTTTCCACACAATTTTCGTTTAATACATTCCTTCAAAAATAAACTAAATCTTTTACTTAAACTATATAACATTTACTAGATTATTGATTTTTTTTTAAATTTTATTATATTTTTTATCCCACATGTAACATAAATTAGTGTATCGTCATAATATTAACTATATAATTAATTTTTTCTAATTTTATTTTTAATACCACATTCACCCCATGGTAAAGCAATTCCATAATTTCCACTATATAAAAACTTTCATTGTCGTTATTCCTCAATCACATCAAGGCTTCTTGAGGTTTCATTAAAAAGCTTGGAGCGATTTTGTGGAACAACTACATTTCCATTGACAACACATTCAATGGGACATTCTCGCATTTCAAAGGCTATTTTCCCTTCTACTTCGACCATTTAATGATGAATTTGAGGAAAATAAGTTGTTATATGATGACAAATCATTTTTTTTTAATTTATTTTCTTTATCTTGGGCAGCAGCTCAATTTATTATTTCGAAAATTAGGAAATTGTTGAAACAAGGTAGACTTAAGTTCAAATCTCACTGATTACAGGTCTTAAACCCCCATAGGTTTACTAGTAGATACATTTCATCTAGGTTGTTAGATTCATACAGAATACCAGATAACAAACCAATTCCATTAATTTTATTTTCTAAAAAATTGAAAAAAAAATTCACATGGGCCAGGGGGGCGTTGTGCCACATGTGGGCGCACTCGCCCAAGCCACAGCGACCCCCTGTTTTTCAGGGGGCATTGTGGGCTTCTCATGTGCCTTGGATAGGTGCACCCGATCATGGGCATGCTCGCTCGCGGCATAAGAGGTGTGCCTGCATGCCCGATGTAACGCTGGTGGGCATGCCCACGGTCAGGCATGCTCGCCCAAGGCACATCTGCCCCCTGGAAGACATGGGGGAATCTCTCAGAATTTCCCCCATAGCCACTCTGCCTGCGCAAGCATGCCCACCGGCCTCTTGCCTACCAGGGGGTCAATTCTCAGAATCGACCCTATGGCAAGCGGGGGCCGATTTTTAGAATCAACTCCTGTCTTCCAGAGGGCGGATTTTAAGAATAATCCCCTAGCGCGGGCATGCCCACAACCGGGCACACCTAACTGTGGGTGTCATTGTGCCGTAGGCGGGCACACCCACGGTTGGGCGCGCCTGCACAGGCACAAGTTTATGTGCCTATGCAGTCATTAGGGGAATTTTAAGGTCTAAAATGGGCCTCCTAAGGAAATTATAAAATAATAGTGGAAATAATAAAATAAGATTAGATTACATCATCAAATTTTAGAGGGAAAAAATAAAAAAATACTTTTTCAACTCATATTTTCAACTTATCTCCCTATGGGTTTACTCAAATTTCGAGTGGGAACACTCGTTGGATGTAGATCAATTTGATTCTTCATCCAAGGAGTACCCATATTGTTCAATTTCGATAGACCCTTCATCACAAAAAATGAGAAATACATGAAAAACGTGATTGCAATCATGTGTTTTCATGCATTTCTAATTTTTTTTGTAGTAGGGTCCATCGAAACATGGGTACTCCTTGGATGAGAAACTAAATTTTGCATCCAATGAGTATTTTTTCTCGAAATTTGAGTAAAACATTAGGGAGATAAGTTGAAAAAGTAGTTTTCTTATTTTATTATTTTATTATTTTTTCTACTTTTTTACCCCAAAAATTGTGAATCATCCCCCATGGTTGACATCGTCATCTTGAATCCGATTGGTTCTTACAAATTTTATTTTTGTTGTAAATTTTTCTTAGAAGGCCCATTTTAGACCTCAAAATTTCTCTAATGCATGCCCAACTGTGTTCGTGCCCTCCCATGGCACAACGAGTGTGCCTGGCCTGCCCGTTGTGTCGTGGGTGAGCATGCCCACAGTCGAGGTCGCCCACCCAAGGCACATGTGTGCTTGTGCCTTTGGCAGGCGCGACCGGCTATGGTCATTCCTGCCAAAGGCAAAGCGTCCCCTTAGAAGGCAGGGGGTCGATTATTAGAATCCACCCCCTTCCTGCCAGGGGGTGATGTGTCTCCGGTGGGCACACCCACTGAAAGGCAAGGGGCCAGGGGGGGAATGTAAAAAAAAATGCTTCTGAAGGAATGGTTTTTTTTTTTGTATCTTGGATGAATCTAACAACCCACTTGACATGGGGGTCACTGTGCATGTTTTTGGTGTTTTTTAGTTCTTAATTTTTATTTTTTTTTCGTTTTGTTTTTTTACATAAGATATTAACTTTTTTGTAATATATATATATATATATATATATATATATATATATATATATATTCAGGAAAATGGCATCAAGGAAGGTTTCTGTGAATCTTTCTGGACCAAATATTACAATTGCATCATTTAGAGTTGCAGGTGGGTTCTCAAAAACTATTTTTGAATGAACCCAACCTGAGTTAATGGATACAAATCTAGCATATGGCTCTTCAAAGGAAAAGAAGCATAATCAACTTGTATTTTCAAGTCATCTCCCTAATGTTTTACCCAAATTTCAACAAATCACAAGAAGTGAAGCATAAAAAATATGCATGGTATGTGAAAGATAGAGAAGGCAAAGAAGATTTGCAAGTATATCTATATTTTGGTAGGTTTTACGACGGTGAAATTTATAAGGTGATGGGAAAAGTACTAGACCTATGTTTGATGTAGGATACTCAAGTTGTTTATGTACTTACAAAACCACCCAAGTCAAATGAGAAGATTAGATATCATTTTTCATTGGTGATGTATAACACGACGAAAGATTCTACAAGTATGTGTAAACAAATCGTAAATGAAATTGCACAAAAGATCGTAAATATTTATATTTATATTTATATTTATGTGTTTTGCGTTATTGTAACTGTATCATTATATTTTGTATAGCTTAGTTATTATTGACATATTATATTTTGTTTGACATAATTTTACTAAGCGTCTTTCAATTATGTTGGGGGGAATCTATTTTATAAAGTGATATATTATGAATGTTGTTGGAATTTTCCAAGCACAGGGAGAAGAATATATGGGAAAGAAGCAAAAAAAAATTACTTCATGATGCTACTAGACTCCATAAAAGGGATCAACAAAGAATGCATATAGTGAATAAATCTAGTAAATATAGACTTGCTACTTTTGAAGATGAGGAATCTGAAGATGTAGAATATGTTTCCATTACTGGGAATGAGATTAGAACTGATGTTATAAAGGAGAAGAGTCATAAATTACCAAAACAAAAATGTCCTAATAATGTCTCCCTTCTAGTTGATGATGAGATTTCTTATGTTGAAGAAAATATGATAACTGATAGGAGGAAGAAATTAAAAGTTTCTCATTTTAAAAAAATCATGGACAACAGTGAAGATCCTAGTGAAAACTCAAAAGGAAGCAGGGAAATCATTACATGAGGAGTTGATTTAGAGGATGAAATTATTAAAAAAAACAAAATTACATTCGACATTAGTTGATGAAGACAAATTTAATTGAGGGTGGTCAATCATTTCAACTTAATTCTAGTAAAATCTATAAGCCAGATGAAGTACAATTTAAATATCAAATTAGAAAGTCACACCACTTGCATGTTCACAACTTGAAAACATTGATGAGGTACAATCCATATGCACATGTGGTTGATTATGTGCTTCTTTTTGATCCAATTCAGGGAACCATTTTGTAGAAGCTCAAATGCAATTGATGGAGGAATACCCCAATAACCCACATTTTGAAATAATGAAATGTATCATTTATGTTGGTTTAACAGATACAAAATCAAAGTTATTGGCATGGGATCATAATAGAGATAATGAGTATAGGATGTCTATGACTTTCATCTAAATGGTTAGATTTAGTCATAATGAATTTGAAGAAAAAGGTGGTGGGGATAAGACAAAGGTTAGTCTAGCCTTTTGGAAGGAATGTTGTATGGAAATAGGTTATCAAATTGAGGAAAAAATCAATTCAAAAGATGGAAAAGTAAATTACGAAATATTCAGAGGTATGGATAACATTTTCTAGTTGTAATTTAAAACTGGAGAGATATGGTAATTGATTAATGATATTTTCTTCATGTGGGATAACATTGGCATAAAAATCTAGAAGGTCAAAAGTCTAAACCATTGATATGTACCAACAGTAAGTCAGGTCCTAAAATGAAGCTCCTTACAGAAGGTATGACTATCACACCTTGGAGAACAATGCAAGGAGTGAAGGACGAAAAACTTGTCAAAACAATATTATCTCGTGTGAAGTCAAGTGAATTATCATTGGACGAAATTTTGAGGAATTTCTAAAGTAAGTTTGATATTTTTACTTATTTCTGGATTATAGGTTTCTCTTAAATATACCATATTGTTTTTTGTAGTATTTGTTATACATATCATTATATTACCATTTTTTACTTTATTTATTCAGTCACAAGGTTTATATGAGAATACAAGAACAAAATGTTAAATTGTTGAATGAATATAGTTGGGATGATATTGTATGCAATACCCAGATTCGAGTTCTACATCAATACTAATTTTTTTTTCTTTCATTTAAAAAGATATGTTGAATTATACATTCATTTCTATTAATATGTATACTATTTTTATTTTATAACTTATACATATATTTGTTTATTTCAAATTAAATATGAAGAAGGATAAAAATGAAGCAACAGATAGTTTCATAAGATTTATTGAAAAAATTAAAATGGAAAGGATGAGAAAGAAACGTATTAGTAATGTTGAACTTGATCCCATTCTTAGTCATTTCATTTGGAATGGGCTCCACACCATCCAATATCAAATAATACGAGGTGATTGTGAAGACATTGCAAAACTCATACATAAAAGGGATTATTCCCTAGTTATTATAGATATTCTTCATGGTTTCATATCCAAAACATTGAATATGATAGTCACCCTTATACTTATCAAGTTTTTAGTAAAGTGGTTGCGGGATTTCTATAAGTCACAACATCACCATTTTGAAGATGTGTGACATTTCATTTAGACACACAATTTGCAATTTTTTTAACAAGATTCAAGGGAAAATCAAACTCAAAGATGCAGCTTACATTGTAAGACATTGAAATAGTATATTTGATTAATGTTAAAAAAATCATTTATGTACAAGTTGATTGAACTTTTACTATTTCATGTTACAAAAAAAAAAATCATATTGGTTGCAGAGATCAGCCTATTATAAGCGATTGTGATTTCATTTATGTTAAAAGTTGGACAAAAGATGATAGCTATAAGTCTATTCTTTTCAATTAGATAGATAGAAATATTCATAGCAAAGTATTGATTCATGATGTTGTTGTAAATTTACTAACATATGAAGATAAAGAAGCAAAAGAAGAGATAATTAACATATATCAAAAACCATAGTCATTGATTAACTATCTTAAATATTTGTGTTCAAATGAATATGATTGGGTTTTGGATTTATTCTTAGGCTCAGGTAAATTTTATTATATAAAATTGAATTTCAGTATTTTCTTTTTTAATTTTTATGTGTTTATACTAATTTAGTTAATTATTTATTTTGTACCTAATGATTAGGTACGACAATAGCATGTTTCTTACAAAAATGAAGAAATTGCATTTCCATTGAGAAATACCTAGTACAATGCAAATTTATTTAGCAAATAATTAATGCTCTTCAATTTCTTCCAGTTGCAATGTGTTGAGGCCTCGAAATTCGCTACAACAACATGGGGGATGACCACCCCGTCCGGACCTTAAAGAAGTTCATTTTCTGTTTGGAATAGTGGCTCCGACTGGTTTAACTAGGTCCAGTTACCTTCTATCAATCTTTATTGGCTTAAAATTTGACTTTATCTACCAATGGGAAAGAGACCTCAGATCATTTCCTTGCCGATCAGACAAGAAAGTAATCCCTAAGCTAATTTTGGCTTAGCCAGGCCACAACTAAAGTTTTTCCTCTTTGGGGAGAGGACCTTTTAGGGATGTATAGTTTAATCTAAATGAAATATTATTCTAAGATGCAAGCAAAAGAAACTATTTTAATCCTATCTCAGTTAGGCAGATATAGATCTATCCCAATTGAGAGCAAGATGTTTTAAATAATTGAGATTTAAATATGTTTGTTTTAAATGAATATCAAGCTAACGAATTAGTTCAATTAGCTGATATTATGAATACCAAACACAATCTATCTAGAGACCTCTTAACTGAAATAATCAGTCAACAACACTCAGCAAGTAGTTATCAAAATGATATTGATCATTTAATCAATAACTTGAATAATTAAACAATAACATGCGGAAATAGTTCACAACATATCACTATTCAATAAATCAGTTTTATAAGATAGATTTATGAGTAAATAGTTACTCAGAAAACAAAATTCAACCCATAAGAGTAGAGACAAATAATAACATAAATTGAGACAAATTACTCATACTGACAGAAGTGCACAAGTATGCGAGTAAATTGACACATTCCTCATATCATAAAATGAAACCAGCATTTAAAATAATAGTATTACAAATACCAATTTATTAAGTCCATTTCTCCAGCTCTGGTCTCTAATAGTCTTTTACAATCCTTGAATTTATGCTTTCAAAATCAGAGCTACAGTAGTACAAGACTCTGTTCATTATACATAACTCAGAATATAAAAGAAAAACCTTAATAATCTCCAGATCTGAGATTCGACTCCTCTCACCCTACAGCTCTAAATCCTCTAGACAATAGTGCCATCAAGAATTCCAGAATTGCAGAGGAGAGAAGCCCCTATTACATTTTGCAATCTGCTATTTATAATATTTACAAAATGATTTCTTCATAAGAAAGTTTGTTTGAAGAGTGGTTTTGCTCAATCAATTTTCATTGGTTCAAAAAAAATATTGTTCAATTGTTGGAGCCTTCTCATTGATTGAAAGCTTCTTTTTCTCATCTCTTCAACTGTTTTCTTGCAAAAAAAAAAAAACATAATTAAAATGTAAAAATAAAATCAAAATACAAAATCTAAAAATTAAAATAAATCCAATCAAAACTTAATTAAATAAATAATTGATAATTAAATCTAAGTTTTCTATTGATTCCTGTGATAATCTAATTGGTCAAGGATATCATTGACAAATAGATCTGCTCTTAGAAGAAGTTGTGGGCAAATGAAAAATGCAGAAAATAAAATTCAGAAAATGATTTTGTTTAAAATTCAGAGCTTGATCTTTTGCTGAATTTTAGACCCAATTAATGATAAAATATAGAAATGAAACAACTTCAGAAATGTTCTCTATGATTTTATCTTTCTAATGAGCCGTCCTGGACCTCATTTGGCCAAGTAAAACTCCATTTATGAGCTTCTAAAATTGGTATATTAAAATTGCTAGAATTCTGGAATTTTTGTTGCTTGAGCTAAAAATCAGAAATTTTTAATTAAATTCTAATCCTAAATTAGATTTCAATATTTAATTAATTAATACTAATTAATTGCAATTATATTATTAATCTAATTTTAAATTAAGTTATAATTATCTATTAATTAATTATAATTACATTGTTAATTTTAATTAATAAAAACTAACTGAAAATAAAATTAAACTAATTAAAAATGATTTAGTTATTAATTAAAATATTAAAATATTATATCAATATTATAATTTAAATTATATTAAATTTATAATTAAAATATCATATTAATTATGATATTATATAATATAATTATTTTAATTAATAATTTAAAAAAAAAAAACACACCATGTGAGAGAGAGGAGTGGAGTGGAGAGGTGAGTATTAATATGAAGAGAAAGGAGAAATAAGAGAAGATAGAATTATGAAGTAAGCATGAGGTATGGTGAGGTGAGATGGAGGGTGAGTGAGGTGGAGGTGTGGGAGTTATAAGGCGAATCAACTTTGTATAAAACTAAAAACCCTTCGCATTTTCCCAATCGCAATTTGTTTGCAAAATTATTTTGTTAAGAATTAAAAATTGCGATATGTGATATGCGCAAAGAAAAAATTATTGTAATTTTTTTTATAATTATTTTATTTTTTATTGTTAAATTTCAAAAAAAAAACTATAAGTTGGATTAACCATCCTACAAATTAGACTTCGGTTTTTTTTTGCAATTCTGGGTTTTGGGTTTGACAATTTGTTTTTAAAATAACGACTTGAAGTAAATTACCAAGATCCTGAAACATGTTTTTGTTTATTATACAATTTAGCTAACTCATTTTGTAAGATCGATAGTGAAAAATTAGTAAAAATTAACTAAAAATTAATATTCACAATGAATGACTATTTTAGCTACAAGAATTAAAATATTGGTACACTTTATACATTTTTTAACCCAAGTGAGAAAATTATCAAACTTCAAAAGAGTTCCATTTACAAACCGGTTGACCAAATGGAGCGAAACAAGTATCGTTGGAAAGCTTGTGAAAAAATGAATTCAATAAAGCAATCAAAACAAAATTCCGAGGAAGATGAAAAAATGACAAAAAATGTAAGATAATTAACTTAATCAAAATACTAAAAGGTGTGTAGCCAAAAATTTTGAAGAAAGGGTCTCCATTATTTGAAGTACATAAGTAAAAATTGGTGGGTTGTGTTTTACCAGAACACAATGCAAGAATTTCGTTTGAGGAAAGGGGATTTTAACGAATCTCGTGTAGCAAAAAAGGAAAAGGAACTACGACCACCATTAGATGGAATGATTGGAAAGGCATACTTTGGGAGATTCGCAGACGAGTAAAAGATCCATTAGAAGAGGAAAAGTGACCAAACTGAAGCAAAAAATATTATGGAAAAAGACAATACTGAAACTCTAGAAGATGAAGAGTATGGGTTACATGATATTATTGATTAAATTTCAATTATGCTGGCAAATGAAGCTCATTTTTTGTAACTATTAATTATTTATACTTGTAATGTTTTTACTTTGAGATTTTATGAGAAGAATAAGTATTCAATTATTTTTATTATATGTTTAATATTTGTATTATATGATTTTCAATTTAATTTTTGAAAAAAAATTGTGATTATTATTAATTTTTTACATAAAATTCATAAAAAATGCTATTTTTAAACATTTTTGTTAATTTTTTCCTATAAAAATCGTTTATTTGACATGTCACTTTTAGCAAAAAAGTATCAAAATGTGTATTTCTTCTATTATATATATATATATATATAATGTGTATTTTTGTTATCAATTGTTAAAAATTATTGCTTTTTTAGTGACAATTATTTGATGTGCATTGAAATATTAATTCACAATATATAATTATATAGAAGATCGAAACTTTAAAATTTCAACATTTTTTTTAAACTACGCAAAAGATTAAAGTTCTAAATACAAAGAAAAAAAAATGAAAAGAAAAACAAAAAAATACAAACCTGAAAAACACTTAAAAAAATATGTCAAGGAAGAAGAAGAAGACTAGCACTTCAAACATTGTTAAATTTAGAAAATAATTATTCACATTTAATACATTAGAAAATTTAAAGTAAAAAATAAGTCTTCTAAAAAAAAGCGTTGATGTTGGCATTAACACTTTTCAAAATCAGCATGAAAATCACTAACAATTTAAAAATAATGTTTATACTTGATACATAATAAAATTTAAAGTGTCAATAAATGCTAAAAAAAGTAAGTGTATTATGAATCAACACTTTTCAAAATCAGATTAATTTTTTTCTACCTCAAAAAAACGGGTACTCTTATCAGTTCCCATTTCAAAATTTACATTGTTACAAGTATATTCTAATATTTCTACTATCATGTGATTCTATCTATGATTCCATGCTTTTTATAAAACCAAGACTCTTCTAGAGCAATAATACATGCTACTTTATTTTCTACTTGATAAAAGAAAGACAAAAAATTCCTAAAGAACTTGACAAAGATGAGACTTCATTCAATAATAGAGATCATTGGGATCTTCTCCTTTTGGCTTCTTCTCAGGTTCTCTCCTTTCCTCGGCTATGTGATCTAAATGTACTCATCATAGTCTAAATGTAATAGAATATATATCATATTCATTTTTATATTGTATATTATTTCTTCTTGTGTTATAAACCAGCCTAGATCCATCTTAATTCCGGATATATCAAGTGTTGAGAGGGATCAAATCTCTCGAGGTGAAAACCTCTTTTTTAAGTGCAAAACTTGAGGAAAGGTTTGCAGCTCGAGAGATTTGATCCCTCTCGGTGCTTGAAAGATCCAGAGTTAAGATGGATCTAGGCTGGTTTCAATCGTATGCGGTCATACAAAATTTGTTGAACATCTAATTATTTTGATCATCTTAAATATGCTAAAAATGTCTAATATTAATGATGAATGATGAGACAGTTACTAACTTGAATGATGAAAAATGATGAAATAAAAATTTTAAGTGAAAAGTGACAATGTAACAATGTTGAATGATAGAAAATGTGAGTAATAAGAATGAAGTCAATTACAAACAATATTCATTGCAGTTTATTTTATTTTCTTGTTCTTATTGTCAGACATTTAGTTATTCTCTATCATCATGTTTGAATGAAAAGTGATTAACAATGTTGAATGATGGAAAATGAGAATAATAAGGATGTAGCCAATTACAAATCATTTATAGTTTCAAGAAGAAGACATTTAAGTGAATATTTTATTTAGGATGAAAATTCATGTTTTGTATTTATGGTTGAATTATTGCAACACATAAGTCAATTCATGTCATGAATAATAGTTATGTGCTCTCACTATGAGTGTGTGTGTATGTTTTGGGGGTGAGATAGAGATATATATGGAGGGGGGGGGTAGAGGGGAGAAGAAAGATACAAATACAGGGTGGGGAGGAAGAGATATATATATATATATATATATGGAGAGAGAAGTGTTAGAGAGAGAGAGAGAGTGATATGGAGAGAGAGTCTGTATGTTTGGGGGGTGAGATAGAGAGATAAATAAGGAGAGACAATGGGAGATAGAGATATAGATGGAGGGGGAAAAGATGTTCTTACACTGAAATCAATGCGCACTATTAATGTAATTACTTTGAAATTAATGTACATCATACATCTAGTTGCATCAAATCAGAAATCAACATATACACTGAAATCAATCCATCTAGTGCAAAAAATCAAATGGGATTAGAAATCAACTTCTACACTAAAATCAATGCATCTTATGCAAACAATCAAATAGGATTAGAAAGAAAAATCTACACTAAATTCAATGCATATATTGCAAGCAATCAAATAGGATTAGAAATCAATATCTACACTGAAACCAATGCATAGAGGGGAGAAGAGAGATGCAAATCCAGGGTGGGGTGGAAGAGATATAGATATGGAGAGAGAAGTGTTAGAGGAGAGAGAGAGAAGGAGAAGAGAGAGAGAGGGAGTATAAAAGGGAGGGAGAGAGAGGGAGAGAGAGTGTGTATGTTTGGCAGTGATATGGAGAGATTATGAAGGAGATACAATGGGAGATAGAGATATAGATGGAGGGGGAAGAGATGTGCTTATACTGAAACCAATGCACATTATTAATCTAATTACTTTGAAATTAATTTACATCGTACATCTAGTTTCATCAAATCATGAATAAACATCTACACTGAAATTAATGCATCTAGTGCAAACAATCAAATAGGATTAGAAAGAAAAATTTACACTAAATTCAGTGCATCTATTGCAAGCAATCAAATAGGATTAGAAATCAATATCTACACTAAAACTAATGGATCCAGTGCAAGCAATCAAATAGGAGTATAAATCAAAATTTGCACTGGAATAAATGCATCTAGTGTAAGGTATTAAATAGGATTAGAAATAAACATCTACACTGGAATCAATGTGTCTATTGAAAGTGATCAAATATGATTAGAAATCAATATCTACACTGAAACCAATGCATCTAGTGCAAAAAATAAAATAGGAGTAAAAATCAACATCTAACTAAAATAAATGCATCTAGTGTAAGGTATCAAAATAGGATTAAAAACCGACATCTACATTGAAATCAATGCATCTAGTGAAAGTGATCAAATTGGATTAGAAATCAACTACTACACTCAAATCAATACATATGTTTTAGTGAAAACCCAAAATATTCATGACTTTCTATATCTAACTTCTATGTATATATGTGTATTTGTCTCCACCTTCCATTCTGTGTCTATCTCCCTCCCTCTCTATTTCTCTCTCTCCTTCTCTCTCTCCCCCTCTCTCTCTCCCTTGTCTCTCTCTCACCACCTCTCCCTCCCTTTATCTATATTTATCTTCTTCCCTCTCCTCCCTGCCATCTATATCTATACTCCCTCCATCTCTCCTTATTTTTCTCTCTATACCATCCCCTGAAACACATGGCATGATCTCTCTCTCTCTCTCTCTCTCTCTCTCTCTCTCTCTCTCTCATTTTTTGTCTCTCTCTTCTTCCCTCTTTCCCCTAAGTCTATATCTCTATCTCCCTCTGTCTCTCATTCTTTATCTCTCTATATCATCATGTATACATTATCTCTTCATATATAGCTATCTATCTATCTCTCCCTCTTCCTATCCCTCTCTATATCATCCCCTTCTCTCTCTCTCTCTCTCTCTCTCTCTCTCTCTCTCTCTCTCTCTCTCTCAGCCCCCGAAACAAACACACTATCTCTCCATATTTATCTATATATTTATCTCTCTCTCTCCCTCCCTCCCTATTCCTCTCCATCTTTCTCCCGCCCTCTTACTCTCCCACTCTCCCTATCCCTCCACCTTCCTCTCTCTCTCTTTGTCTCTCTTGCTCTTCTCTCTCCATATCTATCTCTTTTCCTCCATCCCTCTCTTTTCCTCTCTCTTCTTCCCTCCCTCTTCCTCTCCCTCTCTCTCTTCCCCTTCTCCCTTGTCACTCCCTCTCCCTCTCCACCTTTCTCTCTCTGTCTTTCTTCCCCTTCCAACTCCATCTCTCTTCCCCTCTCTCTCTCCTCTCTCTCAGGTCCTCTCTCTCACTTTCTCACCCACCTCCCTCCATCTCTCCCTCCCATCACACACCAATTTCAGAATATAATGTTCAGATGTTTCCATGATTTAGATTGAGAGATATACTTATATTTTGTTATTATTATTATAAATATATCCATTACAAATATATTGAGCCTACATTAAAAAAGTTTACAAACTTTCTTACATTACATCTACACATTAATATGAATATTAGGTAATAATATTAATTTGGCCCATGGTATTTGTTCCATAGGCTTCACCTAAATAAAACATCCTTTTTGAGTGTCCTTAAATATAAAGTTGATTATGGAGTAAATATAAAAAGAGGGTTTATTTATTTATCATACCTCTCGTTTATTTATATTTTTATTTATTTACCATATCTATTTATTCCTCATTAATATTTATTTATTTAAATATGGTATTTGACCCATGGTATTTAGCCCATGGTATTAATAATAATTTATTCCATGGTATTTGGCTCATGGTACTAATAATAATTTGTTCCATGGTATTTGGCTAATAGGCTTCACCAATATAAAAAGAGGGTTTATTTATTTATCATACCTCTGGTTTATTTATATTTTTATTAGGTTTATGGAGTAAATATAAAAATGGGTTTTATTTATTTACCATATCTCTGGAGTAAGTATAAAAATAGGTTTTATTTATTTACCATACCTCTAGTTTATTTATATTTTTATTTATTTACCATACCTTTTTGAGTGTTCCTAAAGATAACTTTGGGTTAAAAGGTACGGATAATTATTACAAATATATTGATTACAATTAAGCCGACATTACAAAATGTTTACAAACTTTCTTACATTACATCTACACATGTATCCTATATATTGAGCCGACATTACAAAAGTTTACAAACTTTCTTACATTACATCTACACATCTACCCTATACTGGGATGTAGAGCGCCTCTCGGCGCAATCAAATCAATTCAATATGTAATATAAAATTAATACATAAAATAATATATTACATTTATTTTATTATATTATTTGATTTTTATATAGTATATTAATTACATGCTATTATGTAATTTAATTATATAATTTAAATAATAGAAATTTTAATTCATGGTATGTTATACAAGTAAGAATTTATGAATTTATATTTATAATTTATTTTAACTTATTTAAGTACAAAGGAAAAATGCATTATTTATTCAATGATAATGATTTTTTCTTGAAAAACTCATTTTTATTTATAGTCACATCAATACAATTTGTTTATTGATTTTATTTTGGTACAACTTCTCAATTGAATTTAACCATGGTTACATGGATTTTGGTGCAAAATGTGAATTATAAATTCATAAATATTATTTTATTGGTTTAGCTATTATTTTTTTATTTCCTTAGGATGTCAATTATAGACCTCAAAATTCCCTAATGAGTGTCCATATTCATTGCATCCAAAGTATTGAATCTTGGACATGTCTTTCTTCTTCTTAGACTTTCCAAAATTCCATTTCCTCAACTTCTTGGTTCTTGCAATGAAGGCTTGAGATCTTTCATTTGATTCAGTATCATCCTTTGCCTTGATCCCATATTCTTGCAAGATACATTGAGACTATAATTCATAAAAAGGTGTAGTATCTTTCTCTAAGTAGATACTAGTTGCAAAATACTCCAATTGGTACATCATTTAATACATAGATAGTCATCTCAGAGTCCGTAACAGTCTCCCCAAGCCCTTGCAACTTGTCACTTACTTGTGAGGTCTTCATTAAATAGGTGTCCATGTATTCATCTTTTGATTTCCTTATTATATATAGTTTATTCCTCAAGGAAATCTTCTTAACTTGTGTACTTATGGAATACAACTTTACCAACTTGTCATACATAGCCTTTGATGTCTTTAGATCAGTAACAAAGGAAATAAGATGATCTTTAATGGATTCAACAATTATTCTTTGTGCCCATACTTCTCCCTTTTCGTATTTTTCTAACTCTTGATTCTTCTATTTTCTTGGTACAACTACTTCTCCAAGGACATTCTACATGACTTCATTCTATCTGAGTGCCAAGTGAATCCTATTCTTCCATGCTGTGAAGTTTTTTGATACAACGAGCTTGTTGATTTCCTTGCAAAATGTAGCCATGTTATTTGTAGATTGAGACATAGAATACAATACAATACTTACTTTGTTAACCAATAGTCCTCCTTGATGATGTCTCCAACTATATTTAAGTTTTCAAGACCTCCAAGGAGACTTCAAAGATGCCCTATATTGATATATTATAGGATTCCTTCAACAATGATTTCTTCAAACAAATTTAAGAGAGTGAATGATGATCCAAAAACTCCTTGTTTCTTCCTTCCTTTTTCAATATGATGAAGTATATTAGAGAACTTCGAACAAAAACTTTGTTCTTCTTTAAATAAGAACTTGTCCTTATTTCCTTCGATAAGAGTTTGAGGTCTTCTTCAATGAAATCTCGATGTAGCAACTTTCCTTCTTTCCTTTTGTCCTTCTGTAAATGATTCCCCTTTAAAATCAAACCCTTCTCTGTATATTTTCAATTTCCTTCTCTTGTTCACCTTAGTTATGATTCCATGTTGGAGAATGCGATAGGGCAATTATTAATTCAATTTCTCCTTAACCTTAATAATTTCTTGTGAAATTGTGTTTCTTGATTATATATTCTTCATCAAATAATTATCAAGTGTAAAAACAATAAATACAATGGACACAAAAATTAGGCTCCAATCTAGAGAAAAATCCCTTTAAGGGGAAAACCCTGAAAATATCTTCTATTCTTATAGAATCTTCTTCAAATGAGAAAACCAAGACCCAAACCTCAAGACTAAAGCCTCCTCCAACATCATGTCATCCCTCCAAGAACCCCTTCCAATAATGTCAAAGTCCATCCAAGTCAACAAGAGTCAAACCATTCTATAACTACACCAAACCCAAAATTTCGACTCCCAGCTTCAATATTTCAGAACTGCAGTAGGTCTCTAACTTCTTCTCGTGCAATAACTCAGTATATTTGCACGTGGGGGAGATATTAGGGAAAAACCTTGACCAAAACTTCGATTTGTCTTCTTTATTTCTCCAACTTCTTTTCTCCTTTCCTTCTAGACTTTCTTCTTGAACTTTGCACCTCAGGTCAAACTTCTTGATTGCAGATTGAACTGGTGTTATACCAAAATTTTTTCATCTAACCATTTACAATTAGATGGATCAAAGTACACCATGTAAGACCAATTTTACCATAGTAAAATTTCTTTCACTATAAAAAATAATCTAATAAGCCATATTTTACTAAGTTATCTCTGATTAAAAAAAGAAACCCAATGAGGTAATTAAATAAATCCTTATTTATTTGACTTTTCTCTAGGAATAATTAATTAAAACATTGTTTAAATAATATTATTGGTCATATTTAACCCAATTACGAGAAATAATTAGATAAATAATTATTTTTCTTATTTTTTTCTAGGAATAATTAATTAAATCATTATTTAGTTATTATTCCTTTTTAAATTTGACTAAATCACCTAGAAATAATTAAACAAACAATTATTTGTTAATTATTCCTTAACCACATTCTTCAAATGATAAATAAATCATTTATTTGTTTATTATTTCTAAATAAAGGTATTTAACCAATTTAAATACCTTTTCCCTCCAACAAAATATAATAAAATATTCGAAGCGGTTAAATCTAGATCTTAGCTAATAATATTTTATTATGTGCCATTATCGAGGATAACTCAATATTTTGTTATAAATAGGAGGGTTTTCCATTCATTCTTCGTTTTGATCACTTTCATTGTCGCGCTTTAATCATTCTCATTGTTGCTACTACTTTCTTTGCTTCTTGATCTCCCATAGAGTTCAACACATTTTGAGTTTTCTACACCATTGAGAGAAAGAAAATTTTGGATCTGAAGCGTCAAGGACAGCCAAGAACGCATCCCATTGAGGCGGACTAGTAAAATTATTATTTGTTCCCTTGCTAGGTGTTATAATATATTAAAAATTCTTTATATCTTGTCTTGTTCATTGGATGCATAGACAAATGTTTATTTATTTTCACTGTTTAATTGCTTTTACTGCATAGATCTAGTTTTTTGCAGCATTTGTTTTAAATATCGATTACAGATTTAAAGAATTTAAGCAGACATCTTTGTTTTAGGGTTGTTTGTCACACACATCTAAAGTGAGCTCTTTTCGTACACTTGCGTTAAGAATTTACGCTAACAATTGGTGATTGCACTGTTGTAAATCAAATTCCTAAGTGACCAGTAGCTTCAGTAACTAGGGTTTTAATTCAGCTGTCTTCAGTCTCTTGATGTTTTTGTTTAACTTTTATGCCCTAAAACAGTAAAAATTCTAAATTCCAGGTGTTTTGGGGTGTTTTCCGCAAGTAACATGTATCAGTCGCGCCAGAGACGACAACTTTTCTGCAACCTACTGCACGAGGATTTAGGAAATAGAAATCGCACTTTTTGGCGCAAAACCTATGATTTCTATCAGAACTCACACCTATTAGCCCATAAACTATGATTTCCACAACACATAGGTCAGTACCTGTGAGCTGCAACTTTTTTCTGATTTTTCCCTATGACTGTCAGGGTTTGCCACAAGCACAGTTTTGGGTTTTCTGGCCTTCATTTCAGCCCGTATTAGGCTTGGATATGCTCATTTTGTCTCCTTGAAGTCGAGCCAATCCCCCTAGGGTTTCAGTACGCTTCCACCTTTCTAGGAGGGGTTTAACTGAGTAGGTAGTCTAAGATTTGGATCGCTTTCAACCATTGCTTTAGGGTCTGATCTATCCTTCTTTCAGGTCCTTTTTGATAGGTTATTATTCCATCCAAAACCCCCTCTTGAGTTTTTTTTGGTATTTTCCTTAGGGTTCCCTTGTTTCCCATAGTATTTTAACCTTTCACCTCCCATTTTGCAACAGTGTTCCCCTCCGGTTTATTGTTGTTTTCTGCATCTTTTCCAATAAATCTGAGTCATTAGATCCTTGTCCCTTAGACCTTAGATATTTTTGAAGTCTCGTGTATTTTGAGTCAATTTCACACGCCCTTTAGAATAGTTATTTGGGAATTCTTCGTTCGAGTTGAATTTATGCATGTGTAGTTGTTTATTTTACTATCGTTTCAGTTTTATTTACAATACTTCAAAAAAAAATTCTTTTTCTTTATACAACCATCTAGGCTTAATTAAAATTAACACAGGGCTTGCACATACTCACACCTAAAGCGAAGAGCACTTGGTTTACACCGCCAAGCAAAGACATAAACATCATAATTAATTTATCTCCCTCACTGAGCCTTTGTTTATCACTCTTAAACCTTTTCGTATCATCTGTGACTTGCCATCATTATGCCCCCAAGGCATTTATCTCGGAGTATACAAGGCCTTAACCCTCAATTTCTGTTAAGAAGACTCACTCCACCGCGTAGGATCCAAGTTATTCCTCCGTTGATTCCCCATACCAACTCTTATTCTAGTTCATCGGGTTCTTCCTCTTATTCTGAGCGTAGTTCCCCTCACCCTCATATCGTCATCATGTCAAGTGCCATTGCAGGTGCAGGTCCTCAAGCTAGTGGTGGCCCTGGCCCTAATGTTGGAGCCTCCACTATTTGAGCCACTACCGGAACTATTTCATCTACTCCTTTGCTACCTTTCATGGTAGGTTTAAGCCTCCTCGATTTCAGCTAGTTAATCAACGACCCTATTCTCCAAAATCCAAGTTGGCCTGCTATGCCAACTAAGCTTCCTTCCGACATCCCTAAGTTTGATGGAAACGTTGGAGAGGACCCTACTAATCACGTCCACTCCTTTCACATGTGGTATTCGTTCAATTCCATTACCGATGACTCCATTCACCTTCGGTTTTTCTAGCGTACGCTCACTGGAGAAGCTACAAAGTGGTATGTCGACCAAGATTCTATGTCTCATTCCACTTTTATGACTCTTGCTAAATTGTTTGTTTCCTACTTCCATTTACATCTTCGCTATGATATCGATACCAAGTTGTTGACCGCATTCCATCAAACTTCTGCCACCTACCTTTTTTACCATGTCCAAGAATGGCATAGAAGGAGGAGCTTGTGTCGAGCTCCTACATTCGACGACCGTGTCTATATGGATTAATTTCTCAGAAATTTTTTTCCTTCCATTGGTAAATATGTCACGTCTCACTTTCCTCAAACAGAGGAACAAGCTCTCCAAGTCATGTTGAAAAATGACTTGATCTACGCCCAATCTGGTTATGTTTATACCATTTTATTGGATCTTCCTAGACCTGGTGGTGCCAATGCCCCAGGGGCATCGCACGCCAACAATGGTACAATTGGATATCTTTCACATTCATATACTCATCCTCCCATGGGTTATGGTTTCCCCCAAGGAGGTACCAACTTCTCCAGCACTTACCCCCCTCTCGACAGCATGTATTCGAGTCAAAATAGGCCTTACGCATTTACCCAACTCTATCAATTGATGCTAGGGTCAGATGTTGCTCAACCTATTTACCTCAATGTTTCCCAACCTCCTTTCTATCATTATCCATATCCAAGTGCTCCAGCCCCTCCGGCATCAACGCCCCAACCTCCTATGCCTTCTCAACCTCCGCCACAGTAGCCACCGCCTCCTCAAGGTTAGGTGTATGTGCAACAGAGCATGACTAATCCTCCTAATTCAAAGAAAAAGAATAAGGGGAAAGGAAACCAGAACCAAAAAATGTAGGGTAACCAAGGGCGCCAAGGTAATCAACCAAACACAACCCAAGGGAACCAACCTAACACTACAAACTAGCAACAGGGCGATCAGCCCAAGCATAACAAGCCTCTTCGTACAAACAAGCCTTGTTCATTTTTTGGTGTCCATGGCCATTATACTCATGATTTTCCCCTTTTACCCCAAATGCACCAGTTGTGGGAAGCACAAGAAGCATTTAGAGGACAACAAGCCATCTCTTGGCTTCCTCCAAGCACTAGGCCAGCTCAACCGGCTGTGTTCACCAATCCTTTCCCTCAATAAGGATATTTTGCTGCCCAACCCCTCAAGGTCAGGCCACTCGTCAAACTCCAGAGTATGTACCCTTGATTACCATATTCTCATGATGAATTTTGAAGAGGTCAATAATGTTGATGTCAACATTCAGACCCAGAAACACCAATATGACAAGCATCCCGTTACGTCTACAACTAAGTCCCAAACCAAAGTTTCCACAGAGTACATTTCGACACCCAATTTTCCCTTACAGATCCCTCAGCATAGGGCAGAGGTCATTCACAAGATCCCTAAAGGGCCATTACGCTGAAATGATGCTTCTTCCAAAGCCGCCCACGCCTACATAATAGTATATGACTTGGCGCAGTCGCCTGTTTCCATGTCGACACTGGAAGTCCTCCAGTTGTGACCATCTCAATGAAAGGCTCTACTATATGCTTTGGGCATTGTGGATCCTTCAGATGATCGTTTGATCCTCTTTGATGTTGACAAATCAGAACATCCCCTTTTACCTTCATTTGTTACCTTCCAAATACCAGTCAATATTCGTAATGCTCATGTTCATAGATGTATCATTGACGAGGCCACATCTACCTGTGATGTCTGCCTCTATTTGAAATAATCTCGGATCACCCAAATTAGCCCCATCCACCATCACTTTGCATGCTTGGGACGGTCACCCTTCTCAGCCCCTTGGCATGTTTCGCAATTGTCCTGTCACTCTTGCGGGCAAGATTGTTTATGTTGACATAGAATTCATTAATGCCCCCTTGGAGTACAATATCCTCTTGGGTCATATCTATGCATATGCGATGTTATTTGTTGCATTTTTAGTTCACTGTAAGATGTGATTTCCTCACAATGGAAAGATCTTCACCATTGATTAACTGAAATATTATGAACTGAAGTCTCAGACCTCCCTTGAGCCTATCATGTCTTCGGTGGCTGATAAAAAATCAGTCACACCTCTCACCATTTTTTCATCAAGAGTCTATAAAGATTCCACTTAGTTAATTCCCTATTCCCCCCCTCTTATTACGGACCCCAGCTCGTCGAGTGTTTGCATGATGCAAGCATCTCGAGCTAGCCACAAGAAGTCTGGGTTGACCAGCTAGAAGTCAACATCTATGCAACCTGTTATTGTTCACTCAACACAACCTTCATGACCTTCTCCTCAAGGACCTTCTTCTTTTACTGGTGTCTCTCCCGACCTTTTTCAACATGTAACAGTTCCCCTTAGCCTTAACCATTTGGGAGCCATTTTTCTAGGCCATTACCCTTCCGGTCAGATACCATTTTTACCTCCCCCCTCTATAGTATTTTCGGTGCCTTTTATGGTTACATTGAGCCCTACCAATTTGACCCTAGGGATCCCAGTCTGGTACATTGATCCCCCAACAAACACTCCACCTAGTTAGCTCAAACCTTATACTTCTTTGACCCTAGTCCAACCAGTCGCTATGACCCCTCCCTTTGCTTCAGTGCCACATCCACCTCAACAAGAACCTACTCCTGTTGTGAAACCATCCGGTGAGGGGTGCAAAGCCAAAAAGAAGGAACCTAGGGACAATTCCCCCCCAAACAACTCATGCTCCTCCTAAGCCTCCAAAGTAGTCACCTATGTGTGCTTTATGTGATGTTGTTGGGCATGCCACCCATTGTGATACCTCCCCCCGATGTCAAGATGACAGACCCTTCAGTCACTATTCTCTATCTGTCATCATCCATGAGATCCATGGTGAAAGACCCCTCTAAGGGAATCCCCTTTTATTTCGGCCAAACCTCCTTCGGCGAACACCTTGGTCTCAACATCGTTATATGTTTCATCTACTATCTCTTCATCTACCCTCCGTAGTGATGCGTATGTGAACCATATCTCTCATTATGATGCGCCAGGTAGCCCTAATGGGTCATGTTGTCTCCCTTTTACCAGTCCTCCCATATTTCATTCAGATGAAGACATTATGGAAGCCATGACCACCCCTGATTTTCCCTAGGATGATATGCACCATCTTATGTACTTCCTTCTGTAGCAGTCCCATGACCAGTATGTCGTGGAGTCTCAAGACTTCACCCATAGTGAGTTCGATTGGTTTTGTTCCCCCTTATATTGAACCAATGAATTTGATCTACATCCACCTTGTTGCCATTGCATTGACACCCAATGTTTGGGTAGGGGGAATACCTTCTAGAGGATTTCGAAGGCCAACTCCTTCCTAACCCTCTGTTGATTATAATGATATGACCCAAATGTTTCTACTCATAGATTATGATGTCTTAATGTAATTTCCAGTTGCAGCATATTTCTGGCATTTTCCAGATCTTAGTGCTATGTTCCTTTTTTTATTTATTTGGAATGCTACATATGTTCTATATTCCTGGCTTTTCCATTTTGGAATATTACAATGGTATCAGAGCATTATCTTTGGCTTAGCTTGTGGTAATTTCATGAAATCAGAAGAATAAGAAGAAGATGCAAAAAAAGAAGTCTACAATGGAGGAAGGATTGAGTTTTTCCACACTTCCCTTCAGATCTATGCAGGATCTCTCCATGGAGATCAAAGAAATGAGAAGGGAAAGGCAAAGGAGACCTCAAGAAGGTTTCAAGATGAGGAAGTTCCAAGCACTTCCTATCAGCAACATAAACAACCGGTCATGCATAGGGCTCCACAACGATCTACTATGTCCACTTTCTTTGAAGAGGAAGGTGAATGGCATGGAGATGGAGGAAACTTGGAGTATGAGACTCTAAGTAAGTATTTGGCAGAGTAAAAATCACAGTCTAGAGCATTCAAGTAGAATCTAACTCTCCAACAGTTTTTGCAACTCAAAGAGGAGAGGAGATCCCGGAGCAGAAATAGAAGAAAGAGGCATATATTCTTCTTGCCTACATTTGATGGATCTCCCATAAGCACATTGAGGGCTTGTAGGGAAGATTTAGCTACATTCTTTCAGCTATATCCTGTAGTGGAAAGAGAGGTTGTGGAGATTGTAGCGCTGCACCTAGAGGGTGAAGCCAAAGATTGGTGGTTCAGTCATCTATCACATATGAAAGTGTTTTCTTATACATATTTCATTCAGAGACTGAAGAAGAATTTTGCTAGGAAGAAACTGGAGACATCCCGCATTGAGACATCTCCCATCATTTTTGAGATAGTACATGAGGTTCCAAAGGAATATTTCCTCATTATTACTCTGGAAGAGGAAACCCTACCTCCACCATCATTTGCAGAAGTACTTGCATCGGGTGAAGAAGCACTTGCATCTTTGCAAGATGGTCTTGAGCACTTAACATTTAGACTCTCATGCATGATTTAGGAGATGCATGAGGAAGAGGAGGCAGATACCAGTGCTAGTGCAGCAGTAGAGGAGCAGCCATCACCATCCCTAGCAGTTGGAGAAGCCATTACACTGTTTGGAGGAACTCTTGTAGCTTTGAAAGATGTTCCCAAGTTTGGTTGATCAGAGTTTCATGAGCATTTCTATGGAAATATCGGGGGAGAAAATTTTACGCGAGGACAGAAGCAGGCCCAGGGTGGTAAAGGATTTCAAATTTTTTGGAGGGGTGAATTTTTTATATAAAACCCTTTGTGTACTTTTTGTATAGTTAGACCCAAAATTAATTTAGAAATAATTAAATTTTATGTTTTATCCCACTAAAATAGGAGCGCATAAAACTTGAAAGCTTGGATTTTCCTCCCAATTCTTGGTTTTGGTCGTTTTTTGTTGCATTCGCCACGATTTATTAGGTTCATTAGCCCACGATGTACGTTTGGGATGAGGGCAATGGAGTCAATTTACTGAGTTGGAGGGTTTTGGAATAACGTTTATCTCTAATTACGTTTACGCCGATGATGAGGGCAATGGAGTCGATTCACTGGGTTGGAGTGTTTTGGAATGGCATATGCTTCTATTTTACGCTATTGATGAGGAAAATAGAGGGTTTTGGGTTGCATTTGTCCCCATTTCCATTTTCTGGCTTGGAAAGTTGGAGGGTTATCGACATTCGTTGATTGAATGAATGTGGAACATGAGAATTTTCAAGAGAATGTTTGTTACAGGAGATGTATCAAGATTTAATGACTAACGACAATGCAACCTTTCAAGAAGACCAGTTGACTATAGGGTCGAGTTGTGGACCGTGGTTGGTATGCTAGTGTCATGGAGTCTAATGATTGGACGATATGCACAGAATGGATGGGGTGAACCAAGACCGGATCACTTTCAGAACTTTGTATTGGATCAAATTACAATAATTATAATTACAAATCTCAATATTCAGATAACATTCTGCCTTGGAAAACTAGCTAAACTGGTACTGGCATACACGACTATAATTTTCCCTCATAATTTGAACGACATTATGGATTTACCATTTATTGACTGACTGATGTTTATTTATAGTTTTTTAAATGGAAGATAATCTGTATTTTCTTATGGGTTTGATCTTGTTGTGTGTGCACCAAATTATATTTAAAGCCATATTTAGTTTGGAGATTTGTTCGGCCAATACGCTCCCTTGTCTTTCTGTCATGCTTTGAATCTTCAGTAGAATAGGGGAAAAAGTTAACAAATTCAACTCAATGCCAGTCCAACTAGTATGTGGCAACAGTATTAGACTATAATGAATCTGGCCAGTGTCAATATATTGTTCTTGGGGACTGCGTATTGTGTCAATAAGTGAAATCAGGAAATACGACCATATCTTGTCTCTGCCATTTTTCATGCTTCATTGATATGGTGGTTCAGATGGCAACGATTCATCTAGAGAGAAATCATATCCTATGCGATAAGGTTGAGTGCATAGTGTGTCGTTGTGTAAATATGAATTGAATAGATGATGCCCACCTAGACGTATTTCTCGTTTTATAGGGGATAAAAGCAACTCCATAATGAAAAGCCACTGAATCAATACTGAGACGAGCAGCAGGATGAACTTCTAGTGCGTGTCTCTTGATTGAAATTAGATTTTTTACCATGCTTTGTTACCTTGGAAGATGAGATGTTTTAGCTGGATACTGTGTTCTGTTCTGTTCTGTTATTTTTGTTGATATCTTGTTATTTTAAATGATTATGAAGTTTAATTTCTGTAGGGTTCAACAACTTCTGTTAGAGACCAGTACGTGAACCTTATCAGCAATATATTTTCAGTCTCAAATGTTAGGAGTGTCTCTGATTGAATTTTCTCCCAACTCTCAGGCTCTTTCTCGTGATCATTTCCTGTCCAACTTCTTTTATATTTCTCAAAATTTTCTTGCATTATAGTTTCTTCCATTTCTTTGATTTGTCTGAAATGTTTTATACAATCCCATTAGATAAAATATTGATCTTTTTTTAGTCCTCATCTTTGGCCATGAGTGGACACTAATATATCAATTAAATAAAAGTAAAATTTTGAGCTTTGCATTGAATACAAGAATTGAACAGAAATTACATGGTTAGTCAATTATGTTATCCATACTGTTGCATAAACAACTAATCTTGTAATATTATAGGTTTAAATTAGGTTGACATCCTTTTACTTTTGCATCACAAATTCTGCTCAAGAGAATGGGATTTGCATTGTAATGAATGGACATGTCTCCAATGTAATCTTTAGAGTATGGCATGTTCCTAATTTGTAGTTCATAATTTTTGCACAATTATACTTTGTGTTAGAGGTACAAAGAATCAAATCAACCCAATTTCAAGGGAAAAAGTAAAATTTAGTCGATTTCAAAAAAAGTGAATGTTGTTAAATATTATACTCGATAATTTTGTACGGATTCGATTATGAGTAAAAACTTGTCTGGAAAATTACTTAGGATTGTAGTAATGCTTGTAATATAGTTTAGGAAGGCACAAGCAATAACAAGCTTGCCTACCTAGTAGCCAAGATTTCATTGCATTTATGAAGGGGTTTGACCACTAGAGATTTTAGTTGCACAGAAAATGACCTTGTCTTGCATTTGGAGTTGTAGAAGGTTGTAGCAAGAATTCAGTCGATACGTCAGCTTGATGTGGCTGATGTTTAATTGGTATTTTAACCAGAGATTCACCTGATGTAAACATACTCAGGTAATATGTTTTCATATTTTGTCCACTTGTTACTGATTTGTTTATAAGAGCTCCACATTGTCTCCCATTAGAATTTATACAATGATGTAACCTTGATGCAACTTGTTGTTTTCTACTCTGAATTTGGAAGGTGCATTATGGTTCAGTTATGGAGTTGGGATTGGTGTTATGTTCATGATTTCATCCAGAAAATGTGAAATTGACAAGTTAACTTTATTATTACATTAGACAATAGGCTTGGTTCAAGAATTAAAAAGACAGCTTGATGAAAGAAAGGACTATCTGCAAGACAGTGAAATGCACAAGGGTTGTCATGGTGAAAATTACACATATCAACAAGAACATCCAGGTGCAGCTACAAATTGGAAGTTAGAAAAAGAATATCCAAGCTCTATCAGCACCCCCTTTCAAGCTAATGAATCTGCTGTAAGTTTTATCACTGATGAATCTACACAATAGGTCACTGGAATGGTTGAGATTGAAGCAGAATTGCAAGCTGAGCTAGAATACATACAAATGGATTTTCTCCAATCAAATTCAAAGCATCAAAGGAGTACATCAGGTTCTAGTGAGGTGATTTTTATGGTGATTCTATACTTTAGATTTATCATGATCCTTTTGGGTTTGAGTAATTCAGTTGATGTCTAGTGTTTTCCAGTTTCCACACATTAAGTAGAATTTTTAATGTTGATTTTCCACTAAGAAAGCTAGGTGCCATTAAGGATATGTCTATTTCAGGGGTTGTTAGGATTGTATACTAACTTACAGGCTATTTTAAAAATCCATTTAGCATGTGAATGCCTCTAATGCTGCCTTTTTTCAATAAAAGCTGTAAAAAGCTTTATATCTGCTAGTAGAGTGAAACAATGCAACTTTTTTCTTCCAGCACTACTTTCCTTAAGAATTTTGTTTTTTGTTTGCATCAATGAACACCTCCAAACTAAGGGGAACATTATTTGTAAGTTTGCCTCATTGCAATTTTCAATTAAAGTTGGGACTTGTTGAAACTTCAATGTATTTTCCCTTGTTTTATCCTTACCCCCTACACAATTTTGGATAGAGTTTGAACCACCTAAAGCATTTTCCTTTCTTTTATTTACATACCACCTGTTTTGGATGAGTTATTAGATAAAGAGCACAACTTATTGAAATTGTTTTAATCTTATGTGTCACAATATCAAACATTTGGTAATGACTTCTATAACATGATTCTTGTTCTAGATTATTTCCTTTGTTGTGATATAATTATTCTTCTCATGAGGGTAAATTGAAGCATGCCAAACTCAGTTAGATGTACTTTGATCACTAAACAAATTAATCATAGATACATGTTTTCATGAGGGTAAATTGTTTGTTCTCATGATGGTAAATTGAAGCATGCCAAACTAAGTTAGATGTACTTTGATCACTAAACAAATTAATCATAGATACATGTTTGCATTCAACAGTTTCATGACGAGAGGAATAAAGCTATTAAGAAGCTACAAGATAATAGATATTCACGCAAAGAACATATTTGTGATGTTTTGAAGCTTAGTAGTAGAGCCAACAACAATTTTTCCTTTGGGAGATTTTGGAGAATCTTGGCCAATAGTTCAGGCCCTGTGATATTACAATTTTTTTTTCAGACCTTGTTCATGAGAAGGCTACTGAACAGTAAAGCTGTATGTGGCTTGGCTTTATATATCAGTAGACAATAGTTGTAAATTACCTACATTTATCAATTTGAAAAAAAAAAATTGTACAGGAAAATAACCTTCTTATGGGTCTAAAGAGAGAAACAATGTCTACCTCCAAATATTGTGGTGTGTTTGGTGGGCTATGCTATGTCAGAAATAAACACAACCAGAAAGGTGGATTTCTTATCATAATGAAGTGTTGTTTATGGTAATCTCAAGACCATGATCATATTACTCTGATACAACATGATGATTGGTGCTTGTTTTCTGGGCACCTAGAATAAATAATGATGTACACGATTAGCCCATTCAGCCACAAACATAAAGTGTATTGTATGTCAAAAAATCTTCATTTGTATTTATATTGTAAAAATGTGAATTCTTTTGTACATATTTGGTGAGTCACCAAATTGAGCAATTGGGAAAAAAAAAATTGCGGCCATATAATTTTTTTTTGTTTGAGCTGGATAGAATCTCATATCTATATATCTAATTTTTACTCTTAGCTACAAAGATGTTATATTGGTTGCTGGCCTATCTTTTGAATTTTGATAGTTTGATGCCAGGTTAAGGGAAATGCAAGCTATAGTGAAAATGCTTGTAAAGTGTGAAGTTGCTTGGGATGTAGACAATAGTTTCTGTTGTTGGTTATGCAAACTCCTATACCAATAGGTGTCATATTTCATGATTGACTTGATGAACTATGCAATATGTTCAAACCTTTTTCTTGTTGCAAAGGTGTTCCATATTTTCAAAAAATCAAAAAATCAAAAACTTTAAAAATTGTAAAGAGGGCATACCCTAAAAGAAAAATCAAAGGGTGAAAAAATAAAAATGGCCAAAAAAGTGAAAGAAAATGAACCCCAAACAAGAAAAGGCCAAGGAAAGTGTGCAAGTCTAAATGCCACTGCTTATTGCTCTGATGTAATAAACAAATTGTGTGTAACTTGTATTTTATGCCACAATTCATGAATAGTCAAACTGTTTAAGCTTGGCTAGTTCATTTTTCAATTTCATGTTGTAGAATAGAGAATAAATATCTGGCCAAACAGTTTAATCTTGGCAGATATGTAGATAGGTAGAGTTAATAAAAGGTGCTCAACAGTTTAATCTGAGCCCTTGGATGTAATAAGTGGAGACTTAGATAGGTTTGCCATGTAAAAGAAAAAAGAAGATTGATAAGGGTTTGCCAGTCTAAGTGCACCCTAATAAAGAAGAGAAAATGGTAGGGTAAAGTAAGTAGGGTAAGTAGATGTTGTTGCAGAATTACATGTGATGAATGATGGTTCTAAATGTTTTCAATTTTACTTTCATCACAAAGTGCAAAGGCAGATACTTCATTGGAAAAAGTTCACAGCAGAGCAAAGTCAAATTATTAACTTCCCCTCTCATTTTCCCTAAACATTTCACTAATTTCCTTAAGTACTAAGGTATTTGAAGATTAAAGGGGCTCAAGGCATTTCCTTGACTTTTGGAGGGACCGGACCCTCGGCCCAATAATTGAAAAAGACCTAAGTACTTGAAATTATCCATTATCACATTCATTCACCTCTCAAAATCTTTTCCTAAGTAAAATCCCATTTTACTTAGGAAAATCCTTCAATATTTCATGAAAAGCCCTCAAAATCACTTTTATTCTAAGTCTAAGTGATGAAAGTATAATAATGCCATTTACTTTTGAATCTTCACTTTCTTGGTTATATTTAAGTATTTTGAGTTTACATTGTCCCTTTGTCATATTAACTCTAATTTATATATTAACTCCCTATGAAAATCACATTTTCCTATTATATATAAATCATTTTATAGTAATATCCCCAAAACCCTTATATTATGACTTTTTAGCCAAAAGTATTTAACTCCTATTTATTCAAATCAAAAACCCACAATATACCTCCTTTTGGCTAAAATATAACATTAATTCTATTCCCACCCCCTATGGTAAGAAAATCACATTGATTTAATTATCATATAATAAAATATATGAAAAACGTTTAAACATATGTATATATGTTTAAAACAAAAAATAAACCCAAAGTTTAATTAAAACCAAACTTTGAAAATAATCCATCCCCGCGCATTTTTCATCTCCGACCATACAAAAGAGATTAATTAATCCTCACGATTAATTAATGAATTCAACCCGCCAATCAGATCCTGCTCGATGAGTTTATTTAATGAATAATTACATTGGGCCCACGTCATTAAAACTCCCCCATCTCCCTGTCCCGTCGACTGTCCGAACACCCCATCAAAGATCTACGACCCTCATCCATTTCGCTGGCCATCCGCGTACGAAAGATAACGCGCGATGGCCAAACGGTTTTCAAATAGTGTCGTGCTACGTGTCAGTCGTTGTATTGCATCACTGCCCTTCCGCCTAAAACCGCCTTCTCTCATAAGCGGTGCGATAGAAACCGCTTACCACCTTTCCGCTCGTGACATATCCACTGTACCATGCTGACGTCATCCAATAAAATAATAAAAAATTTCGCCACCCATTGACTTTGTGAATAAAACGAAATAAGCCCGCATTTTTCATTTTTTCATTCACAGTGAACGACCAAACTCCCATGCAGTAAAACCCTTTGTAACCCAGTTGCGCTACCTGAAGCCTCTGTTAACCAATTCGAGCATGGTTTACCTCCCAAAAATCATTCTAGATTCACTCCACAGACCTCTCAAAATCAAATGAAACATTTTCGACCTCCCCTACAAACCAATGCTTTCTTAACAATTTTTTTTGTTTTACAGGTGATCAGAAGACCACATCCTTGGATAAACAGTCTTAATACTAGTCATAAGACTTGTTTACTCTAAGAGTGTTATCAAATCTATTCAAACAGAGATGGAAGATAAAACATACAATTGAAAGACAAGCAAAGGAAATAGGATATTAAACAATTTACTGTTGAAACAGACAGTAAAAACCTAAACTACACATTGAAGGTAAAAGGACACAGTAAAGAACAGTTAAAGAGTATCAGGTAAAAGTCAGAGTGAAAGTTAAAATGAAGTTACAGAGCAGTCAAAGGTAAAATAGTAAAAGTAATTACAGAGGCAGTAAAATGGTAAAAAGAGATGAAAATACTTTCACCAACATTGAATTTTATCTAAAGTGAAAGTAAAACAGTTAAAAGAACAAAAAAGTGAAAAGATGAAAAACACAACAAGAAGGAACATTTTTGCATAAATTTAATGTTTTAGTCATTGTTTTGTAGAAACTATTGTGATCAATCCAAGATGAATTTTACAAAACTGAAGGAGGTTTATGTTCTTAAGAGGACCATCTACAAAAATCTCTCTCACTTTTCTAACAGCTATTATGGTTTTGGAAATATTAAACAATGATGGAAAGCACTTTTTGCAGAAAATACCAGTTAAGTCATCATTTTGCAGAGAAGATTGTGGTAAATCAAAAATACATCATACAAAACTGAAGGAAGTTTTTGTTCCTAAGAGACATATCTACAAAAACCTATCTCACTTTTTGCACAGTGATTTCAGAATGAGAGATACATGCACATCTTTACAGGCTATTTTTCAGACTCTATAAAACTCTGTTTTACACATATTTTTGCAGAGCCTTTTGTGCACAGCTGGAGAGGAATTTGGGGAAACTGAAAGAGGTTTATCTCACCAACATATTAATCTACAATAACCTCTTTCACTTTTTACATATCTATTACGGATTGAGAAATACAAAGGTCTCATTGGACCCCAAATTTGCAGAATTGTTGGAGCAGAATTGCACAAAGAAAGGAAGCAGTTAGTGACTTGGATGCCTCATCATCAACTAAGAGTTGGATCAAATTCGAATTATCCTCTTTATCATCACCTATCCATACAAAATAGTTCCAAATAGATGCATTAGTTTGAGTGTCCTTTACTTAAGTTCTATTTATGTAAAATAGTTGGAGAGATTTGTGAACTAATTTTGATATTTTTTTCAAGATATTTTAGTTTAGAATTTGTATAAATACTCCCTCAATTGGAGTATTGAGGGTGGATTCTTCTACTTTTCTGTAACATTGACTTTTGGAATAAAGTGCTTTTGGAGAAATTTCTTTGTGGCTTGTTGGATGATGAATTGAAGCTCAAGACTTTTTGCAAGATTCATGTGTCAGACTACAGTTCAATAAGTCATTTCTATCCTGTGTTTTAAGTGTTATATATGTTTACTATATCACTGTGTTTCATTTCTGAATAATTAACAAAAAGGATTAAATCAGAAATTGCTTAAGTGTACTCTGATTTCAATTGTTATTATTCTAAATGTTTTCTTCTAAACTGGTCATAAACAATGAATTCTTAATTGCTCTTGTTTCTCTAGTTTAAGCATTTGATTACTTAGTAAAGAATTCTTAATTGCTCTTTATTGGTAATCACTCACTTTCCCTCGTTTAAACATGTTGAAAGATTCTTAATTGCCTTTCATCCATTTAAAAATCCATTCCATTCACTTTAATTTCTAAAATTGTTCTTTGTTTTGGCTATCTTGCCCTGCAAAGCCATCTTTTGTGTAAAAACATAATCCAGTAAAGCCATCTTTTCGACTCCATAGCCCAATGGCCTGAAATACTCAATCTTGCCCTCAGTTGGCGGATTCCACCATCAAATTCAAACAAAACCCCTGGACTTATAACTAGCCTAATATTTTCTAAGAACAAAGCTAAATTTTAAAGAGAGAGCCCTCTCTCGGATACGATTGGCTATATTCAAGATTCAAGGTTGGTTTGTGGTTACCTCTGACAACTTTCCTCTCTTTTATAACAACTTCAAGGAAATCCAGTGATAACAGTTACTTGCTTGTCTTTTTAAGATTTGTGTCAAGGTTAGTGGGAAGATAAGAGTACTCAAGAAATAAGTGTATGTCTAAGGTGTGATAAGCAACACAAAATTTTTCTCAAAGTAAACAAAGAAGCTTATTTGAGAGTGTAAACTTCTGTGATAAGGATAAAATTCTTTGAAGTAATATGGATAAGGATGTTAGTATTTTCGGACTGGCATGAATTTTCTGGAGGTGGAACTTGTGGATTTTAACAAAGATACTGCTTATTTCAGGGAAATATATCAGGATGTGATGAAAGGAAAGGTGTGAATGAGGATAAATTGACATTCAGAAAAAATAGTTGATTGTAATGTTGAACTATAATTAGAATTCCATTAAAATAAAAATCATGCTACTCTTGTTGATCCGGTGTCCATTTAGGAAAATCATGAACATGTAAAACTGAATGGACAATTGATCCTGCTTTTTGTTTTACTGAAGAGAAGATCAGGATACAATCGATCCTGCTCTTTGTTTTACTGAAGAGAAGTTTCAGCTAAGAGCCGTTTAACATCATTACAAAGGAAACTTTATGAGGATTTGACTATAGTGGGTCAATCAATATCTAGCATCAATGAAAGCATGGTGATGTTCAGACACCATCTTTCATGTTTTCAACCTCATAATTTTTATATGGCATGGATCATGGTGAGGAGCTCCATGCTTATTTTCACCGGTGAAGGACATCTTTCCTTCAATGCCCCTCATTCTGGTAACCTAATTTTAGTTGACAAGCCTCAATGATGATTTTAAATTTTTACCATCTAAGGAATCAGAAGGTTGCTTCACTTAAAATTTGACAAGCCACATTAACAATGATTTTACCATCTCAGCAATTAGAAGGTAGGCCATTTAAAATTTGACAAGACTCAACAGAGAACATTCTCAAAATGTTATTGGCCTGCATGTGTTACACAAGCCATATCCTGCAATGGGATTTGAAGTAGTTAGACAGTTTTTAGATGCCTGTGATGGGTTTCCCTTATCTATGATAGCTATTGGTGCAACATTTCATGGAATTTTTTTTTTGGATTATATTAAATCCCAATTCTGCAAAATATCTAAAGCACTTCCTTCAGACATACAAAGGAGGCTTAAAATTAGGTATGATGCACTTGAAGAAGAGGAGAAAGATATATTTTTCTCTCTGTGGATTTCCTCTGTCCCTTGTTGTTATAGAAATTTACCGATAACTATCTTGCTATCTAGCCATGAGATGAGGTGTAACAACCCACTACGAAGAAGTCTCTTACATACCAATCCCTGTGATCAACATTTCAGTATGGGTCATGTGACAGTATCTTTTCTTTTTCATTTTGGTAGTATGCTTCAGCTTTGGCATTGGATATATATCCCTTGTTCATGAGTTCATTTTGATTCATATTTTGGATAGATTGTACAGTGCAGTTATGCACCTGGAATGTAGCTAAAAAATCTACTATGAAGAAATTCTATGTTAAAAATGTAGATACATATAACAAAGGATATCCCCCTTTATGTTAGGGAGTGGTTGTAGTTAGGGATAGGATAACGTCTCTTTAAATCTCCCTTCTGGTCTCATGGGATGAATATGATAGATAGGGGGCACTTCATGGAAATTTGGGATCCTTTCCCACTGTTGAAACTTGGAACCTTGTATCTCAAATTCTTAGTTATAGTTATTTTCATGAGTATATATAATATATCTTAATTAACCTTTTATTTAAAAAAAATGGATCACCAAAAGAAAGAAGAGAATTCAATATTGGTAGTCACTTTTTCTTCATAGAAGAAGATTATAGGGAATAAGAATAAAGGATGGATTTGGTTGGGGAGGATTGTTGAGTCTCCATAACTTGGAAAACTGTTGTAGAGGTCAACAGTAAAATATGTATGTTGCATGATCACCTCTGTGAAATGGGCATAGACTTTGGAGGAGGAGGAGCCTTGGCAGCCTATGTGGCGCATCACTAACAACCTCAGGAGTTCAGTAACTATTTTTTTGATATGAGTGGGTTGTAGCTGCTAAGGTTTGAAGGTGATTATTTGGGAAGTGTAGATATATTATATCTTGATGAGATGGTCAAATCTTCAACGATTCTACTGGGATAGTTGTCCATACTCCTCCTCGCGTTCTCAGATTCCTATAAAGAACTATTTTAGAAGTGGTAGAGGCTGGAGAAGCCACTAGGAAACATTGAGAATGAAAGTGAAGTGAAGTTTTCTAGTTCTGAAGAAAGTTTGTGCTCATATTTTGACCTTGCTAGAAGGCAGGGGTCTTGAAATAATCATATTTAATATTTAAGAGTGCATTGCAGGAGCCTCCACAGTTAACAGAGTTGATCTATCTCGCCTCCTTATGGTTACTAAAGATGGGGCAGCTGAAGCATCTAGAAAGTTAGAAACAATTGCTCTGAAAGGATGCACAGTCAGATTTAAGGAACATATGGGGAAAGCTTACATCCTAACATTGCCACAAGAATTTTTTCGTATCTACTCCTGAAGAACTAGACTCCAAGCATGCATGATGTCGTTGCCAGATTCCTTTGGGAACTTAATAAACCTCCAACATATTGATGATTCAAGAAAAGGTGCTAGTTTTGCCATTCCATATTTCATAAATTGCAGGGTGAAGCACTTTGATGTTACAAGAAGAATGAAACCCCGAGAGTCCCCATTGAACTTGAGCACAGATTTGGACTTGCTTACTGTACAGGTTTGGAAGACGCGTGGCTGTGCTACCCCACAGAGACAACATTTGGCAACATGGGTGCTTTCAGAATTGGTAAACACTTATAGAGAGGTGTTTGGCAACTAGCTCATTTTATTGTTTTGGACCTTTTGTTCTTCATATTTAAGTGTGTACACTGTAGATCCTATTTTGTAAACATAAATATTTGGTCATGTTATTGTTGGCAGTTGCTAGATGACCTATTTCATTCATTAAGCTAATGGTCTAGTTTCTATTGTATGACTTCAAAATTTTTATGATTGTTTGTAATCGATAAAATCTAGATTCTAGATGGTTGATGCTCCAAACAAGTAATCATTAATGTTCTATGATGGTTGATGGCCTCTTCTATCTTGATTTATGTACAAATATGCATGTTTTCATATATTCTGCAACTAATTTGGCATTCTGGATGTATATCAATGGAAATGTCCTCAAAAGGACTGTCACTACCTTGTAGATTGTAAACAAACTTTGGGAGTTGCTTTGTGGTGATGAAAGTGATCTTGCAGCTTCTTTACGGCAACAAAGTTGCTCTGTAGAGTTATCTTAATGATGAGTTCAAATGAATTGATCTTACCTTGGGCTGAGGATGAACCATAAATGGTTGTTAAATACCTTATGATGGGTGTGGGCCATTAGGGCCCAAGCATGCCAACTAAGATGGTGGGACATGAATTAATGGCCACAAGGACTGTGCTAGACCAAAAATCCATGCACCACAAAATCAGGCATAAAACCTAGCAGAGATACTATTTGGATATGATTGTTCGTTACACTCAAAGTATCATTAGACAAATATAGGTATTATGATCTTAGAATGTCAGATGAGAATTCCAGATTTCAAATCTTAATGGTTTTTTCTAACCCATATTATGAGTCTGTAGCAGAATATGTGACTTAGACTTGAGAGAGTCACAGAATCACCTTTCTGAAGGGAGTATTGGGAATATTAGTCATGTCATGCTCAGTGTAGCTGCAGTTTATGGGATAAGTTTGTTTAGGAAGCTTAAGCTTCAGAATAGTTGACTATTGTCTGGCAAAATATTGTGTTGGTAGCATTTTTCAGCCCCACCTAAACCTGCGAATAGTAATCCAATTGCACCCAAGGTATAACAGTTGGTTAAGTGGAAATAATTTAGGGTCAATATCTCAGTTGTTGCCCACAACGAATGTAGACAGCAGGCCTTATCATTCAAGACCAACTCTGTATAGCAAAAGGTTAGACTAGGGCCTTGACTCTTCTACACACATAAATGTGAAAAGGGTAGGCTAGTCAGCAAGTGATGTGGTGGTAGCGGCCATCTTGGACTTGAGTTGTAATGCCACATGTTATTGTAGAGAAATTGTTGTAGAAAAAATTGGATAAGGAGCATGAGTTGTAATGCACATGTTATTATCACAAAGTTGTAGAAAAAATTGGATAAGGAGTATGAGTTGTAATGCACATGTTATTATGAAGAAGTTGTAGAAAAAATTGGTGGATTTGCCCTTTGTGGTGGAGGCTAAGCTTTTAGCGGACACCAGAGATTGGGATGCTTTGTTCTGTTTTTAATGAAGCGGCTGGGTCTCCTTTGGACTGTGCTGCCTAAAATTTGGAGAAGACTGCATTGGAAGGGCTGGAGGAATTCTCTGTAAAAGTTGTGATTTTGTTGTTGTTATTGAGATCTGGGCAATATCTGTAACAGCTAGAGTTTACAAGTAAATATGACCTTACCATAATTGTCTTCCTCTTCCTCACGCCCCTCTTCTTTTCTGCTTTCTCCAAAAAAGCCTGAAGAGTTGTTGCTTTCCCCATTTGAAAATTCCCCTTAGTCTTCTGCCAATCCATTTCTAGTCCACGATGTTATGAATCTTCTCTTCTTGTTTACGTATGCTGAAAGTCTAGATTTTTTAGTTCTCATTAATTCTGCAATATTTTCTCAGGATTGTAGTGGAAGATTGGCTCAGCTGTCAAAATCTCCAGCGTTGACAGTTCATTGGAATAAATTTGTATATGGGCATGATTCGTGATAGTATGCTTGACCAGGCTGATTGGCTGAACATAGTGTGCTTTCCTAGACTTTGTGATCTGGATGAAACCATCCATGAATTTCCTGCAGAATTCTTGTAATAGAAGCTTGTCCAACACTTGGGGAGGAGGAAATGGGTAGATGATGAGTTGCCAAAGCACTAGACACAATATTGCAATCTTTGTGGAAGAAATAAGCATCTTTCCCTCTCATTAACTGCTGTGTTTTTTCTGTGGTTCTATGTGAGTACTCTTTCAACAAGCAATGCATTTTGTTGAAGAAGCTATTTGTTTTGTCTTTGATATCAGTGGCTACTAGAGGTGGACTGGTATGATGTTTTGATCAATTGTACTTTCCCTTGGGCATCTTGGGGTAAGTGTATAGACTACATAAGAAACTAAATGAAATGTGTTGGATTGAGGGAATGCTGTTCCTGGTAATGAATTGAATCACTGATTGGTTGTACTTGTCCCCAGTAGATCTTGCTCACTGCTTCAAAACTTGTGCATTTACTCAAACATTATAATGGTACATGTCCTTCATATTGATTTCTTTATATATTTTACATAGTAACCATACTATCTCTCTGGATGGGGGCTGGAAAATGTAAATTTGTACTCTTGATGTGCTGTTGCTTTTTTTTTATGTTCAATCTTCTAGGAATTGGTCAGTGCATAGGGATGCTGTGGTTTCTTGAGCGATTTCTTTGCTTTGTTGAAGGAGTGGTGAACATGGTATTGATGCTCTGGGGTGTGAAATCTTCCACTCCCTTTTGGATGAGAACAATTGATGTGTTGGCAGATTGTAGTGCTTCATGCACAATAGGATTAACTCACAACAGGGAAAAAATTTGTGTTCCAGATGTAGAGTAGCATATTGGATTTCCTCTATCCCAATCATAGGGTTGAGTTGGAAGTATCTAGCTTCTCAACCAATGCCCTAGAAGTACAACTAGTGTCACATCAAAAGCGGGCAGAGTTAATTTTCTTTCCTTTTTCAGAATATCATAGTTTTTTATCCCCATACATATTCCCTAGGCCTACCCTTATATTGTATGGTGCAAAATTCCTAAAATGACATAGAAGAATGAAAATATTCCCACATTTTCTGATATTATTTACGTAGTCATCAAAAATATCACCCTTCTATTGTTTCCCTGTATTATTCCTTGGTTGTTATTATAAAAACTTTGGTAGGAGTGGTCTATGTGCTATTCAGGTGGGTGATTGCAAGTTAAATTTGGCTAAATTTGAAGTCTTTCTCATGCTGCAGATTTTGGCCATCTGATCTCCCAGTGCCACTCCTGTTGTTATATTGTTGATTCCCTTGCATTGAGCTTGTCAATGGTTGAGTGATGGCATGCATCAATTCTTACTGCCATTGTACCAACTCTTGTTGTCCCTAGCTAAATTCCTCAAGGCATGCATGATGCTTCCCCACGGTTGATCTTCTTGATCACCCATTTCTACTTCTTCTTCCTCTGATTCAAAATAATAAAAAAGTCATTTTCTTTCTTCTTCCATCTATGTGAAATATTCTCTATTTTCTAGGTTCATCAACTATTATATCCCCTTAGGTAGATAGCTTACTTATTTCACAAATTATTACAATGTTCTATGTATGCTACTTATTACAATAGTGACATCATTTCTATGCTGCCCCATTACTATGAAGATTTTTCATATCTACTCATTGAAGAACTAGACTCCAAGCATGCATGATGTCATTGCCAGATTCTTTTGGGAACTTAATAAACCTCCAACATATTGATGATTCAAGAAAAGGTGCTAGTTTTGCTTCTTTTTTCATTGCATATTTCATAAATCGCAGGGAAAAGCACTTTGATGTTACAAGAAGAATGAAACCTCAAGAGTCCCCATTGAACTTGAGCATAGGTTTGGACTTTCTTACTGTACAGGTTGGGACGAAAGAATCTTATGTAAATCCTGATCAGATTCTTAAGCCTATATATCAATTATTTCAGGATTGTGACTTCTTTGGTAGTAACTAAAGCTATAAAGAAGACCAGTTTGCAGTCTCTCCTTATGCCTCTGTATCACCTCACTGTTTCCACACTCCAGTATGATGCAGTTAGAGATGTTTCATTTTCCTTTAGTACCTAGCAAAATCATATTGACCTACTTTTGTGGTCATCTGTTGGACATTAATAATTATTTTTTATCTTATTAATCTGGCCAAGGATACCCTCTCTTTGAATGGAGCTCTTCCTTCTTCTAAAGGCTTCTTAAGGATAATTATGATAGGTGATTCAAATATTGAAATTTTTGCATACCTTTATTATGTTGTATACTTCCTTATTTGATCCTCGTAAATATGCACTTAGTAGCTTAAAATTGGGTTCACTTAATTTCTACATTCAAAGAGATGCATTGTATTTTCATAATCTTTGACCCTTTGGAATTATTAACTACTTTTTTCCAAGCATTTAATGGTCTGCTAATGTTGGCTGTGTGCATTAGCTGTAGCACAGTTAATTGACATAAGACAAGGGTAAAGGTTTGTGGTGTGCCTTGCATGCAGCACAAGGGTATGCTGACCAATGTTCCTTGCATGGGACTAGTAGATTGGGATACCTATGGAGCCCAGATTAAATATCCAAGCTTGTTTCTTGAAATTGTTTGGTATTGGTGTGTGTAACTCAAATTCCAAGTCTCCTCCTTTCATATTTAGAGTTTCTTGCTGTTGGGATTCCTTATGCAGTGGTGATTGCCTACTTGACATGGAGGTATATTGGTCATGCGATCATTTGAATTGGGTTTTTCTCCTTGGCTCTAACTGGTACATATGATCTACCAGTCAATAAATATTTCAGCAGAGACTATAATTTATCCTATTTGAAGAAAAAGATCATCAATTTGTCAAGGTTGGAACTGGGTTTTGTCTTTGCAGGTTGAGAACCCCTACAGCAATGTTCTTGTCATTGTCCACTTGATCACAATGGTGGTTGTTGTTACCCCTCATGTTGACATGATTGGTAAATGCATATTTCAGGGGTAACTTGCAGGATGCTCAAGGACCACAAACACACTTATTTTTGGTTGAGAGTAGTCCTTCATGTGATGATCTTCCTGGATGATCAGCATAGTGATTCTCCTTGATAATAATGTGGTTCCCTTGGTTGGAATGATGATTCTAGCCTTCGCAAGGTTAGATTATCAGTGGAGGTTGCTTCAGTGGTGCATAATGTTTTTCATGAACCAACATTAAGGTGGTCAAATAATCACATCTTGGTCACTTTCACCTTGTGCTACAAGGGTATGTTGACCAATGTTCCTTGCATGGGACTGGTTGATTGGGATACCTGCGGACCCCAGATTAAATATCCAAGCTTGTTTCTTGAAATTGTTTGGTATTGGTATGTGTAACACAAATTCCAAGTCTCCTCCCTTAATCTTTAGAGTTTCTTGCTGTTGGGATTCCTTATGCAGTGGTGATTGCCTGCTTGACATGGAGGTATAATGGTCATGCGATCATTTGAATTGGGTTTTTCTCCTTGGCTCTAACTGGTACATATGATCTACCAGTCAATAAATATTTCAGCAGAGACTATAATTTATCCTATCTGAAGAAAAAGATCATCAATTTGTCAAGGTTGGAATTGGGTTTTGTCTTTGCAGGTTGAGAACCCCTACAGCCATGTTCTTGTCATTGTCCACTTGATCACATTGGTGGTTGTTGTTACCCCTTCATGTTGACATGATTGGTAAATGCATATTTCAGGGGTAACTTGCAGGATGCTCAAGGACCACAAACAAACTTATTTTTGGTTGAGAGTAGTCCTTCATGTGATCATCTTCCTGAATGATCGGCATAGTGATTCTCCTTGATAATAATGTGGTTGTCTTGGTTGGAATGATGATTCTAGCCTTAACAAGGTTACATTATTAGTGGAGGTTGCTTCAGTGGTGCATAATGTTCTTCATGAACCAACATCAAGGTGGTCAAATAATCACATCCTGGTCACTTTCACCTTGTGCTACAGGGTTAGATCATTATTATCCTCTAATGTGGTAATACACTTACCTTGTTTCATTAATGTTCATGCCATTTTTCCATAGTTTTACCTAGGCAATTTGTTTATTGCAAGCATATTATAACTTCTGCGTAGGTGAAATCACTTCACACATACATTTTGATGGCACCTCATCATTTTTCCTATGTGATTTGTGTACCTCATCGAATCTTAACCGTTTCACCAAAGAAAAATTCACTTTCATACTTAGATACCACTTCATTCCATCTCTTGGAAGGTGCATGGCACGTTTTAGGTTTTTAGCTATAATTCCCTAAGTTTTATTTCTTATTAACACTTCAATTCTTATATATCCTAAATTTCTAGTGTGAACACACCTAAGTAGTTTAGGATATTTAAGTCTTAAACCTTTGGTTGAGTGACTAAGTATTTGTTGAAAATGTAAGTAGTTTTGTTCTTCATAATTTTTGTTGTACTCATTTCAGTGTGTATCCTATGTAACAAACAAGAAAAATTTATTTTATTAAAGCATGGGTTTCATGTTCTTTAATGATGGTCTTCTAGATAAAAGCATGTTCTTCATGCTTCTAGGGCTCGTTAGGTACTGAATTTAGAGAGAAATATGGGCAGAGAGGCGCTGAGGGTCAAGAACCTCCAGCACATCCATGGCCAAGGAAAAATCCCCTGTGTGCTCCGCAATTGTAGGGATAGGAGGGTGGGCGGGCGAACCTTAGCCTTCGCCTTTGCAATAATGCATACGATGGCAGCGAGGCATGGAAGCGGCATAATTCTGAGAATGCAACTGAGTGGGATGAATGGAGAGTGAAGGGCAAGCAAAGAGACTGAAGGCAACGTGGGTCGAGTGGGCGGAGGGATTTTGAAGGGATGATAGAGGGGCGGAGGCACAACCAGAAGAAATAGAGCAGAGAGCCAGCCTGACAGAGAAGCAAAGGGAGAAATGTGGAGGAGTGTCGTCGCCATTGCCCATAAATGGCCAGGGTGCTCTGCAACCAGGACAGACCGGAGAGAGTTCACGATGGAGGAAATGAATGCGGAATTGAGTGTCAGTTATGGTGCCTTGCTTTGAAGCAAGCAAGGAGAATTTAATGGCACCCATGCTAGAGCCATGTGCTGCCTCGTGGTGAGGAAAGCCACCGAGTGGGGGTCATTGGCATACCACGTGTCTCTCTAAGAGGCACTGCATTTATAGTTATTCTAGATTTTGATTTTACAAGATAATATAATATCATGAGAAATTCGCCAAAAAATTATATATAAATATTATATTATTAATAAAATCGCCTTCCATTTTTCCTATGTATCATGGGGATTCGCCCATTTATTATATATATAAATTTAGGGGGGTTCTTAAAATTTTCTGAATTATTCCCTACTATTTCAACACCTCATTTTGATATTTGTGGGATCATGCCTTCAAGGAAATTGCATAACCAAGGGTTAGAGCACCTTGCTGATTTGGAGCAACAAGCTATCACTATGCAGAGGACCCTTGACTTTCTCAAGGAGGAGATGTATAGCCATCCCAGTTTTTCATTGTTGAGCTACACACAACACACTGTGTTGAAGTGTGGAGTTTCGAAAGATGGGATGAGAATAGTCCTAATCAGTACAATTCTTAGCTATAAGTTGAGCATTGTGTATCACCATGAGACAGCAGATGCATCATCATTGATATCAGCAATGCTCTCACTGAGGAGCAGTGATGAGTTGGGGGCCCAACTACTCTTGGATAATTCGGATGACCGCTTCACTTATGAAGCATTGGATGGGCAGATGTTTGATGATATACATATTGTGATGGATAACATCTTCCATTTTTATGATATATCTTTCTTGATGAGCATATCACAGCTCAAAGAGAATTTTCTACCTACAACATATTCATAATTTTATGGATTCTACCAGGTCATCGATGAGAGGTTCTCATGGAATAACCTCAAGGAGGATGCACTTCAACATGTCATGGAGTGCAAAGATTATCAAAGTGAGGAGGATGGTATTCTCCATTGGGTGGATACCAAGAACGAGCATGATAGGAGTCATCACCCATAATTGGATGGATGGGTGAGGATGATGAGCAAGTGGTTGGTGAGCTACTTTTAGATCTATGACACAAGGCAGTAAGAAACATGGCTGCACTGGTTAATTTTGGGTGAGTATGGTTACTACCCTAATTTTCATATTTTCATTATCCATGTTTTGTATATTACTGGTGAGATGCAGCAGCAGGAGGCATGGCTACGCTGGCTACTCTTGAGAGAGTTTGGCCATCACATGACATATTCTATGTCAATGCATGTGTTATTTTTTGGGACATTTCATAGCACTCACATGATGTTGCAGGAGGGAGTTAGGGCATGTTGTTCGGATATGACATTCGACATGTCTATCAGTATATTTTTTCTTTATGATCTGCATCATGATAATGTGAGGTGGCAAAAGGAGTCCTTGTTGCTTTGGTTACTCTTCGGAGAGTATGGGCTGAATTTATCCCATACATTACATGATGATGATGGAGGATGGTGACAGGAGGCCTTACTTTGTTGGCTTTTGTTAGGAGAGTATGACCACCACACTTGGTATGATGATGAGGTGATGTGGCAGCAAGAGGAATTATTGCGGTGGTTGCTTTTGGGAGAATATGGTTCAACATCTCACATGTTAATCCATATGTCTCTATTCTTTCTTTTGCACAGTGTTGAGACGATGCTTGGATCCAGCAAGTCCAACAGGGCCAATGATGGGAGCATAGAGAGATGCAATCTACTCTATGTAGCATGGGTTGGAGAGATGGTTTAGGAGTTGGGACTTTCCACTTTGGGAAGAAACCACTTCATTTTATATATCTCATGCATAGATAAGATTCTCGAAAAGCATATGGTTTCCATTTGGGGACTTATTGATGAGGAGAGGCATCTAAATACACAATTGAAGGCAATTCTAGACATTCTAGAGAGGTGGTTATGGAGCAAGGAATTCATAGCACATTGGAGAATATGGGGAGATATTCCATATGAGGATGCCATTTGGAGGGAGGAGTATTTTTGTAGCATATACTTTTGCAATTGCTTGAGGACAAGCAACATTTTGGTGAGGAGGACTGTAATATTCCCAATTTTCCATCAGTTAATTGGAATATTAGAGTTCTTACTTTTCTTGCTTAGTTAAGTAAATAAAAGGGTGGAGGGACCCATAAACCCCATAGATGAATAAAAACCACTTTTGTTTTGTGAATTTGGATTAATTAGACAGTAGATCAGCATTATGGAATAGTGGAGCAGCTTATTAATGAAAAAGGAGTGGAGATCATGCAGCATTAATAAGGAATATCATGGAGATAGTGGAGGAGTCAAAGTAAGATCATGGAGGAATAAAATTAATATCATAGATCAATAATGATGAAGTGATGGAGGGAGTGGTGCATTAAATGCACACATGATGGAGGAGTGGAAATTAAATGCAAAGATCATGGAGATCATGGAGAGATAGCACAGTCTTCATGGAGACTAGTGGCCACATGTGCAACGCAGTTATGAGGTGGGCCAAGGCTAAGGAAGGCTCACAACCATATAAGGAAGATGAGGGCAGGAAAGAAAATCAATCTGGAATTTGATATTGTAATGTCGTTTGACATTATTTTGCATGCTTCAGCTGTTTAGCTAATTATGTTGTGTTGTTTAGCACACAGGTGTTCTCGAGCAGGAATCCCACCCTTACCCACGGGGGACTTCAAGTGCCTACTCTGGGAAGGTTTGTTTGAGAAAGAATTCATCATCTGTCATTGGTTCCATATTCAGCCACTCTCATATGCACATTCAGTCTCAGGAATTACGCAATTCCTATTTGAGGATTTGAGAGGAGGAGGTAGTTCTTAGCATTTCAACTAAGAAACCGATGGAGGGATGATCCCTTTCATCTTGTGCTTCATTTCAATCTTCCGAGATCAACATTGCTACATCTGGCATCAGGCCATTATTTATACACCTCCATGCGGTAGCAGTTCCTTCAAGAACTGCACAATCCAATCGGGCAGATCTAAGGGAGGAAGGAAGTTCCAAGTATTTCAGCTTGGAATCTTGTGAGGGGTCTTTCCCTCACTTTGGAGAGATCATTTCCATTAGCTGTGAGCTATATTTCATCACCTAGTAGTAGGATACAGCTTCATCCCTCTTGATAGCGAAGTTCGTTCTAGCAGTTCTGCAGCGTGTAGCTGCAACTTGAGTAGAAGGAGGAGCTAGATCTCAAGCTTGTAGCTTCGAGATCAAGAGAAGAGACCAGTCCTTCATGTATTGAGTTGATTGGGTGATTTTGCAGCTGATTGATTATTATTTCAGCCCCATATCATCAGTTGTCTTCAGGGAGTGTGTAACTCAGCCAGCAAGGGTGCAGTGTGCGACCCAAAAAAAAGGGTTGAAAATCCAAAGTTAAAATCTGGCCAAAACATTTCTAGGTTTTTTGAGTAGAATACCTAGTTAAAATCTTGGATCATGTTGAGCACTCTAAAAACCTCCCACACATGGTTCTTCTTCCCTGTAGCAGTAGTAGCAGCACACATTTCCAGTGCTACTATTCTTTAGTGTATTTCAACCATCTTGTGGCTTGAGTGCATTCCTTTTGGAGCACTGCGTACTTTATTTTGTTGTTGATTATAATGATATGACCTAGTTGTTTCTGCTCATAGATTATGATGTATTAATGTAATTTCCAGTTGCAGCATATTTCTGGCATTTTCTAGATCTTAGTGCTATGTTCCTGTTTTGATTTATTTGGAATGCTACATATGATCTATATACCTGTCTTTTCCATATTGGAATATTACACATTGTTTTCCTTCATTTTCCTCCTCACATGAAACCTATGACCTTTCACCTTCCTTTTCTCCTATTTTCCATTATTTTCATAAATAAAATTTCAAATAATGCCACTTTTCCTTTCCAAATCCTTTTCCCTTGCCTTTGCCAATTTCCTTTAGCCATAATAAACCGAAATGAACACCCACTAGGATGTTTTTTCCCACCATTCAACTTGGAATACATGTCCCATGACCTTGGTCTTATATTTTTTTTACATGGATTTTTAATGATCCAAAATTAGACAGGAACGCAAAAAAATACACATATAACAATAAATACCGAGATGCAGCAGAAATAACACTTCATTTAATTAATATCAAAGAACTGAAATATGATTATAAACAGAATGGAAATAAACTAGACCAGACGATGGTATCTTATTTCTGAGAAGAGATGGGTGGCTACATGCCTCAAAAATATGTTACAATGAGGCTCAAAGGCCTATTTATTATTGAGAAACAATGGAAAACACTAAGCATCCAAAAACCTAATCGTATGATATTTATCGTCAAATATGTGGGCCTCGTTGTGGTAAATTGGTACATCAACTTCCCGTGGTCGTAACTTTGACATACAATCTTTGTTTGTCATGCACAATATGTCGATAGAAATATATATCAGAGTACTACAACTCTTTGACTTGTGTTTGCTTTTTTTCCAAAAAAATGTCATTTAGGGCCTCAAAACAGCTTCGAAAGTTCAGGACACGAAAAAATTCCAAAAATAGTAAATTGTGCTATAATTAAGGAAATTGAAAAACTGAAAGAAACAATGGTGGGGGTCTAAGTGGAATAGGCGGGTGGCCACCAATATCCAACTCGATCATTCCTCCCACATTATGAAGCAATGGTCTCCATTGCATTGAGTGCCTCCATGAGGTGGGCAAAATTCTACTGAAATTGGTCTTGGGGGATCCACTTGCCTTAGTGCAGGATTTGGCCAACTTTGACAAACCAATACGGTTTGATTTTTTGTTGGCAAGTGTTCTTGATTTGTGTCTCCATGATTCGATCAGTGGTGGAATTTTCCATGTAGTCTGGGTTTAACTTTATTGGTGTGAATTGTTTTGCAATGTCAGATGTGTCTAGTAATGGTGGAAAGTATGGTCGAAGGAGGTCCACATTGAACATTGGGTGTAGGCCAAGGAACAGTGGAATGTTGAGCTCTAAATAATTGTCCCCTACAACTTTGGTGATGGTATATGGCCCATATCAGAGTGACCGAAGCTTATGGTAGGACCCAACGAGGCGCTACTTTTACAAATGTAGCAAAACTTTGTCTCCCACATGGAACTTGTGTGGCACATGATGTTGATCATGTCGATGCTTGTACTTAACATTGGCTTTGTCCAATATGTCATGGACCTGTAAGCGGATGTGCCAAATTTGATCAATGAAGTTTTTAGCCCTATCGGTTTCAGACTAGACATGGGCCGAAGCTGCCTGAGTAGATGCAAATGGTATGGCCACATCAATGGGACATAGCGGTTGGAATCCCAACCCCACCTAAAAGGGGTTGTGTCTAGTTTAGCTATGGAGATCTATGTTCTTGTTGTGTTAGACATAGGGAAGCCTTTCATCTCATGTGCGAGGATGCTTCGATTCGTACATGTGCATAATGTGTACGATAATCATGTTGACAACCTTTGTTTGGCCATCATTTTGCGGGTGGAAAGTCATGGACTTAGTGAGCTTGGTATCTAGCATTGACCAGAGACTTGACCAAAATGTACTTAGGAACTTGCTATCTTGATCTGAGATAACAGACTGTGTGATCCCAAAGTGTACCCACAGTCGTTCAAAGAAGAGCTTAGCAGTGGCTTTTGTTTTGATACTCTTCTTGCAAGCCACCAGAATGGCCATCTTAGAGAATCTGTTGATTACCATGAAAACGCAGTCTTTGCCATGCTTAGATGAAGGAGGCCCAACATGTAATCTATGGATATGGATTCCCAAGGTCGACTAGGAGTAGGAAGAGGAGTGTATAGACCTTACTTCTTGATGGTCGGTTTGGCAATGATGCAAGCAGTGCAGGATATTATGCACTTCCTAAAATCTTGTCAAAGGTTCGTCCAATAAAAATAATTTTGTAGCACTGCCATTTTTTTCTCTACTCTGAAGTGTCCAACGACCCGAATGTAGTGTGCCAACCAAACCATCTTGGAATTCTTGCTTGAAGGAACACAGAGGTGTCCTAGGTGACATAAAAGTGTACCCTGAAGGTAAAAATTGGGAACTTGATTTCCTTTTAGGAGTGTCCAGTATGTGTTTCCAAATTCTGGATCACTCTTATACAGATGCAGCCACACTAAAGTCTCGTGCCCACAAGAGTAGAGCACAGTGGTCAGTGCCATGACCGATGGTCAACTGAGGCAGCATGCAACATTATTGGTGCTTCCCTTCTTGTACTTAATCTTCAAGTGGAACTGTTGCAGGTATGTGGATCATTTTTTATTGTGATCATTCTCCAACTACCCTTGTGTCTGTATGAATTGCAGGGTTCGGTGGTCTATTTGGATGATCGTTTACTTCCTCATAATGTAATTCTTCCATTGTCGGCAAGCCTGCATAATGGAATGCATCTCTTTGTCATAGGTGGGATACTTTCATACTATGTATGAAAGTGTCTCACTGTGATATGCCACTAGATTCCCCTACTAAGTAATAATTGCACCAATAGCATAGTCAGAAGCATATGTCTCGATCTCAAATCGTTGTTGTAGGAATGGTAATGTGAGCACTTGTGTAGAGCAGAGGAAATGCTTCAACTTGGAAAATTCCTTTTGATGGGATTCATACCAAAATCATTTTTCTTTCGCTCCACCCTTCGTGACTTGACTCAAATGCCAAGTGATATGAGATATCCCCAACACGAACCTGCAGTAGATATTGGCAAGACACAAAAAGCTACGAAGCTCTGTTAGAGTGGTTGGGGTTGGCCAACCCTAAATGACTTGTATCTTGGTTGGGTCCACATGCACACCCTGTTCATCAATGTTGTACCCCAGATATTGAACCTTGGTCATACCAAAAGTGCATTTCTCCAAATTGGCACACAACTTGTGTTGTCAAAGAGTTTGGAGGACTTGTTGAATATGGCAGAGGTTATCTTCCCAAATTTGGCTAAATATCAGGATGTAATCCAAATACACCACCATGAATGATTTGGTGAAGGGTCGCAATATGTCATCCATCAGCCTCATGAAGGTTGCGAGGGCATTCGTCAACCCAAAAGGCATGACCAGCCATATGAAGAGGCCCTCCTTAGATTTTAAGACAGTCTTCCACTTGGACCCGCCTATTCCACTTGGACCCCCACTATTGTTTCTTTCAGTTTTTCAGTTTCCTTAATTGTAGCACAGTTTACTATTTTTGGTATTTTTTTGGGTCCTAAACTTCTGGAGCCATTTTAAGGTCCTAAACGACATTTTCTTTGGAAAACGAGAAAACATGAGTCTTTGACTCATGTTTTTGTTAGAAAATTGTAGTCCTAGGATGGATATTTATAACGAGGTATTGTGCACGTTAAACGGAGATCGTATGCCAAAGTTACGACCCCGAGAAGTTGATGTACCAATTTACCCCAACGAGGCCCACATATTTGGTGATTCATCTCCTAGGGTTATGTTTTTGGATGTTTATGGTTTTCCATTATTTCTCAATAATAAATAGGCCTTTGAGCCTCATTGTAACACAGTTCAAAGGCATGTAGCTGCCACATCTTTTCTTAGAGATACGCTACCATCACCCAAGATAGTTTATTTCCATTATGTTTGTAAGCATATTTCATTTCTTTGATATTAATTAAATGAAGTGTTATTTCTCCTGCATCTTTGTATTTATGGTTATATTTGTATTTTGTTGTGTTCCTATTTAAGTTCAAATCAATGGTATTAGAGTGGTTTTCTCTTTATTTGTTTTTCTTTGCATGTTCCCAACGAGGCCAGGTTATAAGGAGTTAGGGATCGAACTGGTTGATCATTTGCAAGACCAGCCTTACAAACCCCGACTGCCTCCCATGGTGGAAGAAAAGAAAGACGAGGGAGCGAGAGATCCTTTCAAAATATTGCTCGAAGAATCCCTCGAGCGACAAAGGAACGCGATGATGGAAAAATTTGCCTAGATCCTTCTGCAGATGCCTAGAGACAATGCATCTTCGTCCGACAGTCACTCTGAAGGCGCCACTCCCTTCAAGGTACAAGTCAACTTTTACATTCTCATATTTGAAGGCTAGATAGATGGTTAAATATGTTGGAAGGATATTTTTTAGTTCATGATTTTTCTAATAGGGAAAAGATTAATTTTGCGCTCTTCAAATCCACTCCCCATGTCAAGGACTGGTGGGAAACCTACTAAAAATTGAGGGATGAGAGAGAACCCTCACTGTATTCAACAAGACCCACTTGGAATTCTTTCTGAGATGCCATCAAGGAAAAATATTACCCCATGGGGAGCTTTGAGGACAAGTACATACAATGGACTATGTTGTGACAATAAAGGGATCACGATGTGCATGAGTGCACACAAAGTTGGGTATCAAAGATTTGTAGAAACATCTGGTGATTAGTACTGCATTTTTTTGCACAAATACATACAGGAGGAAATGGAGTTCCTCAACATCTCCTTGCTTGATGCAACATACCGATATGCTACCAAAATTGAGAAAAAATTTAAACAAAAGAAGCAAGACTTTGGATCTATGGATCTGAAGCAAGGGAAAGGCACCCCCAAATAAAATAACAAAGGACAGATCCAAGGTGGGGCGACCTAGGACAACCCACCGAAATTGCAAGAGAAGAACAACACCACGAATACAAAGAAGGACATGGGAAAGTCATGTTAGTTCCATAAGAGCCCCACTCACAACACAAGTTAGTGTCGGGCCAAGCAGTCACTAGTGGCCGAGCTAAAGGCTTATGAATCAGATGCATGCTCTGACTCTGAGTCAGAACTCGACAAGGGAAATGACAAAGGGAAGAATATTATTGACGCACAGCCTAGTGACATCATTTCCACCACCAAGATCCAAAAGGATGAATCGCCAAATCAGTGGGGTAAATTGGTACATCAACTTCTCGGGGTCGTAACATTGACATACTATCTCTGCTTGACATGCACAATACCTCGTTAGAAATATATATCCAATGACTACAACTTTCAACTACAAACACAAGTTAAAAACTATTGTTAGCCCATTTTCCAAAAAAAGGTCGTTTAGGGCCTCAAAACTGCTCCAGAAGTTCAGGACCCAAAAAACTACCAAAAATAGTAAATTGTGCTACAATTAAGGAAACTAAAAAACTAAAAGAAATAATGGTAGGGATCCAAGTGGAATAGGCGGGTGACCACCAATATCCACCTGAATCATTTGACCAGGGATGTTACACCACATTCCCAACATTATTATTTACCTAATCCCCTATCTTTCCTTGCCCTTGGCCACCAACTCCTCTAGCTCTACTACTAGTCCTTTTTAAGTAGGGATGAGCCCTACGTTATTTTGTAGGCAACCCAGAGGTTGCACTAGTAATCCTAGAAACCTTGTTTTGTATTCCTTGGGATTCATATTGCAATGTCCCCCTTTTATTCTTACACCTTCCTTGGGGGATTCCTTCTTTATATTTTCAGCAACCACCATTTGGCTTTTCATATTCATCATCCTCTGGATATATTTGGCCAAACTGGTGGTTGCTTCCATAGTGGTGGGTTTCCACATGGAAACTTTCACTCGAACCAAAGGATAGAACCCATGTAGGAATCTTTCATCCTGATGTTTACCATCTTCCATATAGTCCACGTGATGGACCAACACATAGAATTTAGCTCCATAGTCTTCGATAGATCTACCATTTTGTTGCATTTCATGGAAAGGTCGTATTTGTTTGTGTTTGTATTCCTCTAATAGGTACCTGGTTCTGAAGGCTTCCTCGAACATATACCAAGTAACTTTCAATGGGGTGGCTTGCATCTTCGTCTCTTCATTTACCCACCAGAATAAAGCTTTTCCTTTTAGTATACTCATTGTTATTCGGTCCTTTTCCTGTGAAGAGTGTGCCTTAAATCTAAGTGCTCTCTTGGCACTAATTACCCAAGCTTCTGCTACTAAACCTCCTTCTTGACCTGTGAACTCTGGTAGTTTGGATTTTTGGACTTATGTCATAATATCGAGTTTTGTTTTCCTATCTTCGGCATTGAATTGAAAATTTAATTATTTTCTTTGTTTTTATTCCAACTCCCTTCCTTGACCTTGATCATTCCTTTGACTTTGACCTTGGCTGGTGACCCAATACTTAAATATGGTTCTCATTTCCCGAAGGGAACATAATATGGCTTGTTTCGTGGGGGTTCCAATCTCTACAGTGGTTGGAGGTGGGGTTTCCACCTCCGGGGTGACTTGGGTTTGTCTTTGATGTTTAGGAGCCATGATTCTTTTGTATTGAACCAAGTTGAATTCCACATCACTTACAGTGTTACATTATATCAAAGTTCACACTTACACAAAATATTGCATTGCGGCGATATAATAAGACAATCAATAATCATGAAAGTTAAACATTGTTAATGCTTTAAAATTCTTTTTAAATTTAACTACAATTGCAATTATATACACTTCAATTCATTTCTATAATTATCTAATTTACTTTTCCACAAAGCAAATGAAATGCTCTTCTTTTATCATTAGTATACATTCGAACTACTTATTAGATTAAATCAATAACTACGTACATTCCAAATATTATTACTAACTATATTGAAAATTTCATTCAATGATTATAAATTAACCATGAAATTCATAACATTCATAAATTCACAATTAATCAACTATCAATAATCAATATATATAAAATATTCTAAAAATAATTTATGAAATTTCTCTCCAATCATATATTTAATTAACTCACTTATAAATATATCACATAGAAATAATTAAAATTTGAATTTTATATCGACCATTTTATTAATCCATAAATATAGGTAACCCTATATAATATTTGTTAATATACAATAATTTCATATTCCTACCTGTCTATTTCAAAAAGAATGATAATTAAATAAATTAGACTTAACACTTTTACATATATTGTAAAAAACTAACACTTCAAAATAATTCATCATCTAAAAATATAATTTTATATTCATTATCTTCAATGACAATTTAATAGGTTGTGTTTCTCATTAGGTTGTCTATTCATTTTTATACTTTTCTGTTATTGAAATATATGATTATCATAAGTAATTAATAGGTCACAACTATTTAAAAACAACTTTTTTTTAGTGACATCTTATATTTATTTAACATAAAGTTAACTAAGGTTATAACACTTAGTTTCTATTAAAAAATGTTCAGCACAAATTTCATTGTTTATATATATATCGATATCATTTGCTCGAAGTGTGGAACTGTTTTTAGATTATTTGAACTTTTTAGTTATTTTACCATACATATATATATCATTTGCTCGAAGTGTGGAACTGTTTTTAGATTATTTGAATTTTTTAGTTTTTTTAACCAAATATTTGTAACTGGGCAAATATGAAGTAAAGGAGGAGATACCGAAATTGAAACTATTCACGAAAAATTGAAAACCCTAAATAGACCAATCTCACTCAAAAAGACCACCTCATTGATACAAAGGTTAGAAAAAGAAATAAATATACTGAAAATCCATAGTATATGTAAACATATACGGCCCAAAAAATAATTGCTAAAAACAATCTATTTACCAATATAATCTTGTCTTTTCCTAGAAACAATATTTACCAGCACATAAATATAAAATTAATGTATCAAAATAAAGTGCTTATTAAAATTATTATTAATTATTGTAATGACCTCCCTCGTATTATTAAATACTTACGCAATAATTTCGCATAAATATAATAAAGGTTATGAAGGAAAAATGGAAATCACTGGGTGTGGAGCTGGTCAATGATGAACAATAGTATTATTTGTTTCCCTAATTTAAGGGAAAAAAAATGACAGAGCTTTGGTCGAAGTTAGAATATCTAAGTAATTTGGCACTTGAATTTAATGATTTTTTAGCTCAATTTTTGTCTTTTATTTAGCATGGAATGTTTTTTCAATTGTAAGCATTGGTGAACGTATTGCACCAAGAGTGTTGCAACTCCCAAGGGCTCCTCAACTCTAATTATCAACTCAGGGTTCGTATAAACGTAGAGGTGACAGTACTATATGCACAGTAGATGGGATTCTACTCATGTTGCCCTTAACTATCGCATTAGATCAAAAGTGCTTAGAGACCATTCCTCCTACTAAATTAGAATCAAAGATTGTTGATGAAAGTACAATTAAACGCTACTTATAACTATGAAAGGGAAAATTCCATTGACTCAACTTTGTAAATGCTAACTAATCAATTCATGAAAGGATAAAGGCTAAACTACTTACAGAAAGAAAGCTATATGATCTCGCAACATTCATCAAACTACCAAATCTATTTTACAGAAAAGAAGCTATTTTCTCTTGCATAATTTATCAAACTACCAATCAGAATTGCATGTACCATCTACCTAGTTCACACATGCTTGTAAATCAGCAACCTACTTGCATCCTATTTATGATAAAAAAAACTAACTCTACTTTGTTTTTGCAGTGAAGAAAAGGAAGGTTTGGAGTGGCCTAGGAGCTTCCCCTGATCATAAAAGCACATCTTGGGGTCATTATTCATCTATAATAAGGCAAAGTTGTAGTGGAGATCAAAATTGGTGAAGGAAAGTGGTCCTACAGGCTTGCTATAGGTGGTTGCTACAGGAACCCTGTAGCGGCTACAAGAAGTTACAAGAGGGCTTCTAAGAGGGTTTTTAGGTGGGGAATGAGGTCCTGAAGGTATGGAGAGGTGGATCAAGGTTGAAGCAAAAGAATGGAGGTTGGGGTAAGCCCCTAGCCAAGCTCAGGGCCTCTCAAAGGCTTGTCTTGCACTAGAAGGAGTGCCCACGGTGTCTTAGAGTTATTAGGTAAAATGAATATGAAAACAAAATTTTGAAGAAGGGCTTTAGATATTAGAAGAAGTGATGGAAGAGTCCAAGGTGGGGTTGAAGGAGGTGCCCTTCCCTGCAGATGAACACATCCCTATAGTTAGTCACACAAATGCATCCATTTATCATTAACAAAATGAGATAACTTATGATGGAAAAGTGGAGTTGAATTTAAATGGCATCTATTCTATGCTTATAATCATTACTCAAATCACAAATCTAACTCCTATACTACGTAAAACAACTATGAAGCAAGGAAACTATCATGCATCTACTTCCAAGAAATCATAAACATAGTATTTTTTACTGAGACTATGAATGATTCCAACCAATCTCCCACAAGAGAGGTGGTGCAGAAGCTTCCAATCAAAAATCTATGTAACTAAACATTTACTTAAATGAAATAAAGTTATGAACTACTTAAAACTAAAATCATAACACTAAACTATTTCCAAGAAATCATAAACATAATCTTTTTGGAATGTGGTTGTGCATCCTTCCACTCATGCTCCCACAAGAGAGGTGATGTAGAGGCTGCAACCACAGGTTTTGATGGATTACTCTCTACTGAAATGCAAGAAACTAAGAAATAATTGAAGCTAATAGAAACACAAATACACAAGAGGGACCTAATCCACTGGTTTGGACCCAAACCCAAGAGCCTCGTCCCTATGGAACTAACTCAGATGTAGCTCAATGACCAACTCCTCATTATCATAAAGTAAAAGTCTTATACATCAGTTAAAAGTTCAAAATAACAGTGTCAAACTCTTGAGCTCAACAGCAACCTAGCCAAAAAAAAAATTTGAATCCTAATGAGCTCTTCTCCTTGTTTATTTATACAAGAGGTTAGCTGCTAGCAACTCCCTAGGAAATAGGAGTGATTGTCTCCTTCAATTCGAGAGTGGTGGACCTTGTCCTTCATTAACTCTCACTTGCACTAGTAGTGACTTGGCTGCCAATGACTTCGAGTTGATGAGAGAAAATGTTGTGATCTTAGGTTGATTTAGGGAGTTAAGGAGGTGGAAAACCCCCTAGATTCTCTCCTTGTTTCCTCCTTCGAGCCGCTGCATAGAAAATATCTCAAAAATTCTCTATTCCCTGCAATTAAACCACATTAGGCCACATGCTATGAAAAACACCTTTTATCCTTCTTACTAAGCATAATATCATTAAAAATGTGAATAAATGTGAGAAAGAGATATCTCTAAGGCTTGATGATGGCATTATGACCCTTATAATGTACCTATTGATGAGCCTCATCAAGGATTACTACTCACTTAGCATGTCAATTCAATTCCTTAATCGAGCATTGTCACCTTGAAGAGCTTTTACCTTACTGATTTGGTGCTAATACATTTTACCGAGCATTTTTATTTACATTGACACATAATTTTGAGTTTTCTACTCTCTAATCCAAGAATAAAATATAAGTAACCAAAACACAACAAAATAAATTTGTAATTTTTTTTCTTACTACCCTTTAGATTTTTAATCATTATATTGTTCGGTCATAATCTTCCCTCTTTAACAATATTCAATCAACTATGTTAGAAAAATCAAGATATAAAATTCTTAGCAAAATGGGGAAGGGACCTTTTGTCATCTTTTGGAATGTTGGGACCGAGAAGTAAAGGAGTTTGTGGCCGTGAAAATTATTCGCAACATACATAAATATCCTAATGCAACAATGATTGAAATTAATGTTCTTAGTGCTCTCTACAAACATGATAAAAGGTAGCTCACGATGTATCCAGATAAGGAATTGGCTTGATTTTTTAAACCACATGTGTATTGTGAGTATTATGGAAAAAATCCATCAATGTTAATACAACTGAATAGAGACGAATTACATAGAGTCATTGCATTTGTTCTATAGATGTAGGATTTGGTTGTGGGTCCTATAAGCGTCACTGAGTAAATAGTAGGTTGAGTGTTCAAGTTTTTCTTTCGATGAATTTAAATGTTGTTAATAGATATGTGAGAATCTTGGACCAAGCTTATTCGATTTTATATGAAAAAAAAAATATTTCCCATTTCCTGTTGATATAGCCCGGGAGTTTGGTCGACAACTTCTGAAATCTGTAGCATGTGTGTAGCCAAGACTTGCACTTGTAGCTCTCCTTTTGCATCCTATGGATAACTCGATTTTGCAGTTGATTTGGGTTTTATGCACTACGAGGGATTAGTTTTTCATTGATTCCTCTACTTATATGTAGTGGCCTCAATATTACAATGCTTTCATCCTTTCATATGCAATTATTTGGATCGAGGATGCTTATTTTTTTGTTGGTTTATGCTAAAAGTTGTATGGCATGGTGTAATTCCACATGTCTAGAATTTTTAGTTGACACTTGGTTCCATTTTGTTTTTTTTCTTCTATGGCAAATATGCGTGAATGGAAATAAGGATTGGGAATTGTAGAATCTATATAGTAATAGCCACCATTTCAAATCGGCAAAAAAGTAACTCTCAATGAATTTTGAGCTCAATAATGATTTTTAATTCAATCAATGATGTAGTAAATTAGATTATCCATAGAAATTTTAAAGGACATATATTATTAAAAAGAATGGAGAAATTCTTAAGGTGTTGAAATATTTCTGAAGTTAGCCATGGATGATACTACTAAGGTTCTCTATTAAATATATAGGGAGTTTTCTCTTATGGAAGCAATAAATGCAATTCAAGAAACAATTGAAGTTTTCTACATTAAAATATCTATAAGTCCTAAGGATTTGAACCTTTCTCTAATACCATATGTAAAAACTTCGTTTTAAAATATACAAATAATTACATCAATTTATATTCAATTAATAATCAACACCCAATTATTCAGCTATTTAACATAGAATTTTCAAAAAACACGAATAGATACGACTTACTTGTATCGATGATATTCCTTACTTGTGATTTTGGAGTTGAATGCTCTTTGAATTCTGCTAACCACAACAAATGTTTTGGAGACCAATCTCCACCCAAATGTAGGCTCAACTATATGTAATATTTCTACAGTTGGTCACCCTCGAACCCTCAATCAACGTACTACTGCCAAGGAATCCTTTGTCTCACAACACTTTTCTCCCAAGAGAATGGATGAATCTCATCCTCCTCAATGTCCATTAAATAGACCAAAAAATGGAAAGGGGTCAGCATGCACACATTTCATATGTCAACATGCAACTTTTATTTCTTTATTTTAAGTTTTACTTAATTTAATATTTCTCTTAATTTAACTTTTTCTTATTTTATTCATTTTTGCTTTTTGTTAACTTTACTTATTTTTAATATTTTTGTAGTTTACTTTTATATATATTTATTTAGAAATCCATTTTATTATTTATTATTTTATTTATTTATTATTATTGTATTCTTTTCATTATTTATTAACTATATACTAATATTATCTTTTCTTTAGTTTTTACTATTTATTTACCATTATTATATTTTATTCATTTACTTATATTTTAATATTATATTATTTATGTATTATTATTATTATTATTATTAGGGGACATTACATTCCCTACATGGTAATCCAAAAGCTTTTCTACAACAGTGATGCCTTTTTCAAGAGACTAAACCTTCTACCTCTTTACTTCAACTTGTGCCCATGGTTACAACCCAGTCATAAAGTTAAACAACTTATCTCTCTCAACCATATCTTGAAGCTCTAACATCAAACTTGAATAATTTCGAATGTATACTTGTAGGCTCCCTAACTACTTGATGATCTTCACCTTGGCCTTTACACTCCAAGTCTCGTCTTTCATTCCAAGGTGAGCTATCAAGGTTTCCTTCATCTTCTCCCATGTGGTGATGTCATCCACAATGTTCCCGAAGATGTCTTCTCCACCACATATTCTCATCTTTGGCTAGAATGGAACAACAATGCTTACATTCGCTTCATGAGAAGTCACTTGCAATCGGTCCAAGTATTGCTCCATGTCCCAAATAAATTATCTGTGTGTTCCTCACACCATCATACAATTCCAATTCCTTGATTTTCATATGGAGGTGACTTCCAACTAACCCTGCCCAAAAAATTTATTCAAAACTTCAATTTCTTCCTTCATAGTGGATAAGTCATTCACAACATCATCCAACCTATCCAATCTATCATATGCATCATATATTTGGTCAACATTTGTAGCAACATCATCGAGCTCGTCCACTCCTCATAGAACCATCCCATATATGCAACTAAATTCTCCTTTCATATCATCATAATTTGCCTTATATCCTTTGATTGCTCCTACAAGTTGACTCAAATTTTATTCCAAGGCCTTTATTTACTAGCCTTGCTACTTCATGTACTTGGCTCTAGTGAGAAACATCCTGAAGAAGGTTGGCATTGCAAATATTCAACGAAACAACTCTAATAGAAATTTTCGCGAAGTGGAAGTTATATCTCTATACTTGACTTCTTCAAGAACTGACATACCCCCAGGGCACACCTTCGACCTTAAGGTTCCTAAGTCCCCTGACGTGTGCGTAGTTAGCATGTTTTCTTCCCAATTGGTTAAACAATTTGGGCTTACTAACTCCCGAATATGCCTCTATCCTATGTACCCTGTACGTAAACTAGATATCTTAGTTATGGAAATAGTAATTTACCTAAGTACAGTACAATAGACCTTCACAATAATTCCACCGCTTATACAATTCTACATTTTTTTCTTCATTCACCATAATAATTTGCTTTGGTTATTATGCAAATTCTTCAACAATATAATCTTCAACATAAAACGATAATATATAATAGTGCACAAGTATGGCAACAATATAACATGGGAGGGGAAACTCCCAAATAAGGTCTCTCCACACTTCTATTAAACTTCAATTCAATTTCATTCCAAAAAACAACTTCACAAGTTTGTTGGGTTGAACCCTCAAGCGGTTTTCTATCACAACTCATAGAGAAATATAATGTATATAAAACCAAGCTTTTACCCTATGGTTGATAGCTCACAACCTCCCAACAAAGCCATGAACCAATCCCCAAGATTCTGTCCTTTGACTTGCATGAACTCTCTTACAGAAATATGATTTCCATCTCTTCTTTAGGCTCAGCGGGTGAGCCTCATAAGTCTCAAATTAGCTCTTTCATTTTTCCTTCACTCCTCTTGTTTATATGGTTCTTCTTCTTAGTTGGTTTGAGTTTGTTGGATGATTCCTATCTAACTAGGATGCCTAATATATAGGCGCCTTTCCTTGTTTGATTTTTTGTTTCCCAACATGGGTTGACTCCAACTCATGCATGGCCAAAGGTTCCATTGTGCGGCCTTTCATGCATTTTATGACTTGGAAGACACCTTCATCTATTCTTCTTCATGTCTGCTTACCCTCATGCCGCACCTATCATAGGCTTGTTTTCATCACATGGTACCCTTTCTCCTCACAAAAAACCCCTTCGTTCTACCTTTGTGTACACCTCTCACATATCACATGTCACCCAATGCATTTTCCATATGGGCACCCTCACCCATCATACGATTTCCATCCCATATCTTAGAGTGATCCCATCATGCATCACAAGTCCATCACATTGCATGCCTCTGGTATTCCCATCGTGCATGACTCATCATTGCATGAAAATATTATGTGACTCATCACACGACTTGCCTTCACACAATCCATCACACGACTTTAGTTTTTCTCCACTTGGGTGCACCTTCGTGCATGCTCAAGCCTAAGGGCTTGACATGGGGGTTAAAACACACTTTCGCCTTAGAAGAGATAAAATAGATCTAGCACATGCTAATCAATAGCCGTGATGGGCCATCAGACTCTAGCATGCTCAAGCATTATAGTAGCCTCCCACACTTGATGGGTTCTAACAACCACGATCATTTTGATCAGACGACCTAGATCCCATATCAAATTACAATTTGCATGATTTTTAATGGCATCCTTTTACTATGATGATATCAAATGAACCCCATCTCCCTATATTAATGGATGAGATCTAGCATCACATTATAACTTATGTGAGTTTAACCCCACCTCCTGCTCTAGATCTATGGTCACCATCTTCTTGATCGACTGACCTAGGTTTTACCACTCGGTCATTGATGTCATCACTTACGTAATAGTGTTAGGTCATTCCATTTTTGATGTCCCCCTAACACATGATCCTTCCACCTCATTCTTGACATTAGCACAAATTTTAAATTTATTTATTTATATGATTATATTTTTCTCTCATGGAACTTTGTTTTGACGAAAGTTTTCCCCATGAGTAGACAACAACTTTTCGTATGAATTTTGATGAAAATATTCATCATAACCTAACAAAAAATAATTATGTTATTAATCTCTTGTAACCATGATCCTAACACCAAATTTAATGGTGGCTGATGAAAATTTGTGTAGTGCCAATAAAATACTTCCTCGTCTCCGTGAATTCTTTTTTCATGCAATTTAGCCAATTGCTGCTAGATTTTCCCATGATTTCACAATTTTATGAATTTGTAACACAATTTAATTCATGTTTATGTGTTGTGCTTGCTAAAGTCACTTTTAATTGAGTGATTTAACCATCGCATGTTCTTATGAATTATATTGAACAATTTGTAGACAACCTATAACTTTGTCCTAACTTTGCTCCAAATTGATTTTTTGGCCCAAGTAAGCCTAGTGCAGCAACCTGGGCTCTAATACCACCTTGTAACGCCCCCAACCCCAAATCGGGAAATGCTACTACACCAGCACTGCTTAAATTTGTAAATTTTCATTATGTAAGCGAGAAACCCTAACCCTGCCATGGCAGCTCATGTACCTGGAAATACACAATTAGCATGAATGCAGTGTTAAATTCCATTACTACAGTGTTAAAACACATATAAATCATAAACAAATAAATGAAAAATAGGATCATAATGGAAATTATAGTTAACCAACGCATACAATTCCCAATTAGGGTTTTGAAATAGTGTCACATAAATAGAATAAACAAACATGAATATTTATTTGAAAAGGAAAATTGATTGTGGTACTTCCATGTTCCACCTAGCCATAGACTGTGTGGTTCTTAATTCTCAACCACAGGTCAACCTTGAGTTAGAGCCTCAACTCCATGGGAAACAGTTGGAACCTTAGGACCAAATAACAAACACTAGCCAGGGAACCAATCCCTAGCAACCTCAATCTCCCATCACAAGTTCATGCTCCCATGACTTGCACCCAAATCGTGCAGCCAAAGTCCCTTAGTGATTTCCACTGCCCAGGGTGCATTACAACTAGTCAGGAATGGTCTTAACCTGTATCTCCAAGATTTATGCTTCTCTCCAAGCATACATGGACCCTTATGTCCAAACCAAATAACCCCTTAGTCAGCTACAAGGTCCAAGCCCAGGAGTCACTGACTATCTCTATATTTATTTCACATAGAAATATATGGATACCCAAGCCATAAACTAGAGTCGTCGAGCTCACAGAGCCACCAAGATGCATCATATCCGACATGGTTAACTAAATAGTGACACCTCCATTAGTTCGGGATTCCAAGCCCAGGGCTCACTCACCAACCCCATTTAACTCCATTCCTTCACAGAAAAACATAAAAATTTTATATGCATGGCTTTATCTTGTTATGTGAAACCCTCTAAATCCATGTGTGCCTTAGTTTCTTTTCACCAAAAACACTTCACAATTGTTGCCCTTGTCCATGGAGTTGCACACCCCCATACTCTTTACTGTGGAGTGGGTTCCACAACCAACCATTATTTTATTAATATATTTTTATTTACAACATAATTACAGATCCATGCTCTCTGGCCTCACAATCCATAAAGGTGTGTGTGTGTGTGTGTGTGTGTGTGTGTGTGTGTGTGTGTGTGTGTGTGTGTGTATTCGCAGGCACACTTTCTCAAAAACATATAAAGCATATATACATGGACACACAGGCACCCAAAATAACCTTAGGTCACTAACCTATCATTCACACATTTCCATCTCACCAGCCTAAGTATCATTTGTACATACATTTTTATCAATCAGGTCAGGCATGGGGTATAACACACTCCATGTATGTTTATTAAGGAGGAGAAGAGAAGGAGATTCCTTTCACTTGTGGGAGACAAGTTTTGAATCCAAGGAGGAATTTATCATGCTAATGCTCACTTATTGGGGATATTTGGTGTTTTCTATGGTTTCTTGGTTTTCCCTAGATAATTTTTTGGAGAGCTTTGAAAAAATTCATCATCTTATGATAGATTGTGAGTATGCACACAAAATTCATTTTACCATATATATATGAAGTTTTAAATGATCCAAAATTATATGATTATATCATGTTTTTTTATCTTACATTTTCTTCTTGATTTTGTAATTTCTAACACTTATTCATGTTGGTTTTACATAACATAGGATTGGAAGTGTTGCATGATTTATCATGTATCTTCAAATATAATAGAGTAGAGTTACTGATGTAAATCTTCAATCATTTAAGTGATTTCATACCTAGTTTAAGCTTGGCAAAGGATAGGTTAAACCCATAATAAATGGATAGGTTAACACAATATATAGGTAAATATAGCATAGGGATATCAGACCCAACACAGCTAGAAAAATTCTTCACTACTTAAACCTTTGCCTATATTTTTGGTCCATGAATGATTATGGGAGGTGATGAGCCTATTCCAACCCTTCAAGGATGAAATTTCTAACTATGAATTGTTTACATTTGATAAATAGAGAAATAAAGTAATCAAATAGAAACATAAAACGAGGGAAATCAACATGGATTTAGGTGGTACTCACCACTAATATTATGGTGATGGTTATAAGAAAATTTGGTTCGCTTTCCTTCACTTTTATTGGATTGGTTATCATTCAAGCTTATGTAAATGAAACAATTTATGTATAAAATAATATGAGGAGATATGAAAGAAAATACATGTTGTAAAATGTTAACTGTTATATGTGTAGCAAGTATTAAACAACAAATATTGTTTATTATGCTTTTAGAGTTCAAAATCAATTGAATAATGTTCAAATAGATTTGTATGATAAATCTTTCCATGTGAAAGACTACAAACATGATATTGTTGATGTGATGGCATGCATTTAGGCTTAGGATATTTCATATTAGCAAGCTCAATTTAAATTTGGTAAGGTTAAAAATTGGCAACCCTCTTGGAAATAACTACCTACAAAAAATTAATGTTTTCACACTTGAAACATTTGAAGAAATAGACTTTGGGTTAAAATACTAGAAACTTGTTTCCAGTAACATGCTTAAGGGAGTTACGATATAATAGTTTTTACGAAGTCATAAAAAATATCACCAATACTTTCCACTTACCATATTTTGGACCAAAATTTAATTTCTTTTCTATATGAGATAGTGTTACATAGATTAGAAGAACACAAAAATTCAAATAGAAAATGTATCAACTCCCTGATGGGCCTATAAATTAGACATAAATTAAGGCCCATATAACCTTTATTAGGCACATAAAATATATATTAATTCTCTCCTTCTACACTTAATAATGTTTTTTTAATCTTTAATATGTTCTTAGGAAATTTTAGAAATAATTGCATGTTTGTGCCTAATATTATTTATTTTTGAAGAATATTGTGAGAATATTGGGCAGATTATGAAGATTTGGAGAAGGATATAATTTAGGGACTTGCTCCCTACTACTGGAAGATCAAGATTGGAGAATAAATGAACAAAATATCATGAAATTATTGAGAAAATCTAGAGTAATTCTGGAACTCCAATGATTGAGAAAATCTAGGAATGTGTTCCCTGTCATTTAATGTAGATTCCTAGTGTTGAGAACCAAATCCACTATTTGAGGGATTTTAGAGGGGAAAGCTTCCTCCTTTCAAGGATAATTATTCCTCATCATTTTTTGTAGGTAAAAAATCGAATTAACCTCTAGGGGCATGTATTGTTTAGTCTTATTGTGGACAAAACTTGTTGTTTAGCAGCTCCACTTTCTTTTCTTGCAGGGATGTACTTGGACTGATACAATAATGAAGATTGATGTCATTTTTAGCTTCTAAGGAATGTTTTCTTCCATAGGACTCTAATTCTTCCTTGGGCTTGGCCATCCCAGAAGCCTCAGAACCATCTTTCACAATTTCTTTATGTTCTTGTCACTTCTTATTCACATGCATCTCATATTTATGTTTTGCATATTTCTGTATTTAGTATTGCATCTTTTCTTGTTATAGGATTGAGTTAAATGATTGAAGTGAGTTATTTTGCAAGTTTTTTACAGGTTCGACAAAATCATTATTCATCCTTGTAATAAATTTTGAAGGTTATATTAATCATTAAGCTACTTGGATTTGGTTACTAGTTCACGAATATAAGAGTTCTGGAAATGCCTTGTAACGAAATAGTAGTAAATTTCTGCTATTTCTTAGAATCGGTTAATGAGCTTCATTTTACTTTATTCCACTTGGATTAGGTCATAATAATGTTAAAGTTAATAACATAATATACCCCATTGCATATGTCATTTATTAGGTTAGGCATTTGATAGATTAACTAGCTCACTAGTTCTTGAATTTCCAGATTTTAGAGTAGTAATTTTCTGTTTTTTTTTAGCACGTGTGAATAGGGGTATTTTGGAGTTATTCCACTTGGAATGGAGACCTAATACATCATACTTAATAAATAAAAAATTCTCATCCCATTTGAATTTTATTTACTAATTCATTCGGTGAATTATTTCCAAAACATAACCTCTTGTAGCAAAAACAAAACTCCTGTAGCACGCGTAAACTCGACCAGATTTTCTCCCAAACCTTGATTTTTGTCTCTTAGGCTTGATTCATGACCCCTAGGATATAAATACATGATTTATGAAGAATAAACACCACTTAGGACATGAATTTTTACAAAGTAGATTAGGCTTATTTACTTGAAATCATGCTCTTAGGATTTCAATTACAAATTGTTGTTCTTGCCTATGATTAATTTCTTTTCAAAGAAACACTTCCATTTCTACAATTATTTTAGGCTTTGATTTCATGACATTCACTCCGTTACATCATATCAACAAAAGAAGGACACATTGTATGCTACACATATAGTGTTGATACCTCTTAAGTTTGTACGAACCCCGAGTTGATAATTAAAGTTGGTAGCCTTGGGAGTTGCAGCGTTTTTGTTGCAATACTGAGGCTCATCACTTTTTGGTGCCATTTTCGGGGAGGTGTAAAATTATGCATTGATTTCTTCCCTAGTTGAGACATTTCTTTTACTTTCTGCAAATACAAAAAAATTCATTATGCATTAGAGAACTTTTGAGGTCTAAAATGGGCCTCCTAAGGAAAATGTACAACCAAAATAAACTTTATAAGAACCAATAGGATTCAAGATGATGATGTCAATCATGGGGGATGATTCACCATTTTTTGGGTAAAAAACTAAAAATATTAAAAAACAATAAAATAATAAAACTATTTTTTCAACTTGTATTTTTAACTTATCTCCCTAACGTTTTACTCAAATTTCAAGCAAGAGTAATTTTTGGATGCAAAATTTAATTCCTCATCCAAGGAGTACCCATGTTGTATAATTTCGATGGACCTTTCTACATGAAAAATGAGAAATACATGAAAAATGTGATTGCAATCACGTTTTTCATGTATTTCTCATTTTTCGCGTAGTAGGGTCCATCGAAAGTATGCAACATGGATGCTCCTTGGATGAAGAATCAAATTTTTCATCCAACGAGTATTCCCGCTTGAAATTTGAGTAAACCCATAGGGCTATAAGTTGAAAATACACTACAAGGAAAAGACCCTCTAGCGGAAGTTATAAAGGAGGTTTTTAGTGTTATAAAATTGGTCAAAATTGTCAAAAAACATATGCTACCACATCTGTTTCTGGTAATGGAGGTTTTGGCAGAGCTTTTAACGGAAATTCAACACAACTAAAAAAAAATGGGCGGCCGAACGTCATTACGGATTTTTTTTTCATCGGTGCTCTTATCAGGGTTTAACGCACCGGTGTGTATCAGTAGACAACGCACCGGGGCGGTCGAAGTAGAATGCACTGGGCCGTTAAGGAAAACAACAGCATCGGGCCTGGTGTTGGTGATACAACACACGGGGTCGTTCTAATTGGTCTTGGGATTTGAGCGGTGACCATAGCTCATATAAGCGCACCAGTGTGTGTATATTTATGACGCACCAGTGCTCCGTATCACAGAAAGGAACCGAGATTTATAATTGGTATCAGTATTCGTGCGGTGCACATGGCATCTACAAATGCACTGGTGCTTACAGATACATAAACGCCCCTGTGTGCAGTATCACACAAACGCATCAATATTTATAACTGGAATCATTATTAGTGCAGTGCCCATAGAATCATAAATGCACCGGTGCGCTGTCTACCGGTGCGTTTATGATTTTGATTATTTTAGAAACATCCACCTCTGACAGTTCAATTATTGTGATTGTTTTAAACTCATTATTCATCAAAAGTCGACACATCTTATAACAATATTCATATTAATTACATTTTTATTAATGCATTTGAATGTGTTGTTTGGATTAATTTCTATCTATCGCAGACTATGGTAATTTTTGATATGATATTATCTAAAGATTGACATATATATAATATTATATTCAATAATCATAATTAATTTGCAACAATGCGGCCGGAAGCAGCAATGGAAGCATGATAGAAGCGATAGGAGAATACAACAAAATAAATTAAACATATTTTATGATTTATATATATATGAATAGGAACGAATACTATCCATATAAAATGGGTGGTCATCCAATATACTTTATCTTTAATTGGTTTCATCATCCATTACAATCATTGTCATAGTTGCAAATCATTAAAAAATAAATATTGCTTTACGTTGTCTGGTCCCGTGATAATAATCTTAAGCTTGAATTTGCATATGAATATTACTTGTTTGATTCTTTTCAGGAATGTTGTGTTCATGACATTGATTGTTTTCTTCTTCTTCACTTTCCATCTACAAACATAAAAATAAACTGAAATGAGTGTATATACATTGGTGAGAATAATGAAAATTCCAATATTAAATAATATACATCAATGTAAATTGAAAAGAAAAATGATGTACCATAGCAACAATTGACTCATAAACTATACACATTCTTTCAAAACCATGTACCATGCCATCTTTCAAAATTTCATCTGTTGGCGCAATTCCATACTTTGTTTCCTACAAGTTTTATACCCCATAACAAATCATATACTTAATATAAAAGATGTTTTTGTTTTGTTAATTATAGACGAAGCTAATTAAAACAAGATCGATAGATGCTTACAAATTCCATAATTCAATTCTGATATGCCAACATATACTCACAACCCATATTTAACACAATTTCAATCAATTCGTCTGATGGTTCTTCTTTATATGTTAGCACCTGTTTGAAGACATTCAATGATGACTTTTGTAAAGCAACTTAAAAAATACAAAAATGAAATCTAGTTAAGTTGTTATAAGGAAGTAAAAATTACTCACAAACTTAGAGATCAACCATTTTCTTCCTTGTTGTCCTGTTTTATGTGCTGAATGGGTTTCATTTTCTTTTCTTTTCTGCAAGAAAATTCTTGAAATTAATATTTAATGCTAAATTGTTTATTTATTTTACCTAATGATCGAAAAATTCAATGATTACATATTAAATTTGAAGCACGTTGTTGTATTCATTCCACTATATCCCTCAAACTTTTGTAAAAGTTTTTCCCCCTTTCGTTAACTTCCAGCACCACTCCAGATGAGCCAAGGAGCAATTCATTTTCATTTGCATGTTCTATTTTTTTTTCTTTTCTTAGAACAACATTCCTTTTCTGAGTTGTTGGTCCCTATAGAACATTAAACAGATGTGAATTAGTAGATTGTTTGATACATTTTATCTAGCAATTTTAATTATATTATTAATGATAATTAAAAAAAGAAACTCATATTGGATCGATAGTATTATTTCATTCACCTGATTCATCTTTTTGAAATTTTTCCATTAAACTTTTACGCTCTTTTGGTCGTAGATCAGAAACAATCATATTCAGATTCGTCATTTTGTCGCTCTGCATGATACACAGTAAATAATACATATTAGTTAAAGTTACATATAGTTCAAAAATAATATTTTTTATAAATAATTTACAAAGAACTTGCCTTTTTTTCTTTTCTTGATGTGTTAACAGTATTTTTGTTACTTGATATCTTGTCAGTCATTTCTTTATCAATATGAAACTTGTAGCATATCGTTCATTAATATATTTATAAATAAATTCTCAACTTTTCAGGTAGAAAATAAATCTCGAGACACCGGTGCGCCTCTCATGAAATTTGCACCGTCATTGGTGTGTAGATATATTAACAACGCACCGAAAAATAGTATAATACATCGTACGGTGCGTTTGGTATTATAAACGCACCGCAAAAACAGTGTAATAGACCTAACAGTGCGTGGGGTATTATAAACGCACCACAAAAACGGTGTAATACACCGTACGGTGCGTTCCTAGTTAAAGAGAGCACCGGTGCCCTATTTCAGATTTGGTGCACGGATTTAAAAATTGTTTTCAATTTTTTTACGACAAAGAAATTGCGCGGTGCGCTGTAATAATACAAAGCACCGGTGCGGTGGCGTACGCAGGGCGCACCGATAAAGAAAAATCCATTTTCTCAAAAATTCACGCAATGGCCGAAGGGATTGGGATCCGACTATGCAAGTCATCTTGTGGGTTGGACGTCAATCTAAAATGAAAAAACCTAATTTTGAAATCACAGAAAAATGGAGAAGAAAAGGAAAAAACAAAAAAATGAAGGGTTCGGGGTTAAAATGGATAAAACTGCAGGAAAAAATAAAAAACTACAGAAAAAAGTAAAAAAAGAATTAAATTTAATCACGAAATGGTTTGAAATTCTATGATAAAGGACTTGAATCACCAAATTTTTGGTTTCTGATTGTCTGAACACTTCTGTTCGAACATATTTCGCCATCCATAGTGCCCTCGTGCTTTCTTGCTCCAGGTCTGTCTCCTGCAAAAATCTGACTGAAAATTTTTAGCAAAAATAGTAAAATAATGAAAAGTGTTTAGTATTTAAAGAATTATTTTATCAAATTAGATTTTCGAAAATATTTTGCCGCCCATTTTTCAAATTGCCGCTTCTTTTTTAACTTAAACAAAATAGAGTTGTGTTTTTTTAATTTATGTTTAGTCGTTTCCGGTGCGTGTAAATGTGACGCACCGGGGCCTGTTAGGATGATAAGCGCACCAGACTTTTTAAAGTTTTTTTTTTTTTCTTTTTTTTTTTGGTAATGTAAGATCATAATAAAATAATGATAATTATAAAGTAGATGAATTTATTTTCATTATTTTCTAAACTTTATATATGTAATATCATAATAAAATAATGATAATTATAAAGTAGATGAATTTATTTTCATTATTTTCTAAACTTTATGTTACAAAAATTCATATTATTCTAGATTTTTTATTTTACAATTATTTGCAAATTTACAAATTTAAATATTTTAATAAAATCATTTCACATTAATACGATTAAAATTTTCACATTAATAGAATTAAAATTTTACAAATTAATATTTTACTTACAATTACATTAATTAAAATTACAATTACAATTTTACATTAATTTCACATACATGAATTACGATTACAATTACAATTACAATTTTAATTTTACATACAATTACATTTACAATTTTACATATAATTACATTTACAATTACAATTACAATTTTACAAATATTTTATAGACAATTCAATTAAAATTACAGTTACAAATACAATTACATTTACAATTTTACATAGAATTACAATTACAATTTTACAAATATTTTACATACAATTCAATTAAAATTACAATTACAAATACAATTACAATTTGTGAAATTTACATACAATTACAATTTGTGAAATTTACATACAATTAGAATTAGAATTAGAATTTTACAATTTTTCATATATACAATTACAATCATTTCACAATAAATTAAATATTACAATTACAATTAAAATGTTACATTAATAAATATTTTACATACAATTACACTTTAAATTACAATTAGTACAAATACAAATACAATTTTACATAGAATTAAAATTTAAATTACAATTACATTCATGACATAATATTTAATAAATGTCATGGTCATTTAATAATATTAAATTAATTAATAAACATCATCACGATCATGATAACCATCGTACAAACATCATATTCGACTAATAAACACATTCAATTAACATCAAATTAACATTATATATTAACATCATCATAACACAAACACCAAATATACATCTCAATATAATTTCAAATAACTCATGCGCCTATCACATATACACATCTATCTGCAAGCTAAACATTAAATGAACATATCTAACATGACTAACAATATGCGCCACATCATGATGATCATCAACATGAAAATTAAGTACAAATGCAACATGAACATAAAATACATGGACCATATATATATATAACTGAATAATGTTAAAAATATACAACTGTAATATAAATGTCATGGATCAGGCGTTGGTGGTAGTATAACAACATCAATAACACTAGTACAAGTGGATGTGGCCTGCTCAGTAAAGCTGGGTGCAGCCTCGACAGTCGATGGTCGACTAGCCTGCTCATGATCTTGATGATCACTAGTACTGATGGATGCATCCGCTGGTGGTAGTACAAAATGATCAATATGAGGCGCAGTAGTAGTGGAGACCTGCTCAGTTAATAGTACTGCAACATCGGCAGTCGATGGTCTAGCCTGCTCATAATGATCGTGACTAGTATTCATGATGGATGTTGCAGGCTGCTGACTGGACGTGGCCGATGCTCCAGCCTCATCTCCATGATGACTAGTGTCAGATGCTACCATTGGAGCCTCATGCTGATCATCAGGCGCGCCGCAAGGTGAACGATCACGAGATGCATCTGAGTCGCTGCTGGCAGACTGTCCATCACGTGCCGCAGCTCGACTACGCCTATAGCTATGGACAATCCTCCTCAATCGTGTAACAGTTGTCATAGCTCCTACGACATGTCGCACTAGGCCGTACATTTCACACGGCATGCCTCTCCACATCCGTAACATTCTATCATCACCCTGTATCTATTTGTAATGAGCGGGCCTGATGCCCGCATCTGAAATCAATCCACAGAGTTGCCTGCCCAACTCCATCTGGTATCTGGTCTCAGGTCGACCACGCCTATAAAAAGGCAGTACCGGTGCACCATGAGGTGCAGGATCATCACATCTCTCTGCTGAGCCACCAGAATCATCCTCTAGCGCATTAGCCATCTCCTGATCGTAATCATCAGGATCGACACCTGGATCATGTGGTGGATCCGGCATCTCGTCGCCATCAAAAGAGCCAATGTCTACAAAATATATACAGGTACACAACAATAATTATACAATTTCATTACACAATTTAATAAAAACAAGTTAAAGAACATGTTAGAATAAATATAAATAAAATAATAATATTACCTCTATCATCTAGCAGTTCATCAGGAATGAAGAGGATGTTGGGACACCCTCGCCAATCTAGTCCAACATAAGCAAATGGGACCATAATGAAGGGATGTAGCCCGCCAACACTGGCTAGTAAGTCCATCGAATCAAGTGATATCCTCACTGGAAACATAGTGTATCCCCTCTTAGGCATCATCTGCCCCCACATGCGTATCCGGGCCTCGAACATCAACCTACGAGGCTGTAAAAAAAAACTAGGTCTCATCTCTGGAAACCTCTAAAAAAATTAAAAAAACAACTCTAAAGCAAAAGGGAAGTTGACCCTCCCTTGTGCATGAGCACGACATCTATCTAAGGTCGTACAAAATTGTCGCAAAAAAATGGCAAACCACCTGACAAGTCGTAGTTGTTGTTCTAAAGAATCAACGTAATATAAAAGCGAACAACTAATGCATTGGCCGTCACTGGTGTTGTGTGAAATGATCGAAGCGATAATAGAGAGGCACAGCACGTCCTGTCTACCAAAAGCACCTATACGTAATTGACCTCTAGGTACTTGAAAATCTGAAGGATACAGTACATGTGCTCCAATGTATCTCTGGGAGTAAACTAACTAACTCCCTGCTACACAACCAGCTGGCACGTCTAGGAATGATGGAAAATCCACCCCTCTCCTCGATAGTCCTGCAATAAAGTAAATTTCCTCCTCAGTGGGTGTGTACCACTGGTCAGGACCAACTGGAAAACCTTGTCGGTGGGCATTCCACCTATCGATAAGATGTCTCAAAAGCACACTATGGGCCTTTAGGTCGGAAATAGTCTCCTCATAGAACTTGAGGAGGCCTACCTGCTTAAGGATCTCCTGGGTATCTGCAGTAATAGGGCGAGGGCATCCATCTCTCTCCCTCTCTCTCACCTCCCATTGCTGAATCATGTCATATTGTTCTGCTTATTGCTGCTGTTGTTTCTCCCGTTCTCTCTGAATCATTGCCATATTAAATAAATTTTTTTTATTAAAACAGAAATGTATTTATAAATATACATATATAATTTTTTTTGAAGAAAAAACAAACATACAAGTCGGTGCTCCATAAAAACAGTCATGCATGTGCCGGTACGTCCTAATATTTTAGCGCACCATCCCCGGGGCCCCTAATGAAACAAACCGCATCATATTTGGTGCAGATGTCTATTTTTCAAGCACCATGGACTGTATATAATTTAGAATAGCGGTGCGCTGACTGAAATATATGCCCCAACTCGTATAGCCATGTCAGCGCACCGAATTCATGGCAATGACATATTTGACAGTGCGGTCTTTTACCCGACCGCACTGTTGACCCTCTCAAAATGCAAAATGCAGTGCGCTAACATAAACCGGGGCGGAAAATGAACGCACCGCACTGTGATTGTCGGGGTCAACGGTGCGCCTGGATAAATGAGCACACCGCCTTTTTTCGTTTTTCTTTTTAGTTTAAAATTATTCGGGGTGCCTTCCGGCACCGCCCCGGAAATGGTTTGGTTACCATTAGCACCAATAGCGGTGTTGCTTGTAAATTTTACAGGGAGCATCGCTATCCAGTGCGAGCCGAACAGCTCGAGCGCACCGCGCGACAATTTTTTTTTTCTTCTTTTTAATGGTTATTTTTAAGTTTATTTCAATTTCAAATCTGCTAAAAGGCTTAATTATAGAAAAAATAGAAAAATACCAGTACATTGCGCGGTCGAGGAGGCATATTGGCTGTAAAATTTGGAAAATAAAATTTTCCCATTGTTTTTCAAAATGAAAGCTGGAGATTGGTGGCCAATGCAGAGCAGCAGTGTGTGCAATGGGTGCAATGAGAACACCGATGTCAAGGCGGCTCAGAAATAAGGAAATAGCATCAGGGCTTAAGAGCTCTGGAGCACTGAGGAAAGTGAATAATGAAGTTTTTTGGTCGTAAATTTGTTTTCTAATTAACCCAGTTTCGGTGCGCAAAGTTTTATAAGCGCACCGGTGTGATTAAATAAAACTGCACCAGGCGGTGTCAATTTTGGCGTGTTGTTTATAACGCGCCGAAGCATTTCCCTAACCGCGCACCAGGATGTTTCAGTTTCGGCACAAAAATTTGATGATGCACCGGGGCGGCGTAATGGTAAAGCATCGGTGCGTAATAGTCGCAAAGCACCAGTTTTTTGGCCTTAATTTTTTTTTTATATAACGTTATTCCGGTGCGTGCGGTTTCTGGCACACCGATGCTCTTAGAAAAGAACGCACTGGCTTGTTTTTGTTTTAGCACGGTGTTTTATGATGCACCGGCACGGAAGAGTATTGATGCCCCAGTGCGTTACAGTAATAGGACACCCCGGCGGTGTGTGTACTTCGTGCACGCTGTCCGGTGTGCCAATTTTCAGTGCGCACAGGTGCGTTCTATGGTATCGTGCACACCGGTAATTGATAGCTCAGGAGCCCTGGAAAACTGAAAAATCTGGGTTTTTTGTCGTAAATATTTTTTAATATAACCCTTTACCAGTGCGCGTTGTTTATAGGCGCACCGGTACTGTTTGCTACAAACGCAACAGCCGATTTGTGTTTTGGCGCATTTTTTATGATGCATCGGGGCGGTTTCTGTCTACCGCACAGGGTGGTTTCGATGTTGGCGTTGTGTTTTATAATGCACCGGTGCGGACGAGTTGTGAGGCACCGGTGCTCTATTATATTATGACGCACCAGGCGGGTGTGTACAGAGTGCACGGTGTCCGGTGTGCCAATGATTTTGTCCGCACCGGTGCTTTATTTTTTTTAGAGCACCGGGGTGATTTTTAACGATAAGAGCACCGATAGGAAAACATCCGAAAAACCCTCCGCCCACCAACCTCCTCTAGTAACCTCTGCTAGAAATGGATGTATGGGGTATTTTTCTTTGTGGTTCCTCAAAAACATCCACTAGAGGGTCTTTTCCTTATAGTGATAGGAGTTGAAAAAATAGTTAACTTTATAAGAACCAATAGGATTCAAGATGATGATGTCAACCATGGGGGATGATTTACCATTTTTTAAATAAAAGGGTAAAAATATTAAAAAATAATGAAATAATAAAACTACTTTTTCAACTCGTATTTTCAAAAAATTCCCCTAACGCTTCACTTCAAAAAGGATGCAGATAATTGATGAAAATATTTTCATCCAGAGTACACTTTCGATGGGCCCTACTTCATGAAAAATGAGAAATACATGAAAAACTTGATTGCAATAATGCTTTTTCATGTATTTCTCATTTTTCATGTAGCAGGGTCCATTGAAAGTATACAATGTGGTTACTCCTTAGATGAGGAATCAAATTTTGCATCCAATGAGTGTTCCTGCTCAAAATTATAAACCTGTAGGGATATGTTGAAAAAGAAGCTTTTTTATTTTTTTCCCTCTAAAATTTAATGATGTAACCTAATCTTATTTTATTATTTCCATTATTATTTTATAATTTCCTTAGGAGGCCCATTTTAGACCTCAAAATTCCCCTAATGCATATTTCACTTCAAAAACATAAAATTGCATTGCATTAGTATTCTTATTCCAAAAATTTTAAAAATACTTCTCCAACACCAACCCCCCCGACTTGATCACACGGTGCAGTAAGAGTCACCTCACCATCCACTTTTGCAGGTAGAAGAAGAAGAGGTGGCAGAGAAGGTAGAAGAAATGGATGGAGATGATAACAATGAAGAAGATCCTATTGGGTTTCTCATTCAAGATATTGATATCAGTGTGCATATGAAGAGCATCCCTCCTCATTTCCTTGCCAACTTCCATGGTATGAGTTCAGAGGATCCAGAAACCTTTCTCTTTGAATCATAAATACATTGTAAATATTATGGCTACTTATCACACACTCAAAAATTAAGATTGTTTCCTATAACATTAACAGATATTGCTCTTAAATGGTTCATGAGTTTGGGTACTAATTCAATAAGGTCATGGAATGATATGCAAAAGATATTTCTAGAAAAATATAAAGATCGTGATCTTAAAGAAGAAATATTTAGAATGAATCAAAAACAATATGAGAGCCTTCAAGATCTAATAGAGAGGTTCATGTATAATTTTAAGAGGGAAAAATTACGTCATTTAGGATTTGACACACTAAAAGCCATCTTACTTAGAACAATTAGGGATGAGTGGATTGATATCCTTGATCTCATGAGTAAACAAGTATAAATGTTAAGAATTCAAAATGAGAAAAAATAAGATGTCAATATTTGTGTTATCCATACAAAATCATATGCTACTAAATATTGTCCATAATTGCCAAGGTTGAAGAAATTGTACCAAGAGGACAATGGAGCAAGTCAAAAACCAAAGAAGATATGTTATGTAGCTCCAATAAGACCATGGGAGCTTAGTCAAATTGATATGATGCAAGGAACTACTTCATTATTTCAAGCTTATGCAGATCCACCTCAAAGTAATTGGAACACACCCCTTCCTTGGCAACATTGGTCATCTCAACCCCAAAAACAATCTTGGCAACAAGGTCGGGAAGGACATTATGGGAGAAATCCAAAATATCCTCAATATTTTCCTCAATATCCTCCATACCCTACTCCATGATATCCTTATCATCCACCTCCACCACAACCACATCTATCTCAAAGATCCACTCCCACTCAATTACCTGTACCACCATTTTCAAACCCACACACGGAAGTAGCTCAACCAACTTACAATGTTAAGGTAAAATAATACCAAACATCTCCTCTTGATCTAAATGGTATCCATCATAGATCAAATATAGTATTGCAAAAAGGTGATTCTATTGACTTCATTGAAGGACAACATTCAGGAAAAGGAGATCCAAATAAGAAGACCAAATAATCATGGGTTGCACTTGATGAAGAGTAGACATCGAAATCAAATATTGATAAAGTTACATTATGTTCACCATTATATCCTCCATGTGTTCAAGGCCACAATCAGCAAAAAGAGGAAGATCTTAATGTCATGGTAGAAGAGGACACAAAAAGATATCCAAATGTGCAAGTGGACTAGGGGCATCACAACTTTATTGAAATATGGTTCCAAATAGTCATTAAGTTGCAGCAACACACTCTTCTTCAATAGTAATTGATATCATCTTAATCAATGAAGTTGGTCTCTCATATTTAGGTACATGTCAAAGCATGTCTTTCAAGCCTACACATGATTCTATATGTCATCTTGATGTGCACATGGCTCCATTGGAAGTATTCCTATACTTGAAAGCAATTTTGTTTTTTCAAGTACACTAGGATAAAATAAAATTAAAAAATGGAAAAAGAGAAAAAAATAAAAAGAATAAAATCTTAGTTCAAAACCTCTTTTGAGGCGTCTCAGATTGGCTCACTGATTGAAAACCTCCATGAGGCAATCAATGAGTTGAAAAAAAATAGAAAATAATATAATAATAAAAAAAATCCTAAGTGAAAACCTCCTTTGAGAAGCCTAGGTAGACCTACTAGTTGAAAACCTCATTGAGGCAGCTAGTAGGCCTAGAGAAAAAAGAAAAAAGTAAAAAAATGAAAAGAAGATTTGCATTTTCTCCATGTATCTCTCTCTAATTAATGCAGGTGCTCTCCAACCTTTGCAAATAGAAAAAAAAAAAAAAAACTAGTTGGCACCAAAAGAAAATGTTGGTGAAAACCCTAGTCAAAGGAAGTCAAATTTGGACTTTCTCCTCCTTTTCTCATATGCTCCAAAAGGACCAAGGTCATGCCAATCCATCACCTTCATCCATTTCCAAAATCCACCCATAATTTCCAAGCTTTTCACATTAATTTCCTCGTTTTCCTAAAATGCTATAGGAAACCCTGTTTTTGCTACAACAAGTCTTGGTTTTTAGAAGAAAATTGTTTTTATTATATCTCAAAAACCGTGCACCCATTTGCTGATATTTTTCAGGGGGAGATGCATATATATTATGGTAACATGCTCAAGAAATTTCAGAAATTTCTGGTGCGCAGTTTGTGAGAAATCGACCTCCATCACCTACAGCCACTTTTATTTTTTCTTGAGATTCTTGCATCCAATGACTGAAATTTTTTATGGGGAGGTGAATAAGGATGATGGTAACATGCTCAAAAAATTTAGGTCAATCGAGGCTACTATTGGAGAGCTATGGCTAAAACTAGTCTACTACAAGGGGTTGTCCTGAACTGCTACAGGAAATTATGTAATTGCTACAGTAAGTTACAGAAAGCTACATGCAGGTGAATCAAGGACAAAAAACAGTCACAAAGGGACTTTATGTGTAAAAAAATCAATTAGGAGAGTATTCCCATCATTTCCTGCCACATTTTCATCACTCCTCCATCTCAAGAACAAGTATTTTTCACTAAAACCCTACATTTTGTCACCTCTATAACAAAACATTTTCTAAAAAAAAACACAAATTTCCTTCACTCCATTTTTCCAGGACCACACCACTTCCTCATCATTATATAATCATCCTACCATCACCATAAGACTGCCTCACACTCTCCCTCATCACTCATACAAATCTAGAAGCCTAAAACAAGCAGACAAAGAGGTTATTACAAGGAAAAGTAACCTCGTGTAGCAAGCTCTGTGTAAGCACCAGAAAAGCGCGGAAGATGGTTTTGACCAATCATGGAGACCAATAATACGTGAGATGAATCTGAAGACAGAAATGGCACTACAAGGGGGATCCTCTGCTAGAAGAGTTACATGTGAAGACTCAGAAAGAATACTACACACATAAAAACTTTATCAGACAAAGAATCATCATGTTATGAATACTTTTCCAGAAGAAAAATGATCAACTACAACACTCACATCATGAGCATCTCAGCAGCAGCATTTTATCAAGGGATGTGAAGCAGCAACAACAACAACAAAAAACCCTAGAATACCTCCATATTCAAGGCTATCAGCAATAGGACCTCCATCAAATTATCATATGCAGCTTCAGGATCATTAGTAGCAGTTTCAGAACCACCAAAGGAAACTTCAACAGTCGTATCAGCAGCCTCAATATCACCTACAAAAACACATAAAGGGTAAGGCCCAGGTATGCAACTCTCTAACCTCACCCTTCGAATATATTCTAGCTTAATAAAACATTAAAATTGTGAGAATGAAAGGTTTTTTTATAGCCAAAATTAGTAGCAGAGCAACCTCAGCCTTATCTAGTACTCAACTTCGCTTTTCCACCAAGACACACGCACAGACAAAAGTGAAGAGGACTTGAGAAAGTGGGTAGTAAGTAGTTATTTTTTATGGAAGACGAGGAATTCCAAGGGGTAAGTGAGGGCGAACTCAGTTAACAGAAAATTAACTTTGAGATTATTTTGCATGCAATGAAAAAATAAAGAGAAAATTTTGAAAAAAGAGAAATAATTGAAGAAGAGAAAAATAAAAGGTGGACCCACCACCTCTTGGCATGCAAATATTAGCTGCTACAGACATAATGGAGCTGTTACAGGCTGGAGAACAGAGACCCCGGCCTCATTTCAAATTCAACATTGGTTGGCTAGAAGAGCCTGAATTCCACTCATTAGTCACCAAATAATGGAAGCATTGTGCACATTATCCAGAGAAAGAATCTGCTAGAATCCTCTATGATAATCTCTACCGTATAAAATCCCTCACCAATAGGTGGGCCAGAAGGAAAAGACGATTGGAGGATGAGAAACTTAAAATCACTGAGCAGGATATTGCACACCTGACTGGATCGGATTACTTGGGATTTTGATCTGTGGAAACAAAAGACTGACTTATTGCTCTAGAATCCTCTAGGGCCATTATTCTAAGGAATACGGAGGAGGAGTGGCAACTCAAGATCAGAGCCATCTGGTTAAAATTTGGGGATGAGAACACCAAGTTTTTTCAACATTGTGCAAAAGGCAGAAGGATTATAAACACTATATGGGAACTCACTGATCATAATGGAAGAGTGGAAAATACTCATGAACATCTTGCAAACATGGGTATTCAGCACTTCTCCAAACAATACAGAGCACCGATAAATGCAAATTGTTTGGATATAATTCATGTTGCTTGCACACTTCACAGATTTGTGGAGGAGGAGCATATGGAGGACTTAAATTCTCCTGTCATGTTGGGGGAGATCGAAGGGGTTTTAAAATGGTTTAATAAGGACAAAAGCCCAGGTCCTAATGGATGGACCATTGAATTTTATCTGATATTCTTTGAACTCATTGGCAAATACCTACTACAAGTAATTGAAGACAGCAAAACTACTGGGAGAATTTATGATGCTTTTAACTCCACCTTCATCTCTCTAACACCCAAAGTGGACAATCCCTCTACATTCAATGACTATAGACCGATATCTCTCTGCAACTGCATCTACAAGATAATCTCTAAGATCATCGCCAACTGCATCAAGCCCATTCTCTCTCAACACATCACCAAGGAACAATTTTATTTTCTCAATCAGAGACAAATCCACGAATCTATTAGCACTGCATAAGAGGCATTACATTCCATCAAGACTAAATGTCTCAAGGGAACCATTCTCAAAATTGAGCTGGCCAAAGCCTTCAACTATGCAAACTGGAATTATCTGCACCTCATCCTTATTCATATTGGCTTCCCACATGCTTTTACTAATTGGATCATGGGATGCATTACGAATTCCACCTTCAGCATACTTATTAATGGATCGGCCTCTGATTTTTTTCATGCTGGGAGGGGCCTAAGGCAAGGATGTCCCCTCTTGCCACTACTCTTCCTGCTCATTATGGAGGGACTCTCTTCCCTCATGAATCAAGCCAAAACTGATGGATCCATTCATGGCATTAAACTAAATGATTTTATACAACTGACACATTTATTATTTGTTGATGATGTTATTATATTTATTGATGGTTCTTGCCAGGACAACTCAAATTTTTTCATATATTTAATGTTTTCTGCAAATCCACTGGGATGGTTCCCAACAACACCAAGTCCTCCATTATGATGATTTGTTGTTCGGTAAACGAAATGAGGCCTGCCTTGAGGCTCTTTCAATTTGAATGTAAGCATATAGAAGACTAGTTAAAATACCTTGGGTTCAACCTTAAGCCAAACGATTACCATATAAATGACTGGAATTGGTTGATTGCAAAAGTTGAGTGCAGGATCAATATCTGGAAACATCGATGGCTCTCTAGGGCTGACAGGTTGGTGCTAATAAAATCTGTCCTGGAATCCATCTCGGTTTATTGGATGTCACTTGCATGGCTACCCAAGGGTGTGACCACCAGACTACAACAGATTTGCGGGCAATTTATTTGGATGAGAAAGGAACAGGACCATGCCTTTGCTTGGATTGCATGGGATCATATCACTAATCCCAAGGGGTGGGGTGGTTGGGGTCTAAATTATCTATCTAAATTTGCATCAGCTTTGGCTGATAAGATGGGTTGGCATCTTATTGATGGCCACAGCTTGTGGCAAGAATTCACCTGCTCGAAATACATCGCACCTCGCACTCCATTAGAGTGGATTAGGGACAACATCCTTCCATCTCCAGGGTCTTCGATCATATGGAAATCCATTACAATATCCATACACCTGATCAATAAAGTATGAGCATGGCACAATGGATATGGTTCCAAGGTCAAAATTGGCGATGATGCTTGGTCTAGTTGTAGTCAAGAATTGAAACTGCCCTTGGACATCAAGCTGCATTTGGCCCAGTCTAGAATTTTATATCTATCATAGGTTGCAGACCCCATTTGCACCACTTGGGCCTCTCAAGCATATCTATCGGCACATGAGCTGAATATACATGTCGACATGAAGCCTACATGGAACAGGTACATTCAAGCGCTCCAGGCCACAAGCACACGACTCAATGACCATGATGATGATCTCCTTTGGGCCCTTTCCCCCAGTGGCAGATACATCCTGAAAATTGGCTACACCATACTTTGTGTGACACAAGAACCACAAACAAAGCAATGGTGGTGGAAACTTATTTGGAAATTGCAGGCTCCCCCTAAAGTTGGATTACTCATGTGGTGTATTCTTTAAAATTTCATCCCTATTATGGATAATCTTAACAGTCGTGCTTTCCATGGACCCTCTAGATGTTTTTTCTATCTCACATAGGTCGAGGATGTTATGCATCTCTTCATTGACTGCCCGGTTATTAAACAGCACTGGCACACAACATCCTCCACGCTGGGATGTTATCATACTTGGAAAGGCCCCACAATATACTCGGCATGGACCAATTGGTGGCAGGCTACAATACGATCCAAAGAAAATCCCTCTCCTCATTTCCTAGGGGATCTGGATCAACAAAAATCGGTTCATATTTATGGAAAAACCAGTCGATTGGGATAGTTCCTGCAGAAGTATTATTTCCATTTATCATCTCATTCCAGACGATGAACAACCATCTTGTAAGAGGAATATCATTCCTGAAACAATCGACCACTCCTATCCATGGGCTTATTTTGATGGGGCATCCAACAACTTTGGATGTGGGGGGGTGTTGTTTTGCACATTTATGATGCAAAGTATTTCCATCTTAAGACGGGTATGGGTCCGGGTACAAATAACTATGCAAAACTCAACAGCCTTCGGCTCCTACTTCTCTCCTCCCGTGAACAAGGATGCAACAGGATTCGGATTTTTTGGGATTCACAACTTATTATAAATTGGTTCAATTTAAAGACTCATTGTCATACACACACTCTATCTGCATTATTGGATGAGTTTCTCATGTTGAAATCTATTTTTGACACTATCTCTGTCACTCACATTTACAGGCAGAGGAATCAAGTGGCCGACCAACTTTCCAAAGAAGCATAAGAGCTAGAGTGGGGTCGGTGGCACATATCGGAGCATGATGATGCACAGGAGTACCAATACTATCATCGTCCCTTCATAGCTAAACTTCAGGCACTGGACACAGTCATCCAAGGACTGTAATTTGGTTTTTTGGCACATTTTTGGTGGCATTACACATACAGTCATATGGTGACTGTTCTTTATATTTATTGTTTCTATCATTATATTATTGGCAGCTATCATTTTTGTATACATTCTACATATCATCAATAGATTATATGCAAACAGTTATCTGATTATCTGACACATATTTTACTCTTCGGAGTATGGACTATTTATCCTGAACCTGCATATTTTGATATGCTGCTAGATGCAACATGTAATTTTTCTTATCATTAATGAAAAATTACGAATTTTTTCCTGGGAAAAAAAAAAAGAGTTGTTACAGGCACAAAATTTGCTACAAGAAAAACATATTTGCTACTGGAAAGAAAAATTTGCTACAAGAAGGTAACAGAGGGTTGCAAGAGAAATATTTTCTACTAGGGTATTGGACAATGATTAATTAAGAGCTAAAAGATAAAAGGAAACACAACATAGATGAAAATTATCTGCTACCAACGTGGTAAATTATCCAAGGGTGAAAGGTATTCAAGTCACCATTTTGATCATCACATCATTCATTTCTTTTGCTTCAGTTTATTGACCGTCATTTCTTCCTCTATGGGAAGAAAGAGCTATTTGTGAAGTGTTTTCAATTTCAAAATTTAATGAAGAGAACCTAGATTGTTAGTTAAGGATGTTCATAAGAATATCATGGATAATATGATGTGTCATGACCAATAATTTGTATCAGAAATAAGGGGCTTGGACTTCATTGAGAATGACATTGGTAATGAGGTAATGGATTCCAAGAAAATCTTCTTTTCACAAGGAGAAGTGCCATAGGAATAATATGAATACAAACACAAAGAAAGGTGTTTCCCTCACAAATAGAAACCATTACAATTGAAGAAGAGTAGCAAGAAAAGTAGTAGGAAGAGAAACATATGGACCAAAAAACAGAGAATGACTAGGCCAACATACATGGAGAACCACATGGCAAGGAGGATGAATAGGTTGCTCAAAGAATGAGCAACAGTTTCAGTAGGGGGTATGATGGGCCTCTAAAATAGACATAAATTAAGGCCCATTTAGCCTTTCTTAGGCATATAAAATATATATTAAATCTCTCCTTCTACACTTAATAATGTTTTTTTAAGCTTTAATACGTTCTTAGGAAGGTTTAGAAATAATTGCATATTTGTGCATAATTTATGTATTTTTGAAGAATATTGTGAGAATATTGGGAAGATTATGAAGATTTGGAGAAGGATATAATTTAGGGACTTGCTCCCTAATACTGGAGGATAAATATTGGAGAATAAATGAACAAAATATCATGAAATTATTGAGAAAATCTGGAGTAATTCTGGAACTCGAATGATTGTGAAAATCTAGGAATGTGTTCCCAGTCATTTAATGCAGATTCCTAGTGTTGAGAACCAGATCCGCTATTTGAGGGATTTTGGAGGGGAAAGCTTCCTCCTTTCAAGGATAATTATTCCTCATAATTTTTTATAAATACCAATTCGAATTGACCTCTAGGGGCATGTATTGTTTAGTCTTATTGTGGATAAAACTTCTTGTTTAACAGCTCCACTTTATTTTCTTGCAGGGATGTACTTGGACTGACTCAATAATGAATATTGGTGCCATTTTTAGCTTCTAAGGCTTGGTTTCATCCATAGGACTCTGATTCCTCCTTGGGCTTGGCTGTCCTAGGAGCCTCAGAGCCCTATTGCACAATTTATTTATGTTCTTTCCACTTCTTATTCACATGCATCTCTTATTTTTGTTTTGCATATTTATGTATTTAGTATTGTTTATTTTCTTGCTGTAGGATTGATTTAAATGGTTGAATTGAGTTATTTTTCATGTTTTTGACAGGTTCAAAATAATTATTCATCCTTGGAATAACTTTTTATGGTCATATTAATCATTAAGCTACTTGGATTACCGGGATTTTGTTAGGTCCCTATATTACTAGTATAGTCCCTTATTGTTGTTAGTGTAACCCCCTTATTGTTATTATTGTACCCTTGTAACCCCCATATTGTTATTATTTTTCCCTTAAATTATTATTGTTAGGTCGGCTAGGATTACATTGTGGCCCACTAGGATTACATTATGGCCCCATGGACTCCTATATATAGAAAGGAGGTTTTGTAAATTGTATCATCCAAGAATTGTTCATTCATGTAATGTATTGGAGGTTTCCCCCTTGAAGTGGTTTATTTCTAAGGCGTTGATATCTCTTTTCTTCTATTTTTGGAGCTGGTTACACAACATTTGGTATCAGAGCTTTGGATTCTAGGGTTTCGCTGCTCCAAACAGGTCATCGTGGAATTTTCGCTATAAATTTTGTTCTACGAAGTTTCAGAAGCTGAAATTTTTAGGGTGCGAAGAAAAAATCCTGAGGAAGCTTGTATACAAATTTCAGAGTTTGGTTCGAAATACTTTCGGAGATATGATTCGTGGAAGGTAGTGCTTTTTCAAGCTCCCGAATTTCATCTCAAAGATGTGGTCGTGGGAAAATATTCATAACTCTCTCTCGAGTACTCCTGGATTGGAGTGCCATAAAAAGTGATCGCAAGTACGTAATCGTAGTTTCTTTTCTATCAATTTCGTAGATGAAGGACGAAAATGCTGACACATGGAAAGTCGTACAATTTTGCTCTCTACCGAAATTTACCCATAATTAGGTCATTGTGGGAGATTGGAGATAACTTTTCCTTGGAGAATCCAAATCGTGTCGACCGTGGCATTCGAAAGAGAATTCGCAGGGATATTTTAACTTCAATTTCAAATATTGCGTATCGCAATCGACGCAGATAATCCAATTTCAATATCGAGCTCCTAAAAAGCAAGAAAAAAGTGTGTATTTTTTTTATGAATTGCATAATTCTTGTTTGAAGAATCAATTTGAATTGATTCCAAGGGCATATTGTAGAGTATATATCAGTATTGGGTTAAAAAAAAATGCCCCGTAAAAATAATTCAACACCCATTAAGCCTTCAGAAGGCTCTACTATGACTCATGAAGATGAAGAATTGCAACATGATGTATCAAAATTACAAGAGCAAGTGCACCAAATTTCGCTCTCGCAAAGAGCAGCAAAAAATGAAATGGAAGTTTTGAAGAAAGGCGTGGAAGCGAAGATGGATGGTTTGAAGAATAATATGGATGGTTTGAAGAAAGGCGTGGAATCTAAGATATATGGCATGGAAGCTGGCATGGAATCTAAGATGGATGACATGGAAGCTAAAATGGAAAACATGAAGAATGATCTAAAAGCAGACATAGAAGGTTTGACAAAGTTGATACAAGAAATGTTTCCTAATGGTGAAAAAATAGTAGAGGAAACTCATGATGAGAACAAAATAAATGTTAATCGTGATTTCATAAACTCTAATGTTGGCGGGAAGAACCACCATATTCCAAAAATGGATATGAGGAAGTTTGATGGAAAGGATCCTGTAACATGGATACTACAGATGGAGCAATATTTGATCTCCATAACGTGCAAAACACACAAAAGGTACGCATTGCAACTTTACATTTAGAACAAAATACATTTGTATGGTATCGATGGCTTTGCTCCCGTAAAAAAATTGTCACTTGGTCAATTTTTACGGAGGAAATGATAGCACATTATGAGGATACAAAGAGAAACACCTTCTTTAGCCAATTGATCAATCTCAAACAAAAGGGTTTAGTGGGGGAGCACATTGAGGACTTCCAAAAATTGAATATAAGGGTAACTGATATTCCAGAGGAACACAGGATTGATCTCTTAATAGGTACTTTAAAGGATAACATCCAACATGAAGTTCACGTTTTGGAACCTGATTCATTGGAGAAGGCATTCAGGTTGGCAAGAAAAATTGAATGTAAAATTATGGCGACAAGGAAGCCTACCTCTCACTTCTATAAAGAGGGAAGTGTTGCTACTCCTAGATTTCCACAACCTACAAGGTTGACACCACAAAAATTGGAAGAAAAAAGAGAAAAAGGGCTTTGCTACAGTTGTGATAGCAAATACACTAAAGGTCGTAAGTGTGCTGAGAAGAAATTATTTTACATAGATTGTGAAGAGGAAGAAGAAAATGAACAAGAAGAGGATATACACCAGGAACCAGCCCTAGAAGAGGAAGAAATGAATCCGACCATATCGTGTAATGCACTGGTAGGAATTACCACTCCTCAAACTCTCAAGATAGAAGGACATATTAAGAAGAAAAAGGTAATAGTGTTGATTGATTCAGGTAGCACCCATAATTTTATTCATTGTAAGGTAGCCAAGGAATTAAATTGTTTCCTATACCCAGCACTAGAATGTCAAGTGATGGTTGCAAATGGAGGAACTATAAATTGCTCGGGAAAATGCCATAATATCAAGCTAACCATGGGGGAATATGTATTGACTAGTCCAATGCTTTCCATTCCTATGGGAGGTGCTGATGTTGTACTAGGAGTACAATGGTTACAATCTTTGGGGACGGTAGCTTTTAATTTTCAAGAAATTTTCTTGAAATTTTTTTCAGAAGGAAAGGAAGTCAAATTACGGGGTATTGAAGGGAAGCCAGGAAGGATAATAAGCTCTAATGTCATGACAAAGCTTCTAAAGAAATAACAACAAGGCGTAATTGCACAATTATGCTCACTAGAAGTTCCGACATCAAAATCATCTATTTCTGCAGATCTCCAACAAGTCTTGGACAATCATTCCAAGGTGTTTGAAACTCCCAAAGGACTCCCACCTATTCGTGATCATGATCATACTATTCATTTGATTCCAGGAAGTGTTCCTCCAAACATCAGGCCTTACAGATATCCTTATGTCCAAAAGAGCGAAATTGAACGTATGATTGCAGAAATGTTAGAGGCTGGTATAATTCAACCTAGTCAAAGTTTTTTCTCTGCTCCAGTAGTATTGGTGCACAAAAAAGATGGATCATGGTGCATGTGTCCGGATTATAGGGAGCTCAATAAGCTCACTATTAAAGATAAATTTCCCATTCCTGTGATTGATGAATTATTGGATGAATTACATGGAGCAATTTATTTTACCAAGTTGGATCTTTGTTTAGGATATCATCAAATTAGAATGAAGACTAAAGATATTCCAAAAACAACATTTCGAACTCATGAGGGTCATTATGAATTTTTGGTCATGCCTTTTGGCCTTACCAATGCACCTTCTACATTTCAAGGGTTGATGAATTCCATTTTCAAACACTTCCTTAGAAAATTTTTGCTAGTATTTTTTGATGATATACTAATCTATAGCAGGTCTTGGAAGGATCATGTTGAACATGTTGACAGGGTGCTCAAACTATTGCAGGAGAAACAATTATATGCAAGAACATCCAAATGTTTCTTTGGAGTACAAGAGGTGGAATATCTGGGTCATATTGTATCTCACGAGGGTGTTAAAGTAGACCCTAACAAAATTAAAGCCATTAAGGAATGGAAAGTCCCCACAACCATAAAGAAGCTGCGAGGATTTCTCGGGTTAACAGGGTATTATCGCAAGTTTGTTAAGAATTATGGGAGAATAGCAGCACCTCTAACAACATTATTGAAGAAAGATGCATTTTCATGGACTCCCGAAGCAACTAAGGCCTTTGAACGTCTTAAAGAGGCAATGTGCCTAGCACCGGTCTTAGCTACACCAGACTTCACAAAAACCTTTATTGTGGAATGTGATGCCTCAGGAAATGGAATTGGTGCAGTTTTAATGCAGGAAGGAAGACCCATTGCTTTTGAAAGTCGTCCAATCAAAAGAAAGTATTTACAAAAACCTATTTATGAGAAGGAAATGTTAGCAATACTGCATGCACTAAAGAAATGGCGAACTTACCTAATGGGAAGACACTTCAAGATAAAAACTGATCATGATAGTCTTAAACACTTTTTGGAACAAAGACTATCTTCAGAAGAGCAGCAAAAATGGGTCACAAAGATGTTGGGTTATGACTTTGAAATAATCTACAAAAAAGGAAAGCTTAATGTTATTGCAGATGCACTGTCAAGAAAGAATGAAGAGGTGGAACCATTTCTTTGTGTCATTTCTATTATCCAACCAGATTGGATAATCGAAGCAAGAGATGAATGGAAGAAGGACAAAGATGTATGGACACTCATTCAAAAGTTGCAGCAAGATCCTAGTACATCCGATACATTTAGTTGGAAAAATGATTCCTTATGGTACAAAGATCGCTTATATCTTTGTAAGAATTCCCAACTAAAACAAAAGATTCTTCTGGAATTGCATACTTCTCCTTTAGGAGGACACTCAGGATTTTTAAAAACTTACCACAGGGTGAAGAAAGAATTTTTTTGGGATGGCCTTAAATCTGATATTCAAAATTTTGTGGCGGAATGTTTGGTTTTCCAGCAAAATAAAGTTGAGACAATTAAGACCCCAGGTCTTCTACAACTTTTATCCATTCCAAGTCAACGTTGGGAGGAGATTTCAATGGATTTTATCACAGGTTTACCTAAGTCCGAAGGAAAGAGTGTCATCATGGTGGTAGTTGATAGACTTACCAAGTATGCACACTTTTGTGCATTATTTCATCCATTTAAAGCAAGTACAGTTGCTACTACATTTATGGACACAATTCAAAAGCTACATGGAAACCCAAGGGTTATTGTGAGTGACAGAGATCCCATTTTTGCTGGAAATTTTTGGACGGAGTTATTTTCTTGTTTGGGTACTCAATTAGCTCATAGCTCATCTTAGCATCCTCAATCCGATGGTCAAACTGAGATAGTAAATAAATGTTTGGAAGGATATCTTCGTTGTTTTGTATCTGATAAACAAACACAATGGGTCAAGTGGTTACCTCTTGCTGAATGGTGGTATAACACTTCCTTCCATACTGCAGCGAAAATGACCCCATTTATGGCACTTTATGGATATCATCCACCATCCATCACATCATCTTTAAGAGAAAAATCTAAGGTTCAAGCAGTGGAAGATCACATCGAGCATCAGCAAGAAGTTCTCCAACTCTTAAAGGATAACCTGAATTTGGCACAAAATCGAATGAAACAATAGGCAGTTCAACATTGCAGTGAGAGAAGTTTTGATGTAGGAGATTGGGTATTTTTATGGCTACAACCATACAAAAAAATGTCCCTTGAGCAAGCTAAGAAGGATAATAAATTATCGCCAAAGTACTATGGTCCTTACAAGGTGTTGCAAAAGATTGGTACTATGGCATACAAATTGGAGCCTTACTCTTGCTGAGTGCATCCATTTTTCCATGTTTCATGCTTAAAAAAGGTTATAGGGGACAAACTTCTAGTTCAAACAATATTTTAACTTGATGAGGAAGGAAAAACCATATTCAAACTTGAACTACCACTAAAACAAGAACTCGACAACTAATGTAAATTTATCACCGCAGTATCTCATCAAATGGAAGAACTTACCCATCAAGATTCTACATGGGAGGATGATAATTTTATACAAAAAGCACCTGCAGCTACTAAAACATTGAGGACAACACTTGTTTGAAGGAGAGGGGCATGTTAGGTCCCTATATTAATAGTCTAGTCCCTACAGTGTTAGGTGTAGCCCCCCTTATTTTTATTGTTGTACCGCAACCCTAATATTGTTATTATCGTGCCCTTACATTATTATTGTTAGGTCGGCTAGGATTATATTGTGGCCTCATGGACTCCTATATATAGTATGAGGTTTTGGTCATTTGTATCATCCAATAAATTTTCATTTCTGTAATGTATCGAGGTTTCCCCCTCAAGTGGCTTATTTCTACAAGTGCGACATATCTTTTTCTTCTCTATTTTTTGGAGTCAAGCTTGCCATCGCATTTGGTTACTATTTCACAAATATAAGATTTCTGGAAATGACTTGTAGCGAAATAGTAGTAAATTTATGCTATTTTTTAGAATGGGTTAATGAGATTAATTTTATTTTATTCCACCTGTATTAGGTCATAATAATTTTAAATTTAATAAAAAAATTCACCCCATTGCATTTGCAGTTGATTAGGTTAGGCATTTGATAGATTAACTAGCTCACTAGTTCTTGAATTTCCAGATTTTAGAGTTGTAATTTTATGTTATTTTTAGCACATGTGCACAGGGGTATTTTGAAGTGATTCCACTTGGAATGGAGAACTAAGACATCATAATAAATAACAAAATTTGTCCCATCCCATTTTCATTTGATTTACTTAGTCATTCGGTGAATCATTTCCAAAACAAAACTTCTTGTAGCAGAAATAGAACTTCCTGTAGCACTATTGTAACATGTGTAAACTCGACCAAAATTCCTCCAAAACATTGGTTTTTGTCTCTTAGGCTTTAATCATGACCCCTAGGATCTAAATACATGATTTAGGAATAATGAACACCGGTTAGGACATGAATTTTTACAAAGTAGATTAGGCCTATTTATTTGAATTCATGTTCTTAGGATTTCAATTGAAAATTTTTGTTCTTTCTTAGGATTAATTTATTTTCAAAACATCACTTCCATTTCTGAAATTAGTTTAGGATTTTATTTCATGACATTCACTCCATTACATCAGATCAACAAAATAAAGACACATTGTATGCTACACCTATAGTGATGATACCACTTAAGTTTGTACGAACCCCGGGTTGATAATTAAAGTTGGTAGCCTTGGGAGTTGCAGCATTCTTGTTGCAATATTAAGGCTCATCAGTCCCTACCTAAACACAATGAAGAAGCTAATCAAAATTTTATAGAAGCCCCATCCCAAGGGGTCGGATGAATTGGAAATTGTTGTAATTTGAAGCTTTTTTAAACTAATATATCAAAGGTTCAAAACCCCACATAATAACATGGTCTGCAGAGAGGAGGACTATCATAGGCTCCAGAGGTACAGTGGTAGTGGCCGGAATTGACCCTGTTTCACGGAAGCGCAATCCCAACTCAATTTTTGATTCTTTTGGCACAAAAGAAAGGTATAGAAGCCCCCATTATGGAAATTACATTGGTCGGATATTTTGCTACATAAAATGGAAAATGTTGAATAGAGATTAAGGCAGAGCATAGTTTCCTAAAAAAACTCGTTTAAGAAACATAATTTTCCTTAATAAGGCGAATTAAATCAATCTTTTGATACATGGAAAACACATGTAAATAAGTTATGGAAAATAAAAGGTGAAGCCTATTTATGCCACGTGATGAGAATCAAATCCCCATGAATGTGATAACTAAATAAAGGATCCCAACAAATGGGAAGGGGCATTAATGAATAGTCATCCAAATGTATCATAGCAATTCATTTTCCATCTTCCCTCCACCCACCCGCCGCCCATAACCATGGTCCCTTCCTTCATTCTTCTGTAAAGGATATAAATTTAAATTGTAAATGGTTTTTTGTTGGTGCATCTTGTAGACTTTTCTATGATGTGTTAATGACTAAGAATTCATTGCAAGAGAAGATTTTTGGAGACAAACTTTAAGTTATAATATTTTTGGTTTGTGGAACTTTATTTGCTACTTCACATAATTTTGAAATGATATAAACATATTCTTTTATAGTGTATACTCCTTTCACTTATAAGTTATTTTTTTATTTGGCTTATCTCATATAATGTTTGTTTATAGCCTTTAAGCATGGTATTATAATCAACTGGTCACTACAAGACTCTTGTCTAATAATTCTAGTTATTTAGTTACTTTCCTTTTCTCAAAGTTTTACCATTGTGTGAGATTATTAATATATTTGTTGCTATGTGTATCCCATAAAATTTAATAATTGTCCAAGGAATTATCTTATATTTTTTATATTATAATAGGTTCGTTTTATTTTATTGCTTTTAAAATCTCATGAATTGTGGATTGGGATGCAATTGGTAACTCCCCAAACAAAATATTTAATGGTGATTGGGCCATGAATTAGATGGATTCCTTGTTCCAAAGGTTGTAAATTCTAATTGGGACCTTTCATTATGTAAAACATCTATTGATTGTGTAGGGTCATTTAGCCTTGTCAAGATACCAACATAGAATGACCATGGGAAGATGTAATCCATAGATCCTATTTTCTCCTTGAACTAGATAAAGTAGAGGTTGGAGTATGAGTTTGATTCCACTGCTACAATTAGAGTGGTATCAAATCCTATTTCCTACATTGTATGTGTATGTTGAGGGTAATATGATGAACATTTCTAAAATGATGCTAATTGATATATCCTCAAAGCCCGACATTTTGGAAAACATAATGAGTGGACTTGATAGTTTTCTGGAGGAAGTTACAACCTATAATGTTATTTTCAAATAGTTCCACAATGGTTTTCTTGGTCATAGGAAGAGATACTAGGAATTAGTTCGAAAATTTTTAAACACAAGATAAAGACTTATGAAAATATTAATCCTATTAGATAGATTATATGTTGGGAGCGCTAAAGAAAGTGTTAAACAAACAATTTATCTACAGAGTCCCCCTAACTGAATGGGTTCCCAACTTAGTTATTGATAACAAAAAACAATGGATCGCTAAAGTCTGCATTGACTTCCATGATCAACACAAGGCTCCCAAAACATAATTATGTTATTCCATGCATTAATAAAATTATCAATCATTTTGTTTATCATGAAATCTTATCCATGGATTAATTTTTTTATTATAACGAAATTCAAATTCACTAGGAGAATCAAAATAAGATTGATTTTCTTTGTCCTTAGCCATTTCTTCCTAGTAAAAATTGTTGTTTGGTCTTAAAAATGATAGTACCACTTTTTAGTGGGTCAACTTGTGTGTAGCATTAGTGGAAATTTAAGGTTTAAAATGGATCTCGTGAGGAAAATACTAAAATAATATTAAAAATAATAAAATAAGAATTATGATTTTTCAAAGTGAAATAAATAAAACTACTTTTTTAATCATATTTTTGACTTATCTCCCTATATGTTTGCTCAAATTTCAAGTGCCAAAAATAATTTCATGCATAATCAAATTCTACATTCAAAAAGTACCCACTTTGCATACTTTTGATAGATCTTGATCCTTAAGCTACCATGGATATTCCACTGGACAACTCGTCACAATAGATCTGATAAAATTAAACTTAAAATCTGAAATCTACACTATGAGGGCTTATTTCTCCTTAGATTATTAGATTTTTTAATTATTGTTTATTGCATATGCCTGCAAATTATTAATTATGGAAAAAATAGAGAATAAACAAACAAAAACTCACAAACAAAAAATTAACACAAGATATAGCCTAGGAAATCCTTTCAAGACAAAACCCAGTTGGAAGGTATGGTTGCTCTACCATCTCTTTCTCTTAATGAAAAAATGGATGCAAGTACAAAGAAGTAAGGTATGTGGCCCATGGGATACTATAGTGCACAAATCCTATTTATTTTCTCTCTCCCTATCGACTTGCGGCTATTATGCTCATCTATGGAACAAAATGCACTTGAATAGAATGGAAACCTTTCTCTCCTAATGGCTCGATTATGACTTAACCCAATAGCCTACTAGTGGTTAATTTTAACTCCTTGAAATATTAATTCGAGTTGCAATGTTGATTATTTTATAGCATTTTTCATCATGATCATCTGCCTATCCCCTTTTCTATGAATAATTGGGGTTTGTGTGGCATTCTCTCGAATTATGGTGTTCAAAATAGTAAGGTCAACTTCTAAATGACATAATTTTTGCATATGGACTCTTATTGAGGAAATTCTTGCACCATTGGAAAGGTATTTCTATGTAGAATAGTTCTAAAAGCTACATGCATAAGCATCAAATTTTTACCCCCAAAAAAATGTTGTTTGAACCCTCAAACTACTCCTAAATAGTTTCAGACCCTAATTTGCCAAACTGGGTCCCATTGGTAAAAATGGTCCTATGAAATTATTCCTCCACTTTTTCCACTCTAAAATATTCAATATGGATGAAAAATAATATAATGATCCAATCCATATCGTTTCCACAATGAGTTAAAGTGGAAATACATGAAAAATGTGTATTTCTTAGAAAGAAATACATTTTTCATATATTTCTAGTTTATCTCATTATGGTTCTGTTGAAAGTATGCAACATGGGTAATTGTTGGCTGTGAAATTTAATTACGCATTCAAAAATTTCTTGCACTTGAAATTTGGGTAAAACTATAAGGAAATAAGTTAAGAATATTACTAAAAAGGTATTTTTATTCCTTTCCCACTATAAATATTTACCCTTATGGTTGACATCATCATATTAAATCCAATTGGTTATTTTAAAGTTGATCTTAATAATACATTCTGTGTTTTGAGGCCCATTTTTTACCTTAAAAACTTCCATAATTTCATCATATTAATGACATTATGGAGGCTTATTTGTAATATTTATACACTCATTTAAAGAGGATATTTTAGCATTCATCCCACCTCTAAGTTGTGTTCAAGACATGTTGACACTATTAGATCAATTAAACCCACATAAGTGCACTTTTTTGTCATTTTTAAATATTACTTTGATTCATTTTATTTTCACGTACGGGATTAGGGTGGGTCCTTTTGAGGTTAAGGAAATCCTTTAGTTTCTCTTCCCATGTATTATTCACCAACTATAATGTCTTCAAGGAAAAATGATTTTGTTTATAAGGTTCATCATAAATTACATTAATGTTATAAAAGGTTTCAAGTGCCTTTTGAAGAAAGGATTTCCATTCATGTGGGATTATGAAGAACAACGATCTTTTGATGCTTTGAAGAAAGTTTTTATATCAATCTCACTATTGATTCCTCCACAATATGGTTAGGATTTTGCATTATATCTCATATAATATAAATAAAACATCAATATGGTCTTGGTTTAGCAATATGGATCACACCAAAAGCACACAACCATTAGTAAAGGCCTTTCTATACTATAATTTAAGTTTGATCACAACCAAAATTTGGTGTTGGAAATTGTGCGTGTTTTCTAGATAATCTATCATTTAATTCTATTTAGAGATAGTATTATCGTATCAAATTCCAACCTAATATAATATATCTTGTCGTGTTGAATACTAGGGGAAGTATCTAATATTAATAGTCATATTGTGAGGTTTTGACTTCAAAAATGTAACTTTGTAATATAATACACCGTTGGCCTTTACCAAGATGGTGACATAGTTACACTATGACATTAAGGAACATGTGGTTACTGACTTATTGTTTGGAAAACATGTTTCCATCATTTCCACCCCAATCCTTTGAATAGAGATATATTTGTATATATCCATAAGTGTAATAAATTGTTTTTTATCTCTAAATAAATTCAATATATGTTTTTACATGGTGAAAGGTAGAAGAACCTAGCAATGTAATAGTTGTGACTATTATTAATAAAAAACATATATGATTAGATGCAAATAAACAAGGACGAGAGTTATAGAGGGTTATGATTCCACAAGAGAGAGGGGTAGTTAAAGAGACTAAGCCAAAGTTTATCATATATTATTAAACCTATATTTAAATAAGTTAATAAAATTAGTTACATAAACTTCTTGTTTTTTATGCCATGATAAAAATTGGGGGCATTCATATATTAACCCTTTTTTGAATGGTTAGGGGGGATTCCTCATTCAATCTTGCACTTGATTCTTGGGGAGAAGAGTTGTATAGGAGAGATCCATTTCCACTTGGCTATAAGTTGAAACCAGTTATTGTTGAGCGTGTGAGAATGCTTGGGTGCATGGATGCATTGTCGTTAATGTTGAGGAAATTTTCCATGGTTGAGAATATTTTGAGCTTAAAACAATGATATTTCCTAACCAATAACATTATATCCTTAGAGGAAAATATAATAGCCTATATAAATTCATTAAAAAGAAGGGAATTTATTTCCTTAGGTTATGCATGTAAAGGGGAAGGAGAACTAGAATTCAAGATGGTCATGTGACTAGTTGAGTAAACTATGATAGCATGGGATTCCTATGTGATTGTGGAAGTTGTGATGGAATTACAATATTGACTATTTATAAGGGATTAGAGTCAACATAGCCACCCATCCTTTTGTTTTCATAGCCTCAACTCTAAGGTAACCTATTGTTGATATATCTCAAGTAGAAGAGTCTATAGTTGGGTGGAACATCTAACATCTGCAACTAGTTGGTGATATATTTTTAGAAAGATAAGTGTTGTTTCTTACATTGAATCATGACATGTTTAATCCATTTCATATTTTTATTTATGTTGTTCATATATGTTAATATTATGTAATGTGTGATGAATAATGTACTTTGTGATTAATTCATATGTTTTTGATGGTTTTCATGAGTTTCCTTTCCACTACATGTTTCTTGAGCTTGTAAATTAGTTCAAGAATGTGAATTCTCAATGTACCTACGATTTGGGTACATTAAAGTTGGTATCAAATATGAAATTTTATTATGATTTGACCTATATTGGAGCTATGTATGTTACATTGTGTTATCAAATCATTAGTTTCAACGTGGGACCTATATATGCAAATATTATCATGATTTTTTCTTCTTCATCTTCTTTTAAATCCGATTTGGAGAGTTTTGATCTATATAAAAACTAGGGAAACATGGTTCAAAACATAGAGAAATCCCCAATTTTTGGATGGAATCCTATGTATAATGGTTTTGAAATGTTGAATGGGTGACTATTGAGCCAAAATTGACCATTTGAAGCATAGTCTAGAGCTTTCATGGTACCCTTGTGTAAGTTATCCAAGAAGAAGTTATGTACACCCATCAATGGCTGAGATGAATTGAGATTTTGAAATGGATGGTTAAAATTATCCATTGAAATGATTAAATAGTTCCAAGTTTTCAATAAAACTATTAAAAATGTGAAATTATACCAATATTGTTGAAAGGAAGAAGAATTTAAAATTTGTTGAAAGAAGCAGTGCATTTTGATGACCAATCAAGACAAGTCAGTGTACTATTGAGGATTTTTGAAGAGTTGTAGTTTTTGGGGTTGGTAGAAAAGGAATAAATATAGAGTTTTTAGTGAAATTATTTTGTTTATTACTTATGGGAATTTCAAGCATCGACCAAAAAGGAATAAATTTGGAGTTGGTTGTGAAATAATTATGTTGATTCTCAATGGACACATTGCCAAGAATTATAAATGGAAACACGAGGTGAAATTTTCAATGAATATATTGGTTGAATAATTGATAGATACATCCAATGGAGTAATTCATGGATACTTCACGTCAAAGAATTTATGGATACATTGAGTGGAATTGTTGATGGACACCTTTTGGCCAATTGGCAATGGAGTTTTTTTTTTTCCTAGCCCACAATAAAAAGGAATTTGTTGATCAGTGATGGTATTTTTGAGGATCATACAAAAATGAATAATTTTGAATTTTCTTGGGAAGACAAAGTACTATCAATTAATGGTAATTTTAATCACTAATGAAGGAATCAGGTTATCACTGATGAAATTTTTCTTTACTTTTCCAAAAGAGATGATGACATGGTCAAACTGGGGGTGTCATGTGGACCTATGTTCCATGTTGGTGCCACATCAAACACCACATCAATAATCCTGTTAGTAGTTTTATTATACTTTATTATATGTTTCTCAAGTATTGCACTTATGGAGATGTTTTGATGCACTAAACAACATTTCCTTGTTGGAAATATAGGGAATTGTGTGTATGATGGTACACAGTCTCTATATATTAAATGAAAGAGATAAACACGAGATTTCTAAGATACTTTAAGTGAAAAAAAAACTAATATGCAAATGCTACACTTTAAAAGGTATATCCAGAGTGATAAGGTATTCGTTCACTTCCAAAACTCCTTGCATAGAACTAAATGAATCATGGGAGAAGTCAATGGAAATATCTTAGCAAATAAAATCCATCCATGGCATCATAATTGGAGTGTAGGCATCCAAATTCTCCAAGAATTAGCAGAAATATTCTTGTAGCATTAAAATCATGCTAGCAAATTTTAAGAGGCTATAACTTTCAAGCTATAAATCAGACTTGGAAAAATAAGTAGTCAATGGAAATCTTGCAAAGAAAAAAAATCATTCATCAACCTAGAAACTGGAATTAAGTTGCACAACTCTTCATAAAATCCAAAGGACACTAGTAGTCTTAAAGAGCAAGAAAATCATGTATAATTTCCTTAATTGTATAATTTTTGAATTTATCTAATAGAATTTAATTATATGCACCTTTTTTAAAACTACAAGTATCAAAAAATCAAGCCAAGCACAGGATTTGTATATAAGAGAGAGGAGCTAAATTCCTAAATATCAATACATGTAATGAAGAGATTGAATCTAATGGCATAGATGTAGGGTGTATTTAGTAGAGATGGTAGAAACTATGGGGAGTTTAAATATGAAAGCAAAAAGTTACAAATATAGTAATCAAGGAGTAATAAGAGCACAAGGGAAGAAAACTCAAATAAAAACTTATTTTTTGCAAAGTCTAAATCAACTGCAAAGGCAAACGAAAAATATCAAGTTGAAGAAATGAGGAAGAAATCAAACCTCATGCAAGCATGGATAATGATAGATGATATATATGATAAATAAGTGCTAAGAGATATCAAAGACCATTACTTACTTGTTCATTGCACAAATAACTTTTATGCATACGAAAAATCGAGGAGAAACCTAGAACTATCCCATATTATACATCAAATAAGAAGGCATGTACTGGAAAATATGTAAGTCGAGCTTAGGAAGATTAAGTCATGGAACTTTGACAACAAAATTAAAAGAGGAGATGATGTTGAAATCTAACTTCTTGGAATCAGAAAAATATTTTTCAGTTACATAGTAACTCATATACAATGGAAAGCTTTTATGTGATCAAACCAGTTGAAGCAAGTTAACCATAATTATGAGAAAATTATTTCTAGTAAGTAGTAGAAGAAACATTTTTAGTAGTAGTATCTTTTAGATCCATACTATGACAAGAATATGCAAGATTTCTTTGAACTCATGTTGTGAAACATGACCATGGAAAAGTATGAAAGGAAATTCTTGTAAGTGTTGAGGTACATAGGATTTATCAAATATGGGGAGGTTAAAATTCAAAGCTTCATCCTTCCATCTTTTTTATAAGGAAAATATTCAATTTGATGAGCCTCAAACTTTGGTTGAGATTAGAAAATTTTAGTGCTTGTATTAACAAATAAAAAGAAAAGAAAAAAATACTTATCAGAAGTGTTATAAGGACAAGAAGAAGGATAAATCAAATAATAGTCTTAATGGACACCAAGAAGACTAGATTTATTGTGATGAAAAAAAAATAGAAGAATCATTAGGAAATAAAGGAAGACCACTAATCAAAATTTGGAAGTGTAATGGAGATCACTTATACAAACAAATTCCTCACAAATATGAAAATATGAGGACTTTACATAACATTCAAGAGGCTATCACAGTGGAAGGCATGAGAAAAAATATTCTAATAATATATGCGTTGAGGTGGAATATAATATTACAAATCATCATATTGCTCTTTTAATTAATTCAAGAGCAAGTCATTGTTACAATGATCCTAGAATAGTGGATAGATTTTATTTCATGAAAATTAAGCCTAAAAGGTCATGCTTGGTTAGATAACTATTGGAACCAAAAGATGGGTCAGTAAGATTATTTGAGGTTTTGAAACCAAATTTAATTGATTTAAGTAAAATTGTTAATGTACATGTCATACCATCAATATCCTATGATATCCCAATTGAAATAGACTAGATGGACATGCATCATGCTATATTAGATTTCCAAAACATGACCTTCACTTGTCTTGATGAAGAAGGAAAGCATAACATTGTGCACGGAATTCACAGACCCATTTCTATAAGGGATATTTTAACCTTACAATTGAACAGATGTTTTAAGAAAGGGTGCTAATTATATGCAGGTCATGTGGAAGAACCAAACAAAACCAAGGGACCAAGATTTGAATATTTCTCAATGTTTCAAGAATTTGAGGATGTATTTGAAGAAATACAAAGATTTCCTCTAAAGAGGGATCTAGAAATTTTTATTGAATTGGTACCTAGTAATTCCCAAACCTAAAATATTCCTTAAAAAATGGTACATTAACTAAAATAATTATAAATGAAACTAAAATATATGTTGAAGAAAGGCTACATATGCCCGAGTGTCTCACCATGTTGAGCACCAGTTGTTTTTGTTAAGAATAAGGATCGACCGTTGAGGTTGTTTATTGACTATAAATAGCTAAATAAGGCCATATTGAATAATAAGTACTCTCTACCTATAATTGATGACCTCTTTGATAAGTTAAGAGGAGCAAAAAAATTCAAAAAGAAATATGAGATCAAGATATCACCAAGTGAGAAATGAGGAAGAATACATTAGTAAGAAAACTTTTAAAATAAGGTATGGGAATTATGAATTTGTAGTTGTGCCTTTACAACAATTGTCTTTATATTATTAATGAATAGAATATTCATAAAACATTTGGATAAATGTGCCTTTGTGTTCCTAGATGTTATACTTGTATGTTCTAAGTCCAAGGAAGAACATGATCACTTGAGATTGATGTTGCAGATGATAAGGGAGAATCAACTATAATTCCAAGGAGATCAAGTTGTTCTTTTATTAAGAGTATATTCACTATTTGGGATACATTATTTCAAAGGAAGGCATCATAGTGGATCCAAAGAAGATCGAAGCCCTTAGAGGAATTGTATGTTATTATAAAATATTTATTAAATGGTTTTCAAGGATTGTTCATCCCATCACTTCTTTAAAAAATACTGGAACTAAATTTAAATGGAAGAAATAAAATGAAGAAAGTTTTAAACTCTTGAAAGACTTACTTACCAATGCACCTATTCTAAAAATTGTTGATCCAAATGAATATTTTGTGGTATTCATAAATACATGCAAAGAGGGGCTTGGTGGGATTATGACTATAAATTGGCATGCCATTTGCTATTAGTCCAAAAATATTAAAGAAAACGAGATCAATTGTGCCACATGTGGCTTGGAAATTTCTGCCATGGTACACACATTGAAAATGTGAATGCATTACCCAATGGAGAAGAAATTTGTATTGAGGAAAAACCATAGTGGTCTGAAACATTTGTTTGAATAATTGAATTTAAATGTTAGACACACAATATGGTTGGATATTTTAAGTGAATATGACATTAACATAAGGAATATAAAAGGGAAAGAGAAGAAAGTTGGTGATGTGCTTAGCACAAGGATTCATGGCATGCATGCAACATTCATCAACATGCAAACATTAAATTTAAAGGGGAGAAGTTTATAGTTTATTTTTATAGATCAACATTATCTATAGGTAAAAGAAGGTTTACATCAAGAAGATGTACAAAACAAATTAAGGAAAATGAAATAATTATGAAGAGAAATAGAGTGTATGTTCCTGATTCCAAAGAATTGAGGAAGATAGTGTTAAAGGAAATGCATAATGTTTCATATGTAGGAAATCACGATTACTAGAAAATGATTGCATCAATAAGAATTCAATAATATTGACCAGGGATTAAAAAAAATGTAGCTGATTATATTTCCAAGTGTATGGAATGTCACGGAGTGAAGGGCGAGCATGAACACCCAACAATTTTGTTATAGTTTTTTCCAATTCTGCAGTGGAAATGGGAAGTTGTAACTGATCTAAAATTAAAACATGAAATAATTTTTTATGAAAATTTTAGTTTCTTTTTACTTTAGTAATAAACTTTAAATATGAAATTTAATATATGTAAGTGCAGAATAAAAAACAACCAGAAATACCATAAGAACAATTTGATAATGGAGTTCACCCTTCCTAGGGTAATTAATTCAGAATCCTTGGGGGAGGGCATGACATAAATATTTGGACTGATAGCATCATGGGAAACCCCTCTCTCTTTGTTAACTTCAAGGTATTCTCCCTCAAAATAACAAGGGATGGAAAACTCTATCAAAGGAATTGGCTATGTCAAGCTTAAATATGAAGCCTTGATCTTTTCTCGATAGACTAGAATGGATAGCTTCTTGGACCAGCAGGGTATTATCGATTATTTGTCTATTTGGAACAAAGCCTCCTTGATTTTCAGAAATCAAGAGAGGGAGGAGGGTTTGAGTCTATTTGCTAAAATCTTAGTTATGATCTTGTAAGATGAATTTCACAAGGATATTTGTCTAAAACGATTGAAAGAGGAGGGTCTAGTTTCTTTAGGAATAAGGGCCAAGAAAGTAGAGTTGGTATTGCCTCCAATTTTTATCTTTTGAAAAACCCAATGAATCATCTTTAGGAGGTATTTTTTTTATGATCTCCTAGAGCGAGCGATAAAAGGAAATAGAGAAACCATCTGGCCCTGGAGATTTATCAGGGTTAAGGTTCCATATTGCGATTTGGAGTTCCTCTTCTTTTATTGGCTTGGATAAAGAAACATTAGCCTCATCCAAGACTAAATTTGGAATATGTCTTATGAAGTCTTCATAATTGGTGTTCTCTTCTTCAACGACTAGTAATATTTTGAAGTGATGATGCACTTCTTTAATTTCCTATTGCCCTTTGATTTCATAATTCCCTTCTCCCATGACTATCTCAATGCGATTCTTAACACTTCACATTTTGGTAAGGTTATGAAAGTAAGCAGTTTTCTTGTCACCAACCTATATCCATAAATTCCTAGATTTTAATCTCCGGGTTTCCTCCTCTCTTCTATTGGTCTTGTATATTTCCCAATAGATCTATTTTTCTTTCAATTGCATTTCTTTTGTAACCTCTCCATCTTCCATATTTTCCTGGACTTGATCTAACTCCTCGATTGAAGCTCGATTTTTTTTTTTTTTTGATCTTTGTAGTGGGATATTACCCACTCTTTTAGTTTTATCCCAACTTCTTTAGCTTATTTTTCCCGTATGCAAAACTTTGGCGATCCATTAATGCTTAGTTTCCATATAGAAGTCACCAACTTTTTGACCAGGAATTTGACCTCTTCAATGTAAGACCAAAGAGGATTATAACGGAAAGGGAGCGTACCTAAGTTTTTGTTGAAGATGGCAACAAGAAACGTGAAGGAGGCATCCCGAAACATCATTCCCGATCCTAGTTGGAAAGTGATCACCAAAACTAGGCGGGGGCCACACAGGTGATTTTTGTCGCAAAGTCTAATTTTAGACTATGTCTATTTTTAGACATATGGATCATGTTCTATAAGTTGCAGGATGCTATTTATGGATGGTTGGTCAAGCTAGAAAAATAGATGGATTTCTATTTTTAGACATATTGGGTGGAATCTATTTTTAGATTGCCAGTCTAAAAATAGATATGTCGAATATTATTAGTTTCAATAATATTTGGACTTCACATTATCTTATTCCTCGGGAGCACTTCAACATGTTTGGATGTGGCAGTAGTGTACCGATGTATGAAATAATCGCTTTCCCAGGGTTAAGTGGAGCTATTGCATGGATACTTCAGTTAGAACTCATGTGACAGAGTTTGGTGGAGTTGATTGAGGAAGTTAGTGGAGTTGTATTCGGTTTAACTAATCTAAACATAGTTGAGCTATTTGTATTCAGTTTAACTAATTGATACAATTAGTGAGAGTGGTGTGAATTAATTATTAATTAATTCACTAATTATAAACTCATTAATCAACTAAAGAATACACCAGTTAACTTCAGTGCATGGACAGTTTCAGTGGAGACCAGTGCAGAGATAGGTGAAAGAGCAGGTTAACTATCAGTTGTGACTATAATTGCTGCTATTTCGTAACAGCTGCGTATAGGTGAGGAATTCAATGAGGATTGCGCAGTTCAATCCAGGTGGCTTATCTATATAAAGAGACCATCCCATAGCATTGAAACACGCAATTGAGGTTGGCTATCAAGCGGCTAAAGGTTGGAGCATGAGTTTTGCTAGATCTAGCTTGATAGTGTGTAGCATGGGAGGTAGTGCATGAGAGCTTGCAAAGAGCTTTGTACTATGATTGTTACATGATCTCCATGACATGTATAATATACAGATAGTTGGGGGTTTTCAGCTTTAAGCTTTCCCATGAAATACCGTGTTCATATGTGTGAATTTTTATGGCTTTAATGTGTGCATGCAATTGATTTTATTTCCGCATGTGATGATCAATGGTAGAAGAGATTCTGTATTATGCATGAAGCTAAAATAGTGTGTGATCAGGAGAATCTCAGTGGATAACATCTCAGTTATTCAAATTTCTACATGGTATCGGAGCCGTGTTAAAAGATTTTCTACATGGTATCGAAGCGATATTGATCATTGGAGCAATTGCAAAGCATTGAAGCGGTTGAGTTTGAGGATAAACTCAAGAAACATAAAGATGGAGAAAGCCGGAAATATACATGCATATTGTATATAATTTTCTACATGGAATGAGAGCAAGAATTTTTGGGTGCGCGAGTTTGTAGGGAATATCTGAAAATTTTTGGTGAAATATTTTCAGAAACAAATAGCATATTTGGATTCCTTGCGAAAAAATACCCAAATTGAAAAAAAAATCGGTCGAATCGGAGCTCGGATGAGGGAGATATCATCGATTTAAAATCAGCTCTTTTGTTAGAAAATTTTGCGATGGCGGGACAATTGCAATGTGCGCAAGCCAAGAATCTACATGCACTGAGGTACAAGATGCATGAAAAGATTTGAGGAGCAAAGCAGAGGTTAGTGACTTGGTGGTTGAGAGGGAGCCTCTCAACATGCAGCGTGAGGACAAGTCAAGAAGGTTGGGATTTGGGCAAAGAATCTCTACAAACTTGGAGTAGATGGGATGTCTACGGAGCTTCCTGCTGATGGGAAGTGCATGAAAGGCATGCAACTGATGCTTGAGAGGGAGCAAGTTTTGCATGCAGGTATTGAAGTAGATGGGATGTCTACGGAGCTTCCTGCTGATGGGAAGTGCAAGGAAGACATGCAACTGATGCTTGAGAGGGAGCAAGTTTTGCATGCAGGTGAAAGTGAACCTCGGGGTGTGGAGCAGCCACAAGAGGATCATGGAGTGGGAGAGACCACTCATGCAGAGAAATTTCGTGCCAGATGGGCAGAGGGAGTGCATGCAGCTATACCACCAGGTGAGAGGTGGGGCGACATGCATGAGTAATCCCAGGTGGATATTTTTGGGCAGGATTCATGGAGATGGTGTGGATCTCATGAATTGAACCTGGATACGAGGTGCCCACAGCGTAGCAGTAGCAGATCATTTGGATTGATGCAGGCAGATCAAAGTGACAGTGCCGGATACTGGAGTGCGAATCAGAGTTGACAACAAGTGCAAGAGTGCATGGGTGCAAGAGTTCAACAGCGTAGTGGTTCTTGATGACATGTGCAGTTGGTACCAGCAGAAGTCGAAGACTTTGATGATAGATGCTAGATGCATCAAGACTGATTGAGTTGTTTGGAGCCTATTCAGTTTCAAAAGAGTTGCAGAGCAGATGCATGGAGTTGCATGGTTCATGCATGAGTTTGCATGGCACATGCAAAGGGTGCATGGCGAATGCATGGACTTGCATGTCGCATGCATGGAGTTGCATGGCGCTTGTGAAGGTTGCAGGGCAAATGCATGGAGTTGCATGTTGCATGCAAAGACAGTCCTTTCTTGTTGAGAGGGAGTGTTGAAAATGGCAACAAGAAACAGTGAAGGAGGCATCCTGAAACATCTTTCCTGATCCTAGTTGGAAAGTGATCACCTAAACTAGTTGGGGGACCACACAGGTGATTTTTTGTCGCAAAGTCTATTTTTAGACATATGGATTATGATCTATAAGTTGCGAGATGCTATTTATGGATGGTTGGTCATGTTGGTAAAAATAGATGGACCTCTATTTTTAGACATATGGGTGGTTTCTATTTTTAGACTGCCAGGCTAAAAATAGATATGTCGAATAATATTAGCTCTTAATAATATTTGGACTCTAAACATTATCTTATTCTCTTGGAGCACTTCGATTTGATGCTGGTTGTGCTTTGTACGAGCGAGAAGGAAATACGCTTTTCCTAGGGTTTATGTGGAGCTATTGCATGAAGACTTCAGTTAGAACTCATGTGACAGAGTTTGGTGGAGTTGATTGATGAAGTTAGTGGAGTTGTATTCAGTTTAACTAATCTAAACATAGTTGAGCTATTTGTATTCAGTTTAACTAATTGATACAATTAGTGAGAGTGGTGTGAATTAGTTATTAATTAATTCACTAATTATAAACTCATTAATCAACTAAAGAATGCATTAGTTAACTTCAGTGCATGGACAGTTTCAGTGGAGACTAGTGCAGAAATAGGTGAAAGAGCAGGTTAACTATCAGTTGTGACTATACTGTTGCTATTTGCAACACACAGATAGGTGGAGTAATCAATGAGGATTGTGCAGTTCAATCCAGGTGGTTTATCTATATAAAGAGGCCATCCCATAGCATTTAAACAGGCAATTGAGGTTGGCTATCAAGTGGCTAAAGGTTGGAGCATGAGTTTTGCTAGATCTAGCTTGATAGTGTGTAGCATGGGAGGTAGTGCATGAGAGCTTGCAAAGAGCTTTGTACTATGATTGTTACATGATCTCCATGACATGTATAATATATAGATAGTTGGGGGGTTTTCAGCTTTAAGCTTTCCCATGAAATAATGTGTTCATATGTGTGAATTTTTATGGCTTTAATGTGTGCATGCAATTGATTTTATTTCCGCATGTGATGATCAATGGTAGAAGAGATTCTGTATTATGCATGAAGCTAAAATAGTGTGTGATCAGGAGAATCTCGGTGGATAACATATCGGTTATTCAAATTTCTACATAATATATGAGACATGTCATTGGGAGTTGGACCGATAGATGTAGCCCAAGAGGGGTGAGCTAATTTGTCAAATTTGTTGAGTAATGTGCTATGTGATGTTTAATTCTTTGTTATTTAATGTTGTACTATGTTAAGCAAATGGTAAGACCAAGCTCACCAACTGGACCTTTTTAACTAAGTTAAAATAATTTAAAACCACCTGCAAACTTCAGAGACTCTTATGCACACATTTTAATTACTGTTTGGATACTTAGCACAACAAAACTAGTACATTCCATTTAGATCAATAATTTTGGTGAGTTTGATCAACTATTTAAGGTAATAATGGATAGATTAATATTCTATATCATTGAAGCATATCATCAAGAATGGTTCAGATCTAGGTTGCTACCACACATTAGGATTACTTTGACTCAAAAAAGGATAACCTCCTAGCTTGAATCTTTGGAAATAACCATGAGGCTAGAAGTTATGCCAGGAGGGGGAGAAAGAGTTGTAGGTATGGTGCAGGGACAATCACAACTGGTTTTGTTAACCTTGCAATTACAAGATTTGGCCAAAGGAAGGTGAAGCGAGAAGAGGTGTGGTGCACCATCTATAGGAAGGAAGGTCATCACTGGAACACATGACCCGCATTGATGGATTATATGGGTATAAGGGAAACAAATCCCCTGGCCCAAGGAATGAGAGTATAGTGTAATATTTTTTGGGTTCAGAGTTGCTTTCATATTGCATGTCCCATGATGTAGAAGCATCAAATTTTGGTGTGGACTCCTTTTTGTGACTTTTGCAAGTCTGATGAACAAGATATTCATACAAGTTGTGCACTTGAGTGAACACGTGAGAGGACTTATGATGCATTCTCTATCTAGGGAGTAGAATGGAATGATGATGGCACATAGAATTATTAGCTAATAATTTATAACCCAGTAGGCAGAGGACTAAGTCCACGACAAGGATGGGAAGAGGATGAGGAGGCTATAAGAACAATAGAGGATCTGTAATTTTCTATAATTTTAGAAAAGCTGACCACTTTAACAAAGATTTCCAAAATCCCCTACCTATATATACTACAAGCAATTGGATCATGTAACAGATCATTTTCCACAGCTACTAGCGAAGTGGTAGGAGAAACAGGGGCCTAATGTGTAGATGTTGACAACAAAATATTGTTAAGACCACCCCCAAATATGCACAAACACCATAGGTGGGACAAGAATGGGGATGGATTCCATAAATTAGAATAAGAAATCCCACCCATGGGTACAAAAATTCATTGAACCCCCTCAGGAGTTTTATTTGGTCAAGGAGAAGTAGACATAATAGGAGGGGAAGGAAGGATATTTTGGTGGTAGAATGGGGATCATCCAACTAAGTGTTGTAGACCCATATGGAACCACTAAATGGTCAAACTTTGATAAATGGGACTACTATGGGATTTCATCCCACTTAGATATTCCATAAAAACTTCTGAGACTTAATTCAAGACAAATGCACACTGAAGCAATTGCGTAGGATGATATACCACTTGCAACACCCTATTCCCACATCTACCCAAGTAACCGGCCAACCAAGGTAAACATGTGACGAGAGGCTACTAATATGAGATTCAACCTCCTAGATGACCTTAAGGAAGTGGAACTGATGGAAACACAACACACCTTACACAACATAAACAACACCTCCAGGAGGTAAACCACCCTCCCAGACCCCTTAACCTTAAAGGGGGACTAATTATTAGCCCTTTTTAGCCTTAGTCATGGGAATATAAGGGAAAGGGGGCAGTTATAGACCCTTAGTCGCAAGATGGCCTTTGCAAGGTAGTGGCCAGGGCCCCAAAAAGTCAATTATGTGCCTGCAGCTTCAGGATTTGTGCCACATTTTTAGCCCATGAGCCCAAGACTTCCTATAACTTTAGGAGAGGATAAATAACATTTATAAAAAGACATGGAAGTAATCAATTCATCAATATCTCATCCGTACCCCTCCCGCCATGACAGGCATTTCTTTAAACATGTCACAAACATTACATCTACAGGTGTAAACAACAGAATTAAACATAGGGGTGTAATACTTATATGAGAATCACTAAGAAGCATTTAACCCTTGCATCATAAGATGCAATATAATATATTTTACCATAGATACATTATATATTAATTTACAGGCAATAACATAGATAAATCCATACATAATGACTAATAAAATATAAGCTTATAACCAACATAGTACAAACAGATATAACATCAATGAAATCCACATAATAACCAGTACATTTACATATCAAATACCAAAGGAATGAGTTATTCATTATTGAATGTAAAAAACAACCAGAGACATGACTTCCACATTCCACTTGACCATAGATTAGTTGAGCCAAATCTTACTTCAGCCAATCACCCCCATGCCATATTCCAAGCATGAATGTGGGACTCAACTGAAAGAACCAACCATGGAAAATTTTAAGGATGGAAGTTTATCTTAAAGTTTAGCAACCTTGGTGAATCCTACTAGTCCCTAATATCCAAATTTTAAAATGTTTTATGATAATTTTGTAAAAATGTTTAGATTTCTAATTATTTTATACTAGACAATATATAATACTTGGTGATTTTTAAGGTAAAATAATTTTATACTATAAAATTTGGGTGAATTAATTTTTAGAAAAATGGAAATTGGCGAATAATTTTTTTGGAAAAAGCATGGAATATTAGCCCATGTGCGAATATTAACCCCTAAAATTTTCCCTAGAACCAACCAGGGCATCACGAGGCTAAACCATCTCATCCTCATCAAATAGAAATCATGCTTTACCATGATCCAACCCGAATCACTAGACCAATAAAATGAACATGTCATAACCGACTTTATCATGATCTAACCCCGATCACTAGGCCAACACAAACCACAATATGAATTGGGGTCATTAGGCCCTAAACCGAGACACTGCCCTCTATGCTTTACCATATATCCTGCCATTCACTGACAAGGATTCCTAGGCATAATCAAGGGAAACCACCTCTCAGGATTTACCGCAATCCAATCCCTGATCACTAGGCTCTAAACCAAGGAAATACATATACCAATTATGTGTTATAATAATAATAATATTCGAATATCCACCTCACTCAGCTTTGAATCCATCCGGTAATCCAACTAAACCAAAACATGAGAAATCCACAACACCATGGCTATCCGGGAATGGCAAGGCTAGGATCAAAAAAATGTCACACCTAGCAAAACCCATTCCAAGACAAAAAAAAACCACATGCAATACCATGCATTCCAAATATATCAAGGAAATCACACGTGCAACTCAATACTTGCAAATAATCCCATTGTAGCTGCCTGATCCTACTTTTCCCTACTTGATATTCTCCTTCTTGCTGCAACTCTCCAAGTATGCCACACTCACTAAGAGTCATCCAAGAATACTCCAAGTGTCCAAGAGTGAGTGAGAGAGAGAGAATAATGAGAGAGCTTAAAAACTGAACTGAAAAAAAGATGCCAATTGATCCTCAGAAGCTTTTTTATAGAAGAGGCCTCTATTTTCTTCATTTTCCATTATTTTCCTTCATTTTCCTCCTCACATGCAACTTGTGACCTTTCATCTCCCGTTTCTCCCAATTTTCATTATTTTCATAAATAAATGTACCAAATATGCCATTTTTCCTTTGCAAAGCCTTTTCCTTTGCTAATTTCCTTAGCCATAAAAACCAAAGTGAACACTCTCTAGGATATTTTTCCTAACATTCAACTTGGAATAAGTGTCCCATCAACCATGGTTATTATATAGTTTTACATGAATGTTTTACCAAGGTTTTTATAGAACCCTCCCCCTTGGGGAACACTGTCTTCGGTGTTCATCCACACTTATACCTCATTAAAACAGCTGAAAAGGAATCATACTGCCCATGGGTATTTATAACATAGCTCGTTGTAGTATTCACAATGAATAACCCGCTCAAAAGCAAAAATAATCATGACAATTGTATTGTGTACTAGAGCTTTATAACACAGCTCATTACGGTATTTACAATAATATACACATATACACATTTTCTCAACCAACAAATAAAATGATATGATTCTTGCATCTGCAACAAGGGAATCCATAGGCTCACACCTCCACCCTCAAATTAATACCAGGATTCACTTCCTTCCCAAGAAGTCCATAATCCATTGTCATAGTCAAAGCTGCATCCAATGTCAAGCACTACAACCCTGCGCTACTGTGCTCTAAGTGAACAGTTACTAGCTCATTGTTCCATGGCACACTCCCAATGTCCATTTGATTCCATATGGAAATTATAATGACAAAAAAAATCCATCTCATCCTTCCCTTCTCTTCTATGTAGTCCCTCGAGCAATCCCGTAATCCCCTTCCATGCAATCACTCACCTTCCAAATTCCTTGGCATCCCCTATCCCAGGTGACCCATCCCTTGGAAATGATTCCTCGCATCAGAAGATACAAAAACCAAGGCATATAACTTCCTCGAAACCATCATATCGGTCATAGAATGCTCATGGAAATCAATGGACACTATTGGGTACCAGTGTCCCACAATGGTGTTGCTCCTAAAGTGCTTTACCAACATACTTTTGCATGTTAGAATTCCTTTTGTTGAAGCTATTAGTTCTTGCAATCAGTTTCAACCATGTCGAAGAAAGAATTTCCATGCTTCCTATATCAATCACATAATTTCCATTAGATTCAAAATAAATTGAAATAACTTCAAATCATACGTCATTAGTAGCTCATCAATAAGGTACGTTTGCAATTTTTTTCACCTCCTAGTAGCTCATCATCGTGTATAAACATATCACATCCAATTAGCTCAAAACACAACCATCATAAAGTAAAATTATGAATCACATTAAATCACCATAAACCATAATCATAAATCACATGTAACCATCATAAGTTAGAATCATAGATCACATGCATAGTAATGTTGAAATAAAATGTCGATGCTTATTCTTCATCAGTCCTTACTTCTGCATTTGTTCCTTGTGTACACATGCCATATCAGTTTGCACACTTCACAACCACCCAGTTCCTTCTCCTCAACCATGTGCACTTAAACGCAGTGTACAACGCGTACATTCACCCAAGGCTTACAACACCACACAATACATACACCCACACCTGGTATACAACACAACACAATACATACACCTATACCCATTGTACAACACAATTTATATACATACACATACATCCAGTGTACACCACAACATAGTACATATGCCTATATCGACATAAAACACATACACCTACACCTGATGTGCCATACAAAGCAATACACATACATGTAAAGAGTAGAACACAACTACTACACATGTCACGATTTCATGACTACACGAGGCACATACATAGTTCCACATGTCCACAACACAACATGTACAATATGCACACAATACCACATGTATACCAATGCCATATGCACACCATGTACACAGTATCACCTGTACACAACACTACCTGCACAACATGTGCAGAACATCACATTTACATTGCACCATCTGCAAAACGTGTACACAATGCCAAATATACACCACACCACTTTTACAATGTGTACACAATACCACATGTACAATCATTCACACAACACCAAATGTATATAGCACCATATGTACATCATGCTTACAAAACCATATGTACATAGCACTACATATTCAACATGTACATAGTACCATACGTACATCGAATATCCAACATGCGCACAACACCATACACACACAACACCACATATCCAACATGCAAATAGTACGATATGTGCACAACACTGCATATCCAACATGTGCATAGTACCATCTATATCTAGCACTGCATATGCAATATATACACAACACCATATATACAAGAGGAATACAACATCATATGTACACAATACTACATAAGAAACACTACACATCACCATAGGTACAATCATTGAATACACAACATGCACAACATACACACAATAGTAGCAATGCACATCCATAGAATACACACTGACCCCACATGCAACCTTGCTTTTAGTGCCTTTCCACTATCCATGCTTATCCTAGCATGCCGCGGATTACAACACTTTCACTTCGCTGATGTACCCCTCAACATTACCTACCATAACATAAAAATAGGCATAGTACAAGCATATAATATCAATTCATGTCCACATGATACTGACCTAATAGATCTGTTAGAGTTACTCTTCCCACTTGATTCCTCATAAGGCCAAGAACCTTTTCATGCCATTCACCTGCATAAGAAATCATTCCTCCACAAGAATGATCCTTGAAAACCCTGTCATACAATGACATACATACATATATATAATCATTAGCAATCATGATCCTATCATAAAATGAAATACATACACACGTATATACATATGAACATTAGCATTAAAAAATTACGATCCATGACTACCCTATCAAACATTAAATACATACATACATACATGTATACATATATAAACACCAACATAATCATGATCAAATCATAATTACTAGATTTCATAAGGTCTAGGTTGAGAGAACTCTCTTTATGTGTGTATAGTATGCACAACATTGAGAACAATAGTTCCCAACATAGCCAAGGCATTTGATGCCTCAAATCCACTTACTTTACCCTTTCTGTTACCTTCCTCATAATTGTTCTTCCATTGTCCATTTGCCACAATGGACTCAACCAATCCAACCGGTTGTCATATTATTACCTTTCGTTGCGCTTACTCGTGCATTGAGCTCCATCCGGGTATTTCATTACCTATTGGGTTCCATTCATCTCTTCCTGAGCTCCATTAACTTCCTTTTCCCAAACCAATTCCTCATACACTCAAAACATAAAAGAAAGAACAAGAAACAAACAATAAGAAACCATAAAAATCAATAGCAATACAACACCACAAACAAAGTGGCATGGACATGCACTAGATGCAATCAAGACCACAAATCAAGCATAATAAATCATAAAAGACTGAAAGCAAAATAGTAGCAACAAACACCATGAATCAATCCCCATGGCTTCCCAACACTTCCAAAGGAATGCTCATCCCAATCCTTCTTCAATATTTCATGGCAGTCTCTTACCATGTAATCCCCTACATCATACTGCCATAACCACATAACTATCAGTGCATAAATAATCATAATAAAAAGCTAGTTACGTTACCTTGTTGGGCCAATCATGTTGCCTTGTAACTGAACACACACATATGAGTCACATGTTCCAAATATCAAAACAACATATCTATTAATTTGAAATCAACATTCGACAATCAACTTATAGTCATCAGCCATAGTACATGATGCTACAACTATCACCTACTTACACTCAAGTACATATAAACTATCTTTAATGTGTACTTGTCATTAGAACCATCTTAAAACAAGATCATTACTTCATGAAATCTTACAAACACATGTTCATATCATGCGATTAATTAATCATTCAAACAAACTAACAATTTACCACATTAGATAAATCAACTAGAAGACATAACAGACACCAAACACTCAAACAGCAATAGATTACATAATCAAACATTCAAATACCAAGTAGATGACATAAGAAAACTCATACCTCAATGTATCTCAGGGGAGGCTATCTTTTCTGCACAAAAAATCTAGTTAGCACGATATAACTTCACAACACCTCAACTCAACATAAATAAGGTCATGATATCAATAACAATGACTAGCTAACATATTCACATCATAAACTCATAATTGTTATTCATCCATAACAATCACATCTGCACAATCAGTCTAGATTAGTACAACATAATAGCAAAAATATGTCAACTCATACCTGAATGTCATAACCCTAAACATATGCCTAGGTCAATCCAATTTAGCATGATACATATAACATAAATATCTTAAAGGTAATAACTTTAATTAATTAACTGACATATAACAACAAGTTAATAATATAACATAACCATCCACAACATATAACATAATGATAAGTTAATACCATGTCTGACTAACCAACACATTTATGTATGATCACACGAGTCAACTAGCATCTATCATAAAATCACTAGAATGAGAGGCATACACATAACCATAATGCATATGACTACGCTTATCAACAAACATTTATCGCATATGTAACCATAATAATAATAGAATGACAAACATATAAGTAACCCTAATTCTTACAACAACCATGAATGACATACCTGAATGCCAAGCATACCAACTTGTATGACAATCTGCTTTTACCCCAAATTCCATTGTTGCAACGTCACTTTAATGATCTTCATCTCCTACTCTATCTCAGCCAACACATTAGCATCATAACATACTAATACCATCAAGATGACCTAATTGCATACAATGACCTTATGCACAACCACCTCAATCAAACCAATGCAAACTTGACCATATGCACCCACTTGACATGTACAACCAATCATGAACAAATAATGCATGTTCAACATATGGCATCACAAAAGCAATCATACATGGATAACACTGAAGCATGACCAATATGTAACCCTAGCATAAGCAAGAAGTGCATGTACAATATGTAACAATATGTAAGAAAGCGTACATGAACAATACACAAGCATGAGCAACACATAACCAGTCATACACTCATGAAAACATGTTGACAACAACACCATCAACACTTCCTTGGTGACACCACTACCACCATGGCCAACACAACATGGATGCAACAACCACATACACCATAGGCATGAGAAAACACATAAGCAATCAAGAAAAGCATGACCAACACACTGCCCATCTAGTCCAAGGGTTGAACCATGCTATGATACAACTCTGTAACACCCTCTTCCCAAATCTACCCAAGTAACCAACCAACTGGGGTAAACATGTGACAAGAGGCTATTAATATGATATTCAACCTCTTAGATAACCTTAAGGAAGTGGAACCATCGGAAACACAATAAACACACCTTACACAACCTAAACAACACCTCCAAGAGGTAAGCCACCCTCCCATACCCCTGAAACCTGAAGGGGGGACTAATTCTTAGCCCTTATAAGCCTTAGCCATAGACATATAAGGTCAAGGGAGGAGCTATAAACCCTTAATCATGGGCTCGCCTTGACAAGGTTGTGGCCAGGGCTCCAAAAAATCAATTATGTCCCTGCAGCTCCAAGATTTGTACCATATTTTTAGCCCCTGAGCCCAAGTCACTTCCCAAGACTTCTTGTAACTTCATGAGAGGATAAATAACATTTAAACAAATACATTGAAGAAATCACATCATCAAGAATTCATCTGGACCCCTCCCACCATGACAGGAATTTTTTCAAACATGTCATAAACGTTACATCTACATGTGTAAATAGAATATAATTAAACATATGGGTCTAATACTTATCTGAGAATCACTAAGAAGAATTTATCCCTTACATCATAAGTCGTAATACAATATATTTGACCATAGATACATTATATGTTCATTTATAGGAAAAAAACATAGATAGAGCCATACATCATCACTGATAAAATACAATCTTAAAACCAGCATAATAACAACATAAATACCATGGATATAACATCAATGAAATCCATAGAATAACTAATACATTTACATAGCAAATGCCAAAGGAATTTTCTCTTCATTATTGAACGTAAAAACTAATCAGAGATGGGACTTCCACGTTCCACCCAACCATAGATTGGCTGAGCCAAATCTTACTTTAGCAAATCGCCCCCGTGCCATATTCCAAGCATGAATGTGAGACTCAACCAAAAGAACCAACCAGATCATCCTGAGGCTAAACCAACTCACCCTCATCAAAGAGGGATAAGGATTTACCATGATCCAACCCGGATCACTAGGCCAACACATTTAACATGTCATAATCAACTTTATTGTGATCTAACCCCGATCACTAGGCCAACACAAGCATGGATATCACCATATTCTCTCTGCCTACACTGTGAGGAATTTTCCTGTCCCCTAGTCTCTCAGGCTTTACCATAACCCATAGTCTGAATCAAGGGTCACTAGGCCCTAAATCGAGACACCACCCTCTAGGCTTCACCATATATCTTGTCATTCATCAGCAAGGATTCCTAGCCCTAATCAAGGGAAACCACCTCTCAGTATTTACCACAATCCAATCCTGGATCACTAGGCCCTAAACCGAGACAACACCTCTTAGGCTTCACCGTAACCCATAATCTGAATCAGGTGTCACTAGGCCCTAAATTGAGGCAATACATAAATCAATTTTGTGTTATAATAATAATAATATTTGGATATCCACCTCACTTAGCCTCGAAACCATCCGGTAATCCAGCTAAACCAAAACATGAGAACTCCACAACACCATGGTTATTCGTAAATGGTAAGGCTAGGACGAAAAACATTGTCACGCCTGGAAAAACCCATGCCAAGACAACAAGAAATCACATGCAATAACATGCATGAAAAATATAACAAGGATATCATACATGCAAATCAATACCTACAAAGAGTCTTATTGTAGCTGTCTAATCCTGCTTTTCCCTGCTTGATGTTTGCCTTCTTGCTCCAACTCTCCAAGTATGCCACACATACCAAGAGTGCTCCAAGAATACTCTTAAGTGTCCAAGAGTGAGAGAGAGAAAGATAGAATAATGGGGGAGCTCCAAAAATGAACTAACAAAATCCTGCCAACTGATCCTCATAAGCCTTTTTATAGAAGAGGCCTCTATTTTCTTCATTTTCCATTATTTTGACTCATTTTCCTCCTCACATGCAACCTGTGACCTTTAATCTCCATTTTCTCCTAATTTCCATTATTTCATAAATAAATGTGCAAAATATTCCATTTTGGCTTTCCAAAGCCTTTTCCTTTGCCTTTACCAATTTCCTTAGACATAATAACCGAAGTGAACACCTGTTAGGATGTTTTTCCCAACATTCAACTTGGAACAAGTGTCTCATCGACCACAGTTATAATATATTTTTACATGAATGTTTTACCAGGTATGTTACACCACTACAGGTAAGATTAAGAGGAGGCTATCGCAAAACACCAAAGAGAATGGGTAATAGATGAGGAAGTGATCAAGCCTAGAAACATTGTGGGAGGGCCCAAATATTCTATTGTTCCAGGTGTATTTGAGGCTAGAAGGGATATGGTTAAAGCGCTTGAGATGAGATATGAGGTCATCCATGTGCTCCTGAAAGAGATCCTGAATAGGGATGCCTCCTTTTTTCTCCCAGCTTAGGCAAGTTGTATTGAAGTCCCTACCTGATATTTTATTTGATCCAAATTTTAAATATTTAAATGCCATCAAAGAATCCCAACATGTCTTCTTATCTCGATAGTGGAAAAACATAGAAATATTGATTACCAAACATACCTTGGTATAAAAAAGATATAATAAGGAAGAAACTGTAGGTTTTAACCCTGAACAGAAATTATCTACAAACGAATCTTAAAATAGAAAATAAACAATAGCGAGAGCATAAAACATAAAACAGATAAACATAGAGATTTTCCCCTAGATCCCAAGTCGGGACGACCAACTTGATTTTTCTTTATATTCCTTTTAGTGTTACAACACATATATATACATGCTGAAGCATACATAAACCCCAATCCATTAACCCTGGATTAGAACATAACCATAGTTCCCTTGACCAGATCTACAAAATACAAGGGGCTGAAAACCATCACGCCCCAAAACCATGTGCAAACCCATGCACAAAACCATGGACAGGTCTACCCACCGGAAAATAAGGCCCAAAAAAAATTTCCCAGGGCACTGCCGCCCCCCCTGTGACCCCCCTGCTGCGCCCGGTGCAATGTACAAGGGGGTTTATTACCCCCCTTGTGATAGCCCAACATTCTCCCACTTGTTGTTTTCTTTCCGCAGGTGACCACATGAGAGCTTATTCATTATCCCAACTTTGCAACACCCATTGTTTCTCTACACTAAGAGAACTTCTGAGTGCTCATAGACTTTGTCAATGCATCTGCAACATTCTTCAAGGTGTCCACCTTTACCAGCAACACCCTTTTAGCCTCAACCATATCTCTCACAAAGTGATATTGAACATTAATGTGCTTTGTCTTTGGATGATAAGTAGGGTTCTTAGCCAAGAAAATTTCACTTTGGCTATCACAGTCTATCCTTATAGCTTGCTGCACCAACTCCATACTTGAACACAATCCCTGCAACCAAACTACTTCCTTGCTTGCATGAGTGGCTGCTATGTATTCTACCTATATAGTTGAAAGAGACACTACAGACTGTATTTTACTCATCCAACTGACTGCACCTCCAAATAGGCCAAACACATACCCACTTGTAGATGTTCTTTGGTCCAGATCTCCAGCCCAGTCTGCATCAACAAAACCACAAATGTCAAACATTCTTTCCAATCTTGGTCTTCCCTGGTAGCACAAGCCATAATCACTAGTGCCACACAAATATCTGAAAGCCCGCTTCACTGTTGTCCAATGCTCCTTCCCTGGGTTTGACATAAACCTGCTCAATACTCCCACTGCATGTGTAATGTCTGGTCTAGTACAAACCATTGCATACATCAACCTACCCACTACACTTTCATATGGAACATGGGACATATCCTCCTCTTCTTCTTGTGTCTTAGGACACTGTTCAGAAGACAAATTTACACCTACAAGAATCGGAACATTCACCGGTTTACTATCCTACATATTGAACCTCTGCAATATAGTCTCGACATACTTCCTCTGGTTTAACCAGAGCTTCCTCTTTTCCTGATCTCTCTTAATTTCCATGTCCAAAATATATTTTGCAGCACCAAGATCCTTCATGTCGAATTTGGAGAACAGTTGGGTCTTCAAATCTTGGATAGTTTCTTTGTCATTTCCAATCAACAACATATCATCCACATACAAGACCAAATAAATAACATGGTCACTAATTAATTTAAAATAAACACAGTGATCCTCCTTGCTTCTAGTGAAGATAAGTCCCTGTATATAAGTATCAAATTTCTGATACCACATCCTTGGTGACTGTTTTAACCCATACAGATACTTCTTTAACCTGCATACCAGTTCTTTCTTCCCCTTCACCATAAAGCCTTTAGGTTGTTTCATGTAGATCACCTCTTCTAGATCCCCGTGAAGAAATGTTGTCTTCACATCCATCTATTCTACCTCAAAATCAAATGCAACAACAACATATGAAAGTAATCTAATAGAAGTAACTTTGGCAACAGGAGAAAAAATATCACCAAAATCAATTCCCAGCACCTGGGAATAACCTTTTTCTACCAACCGAGCTTTGTATTTCTCCACCTTGCCTTCTACATTCATCTTCTTCTTAAACACCCATTTGCTCCCAATGGGCTTCCTTCCAGCCGGCAACTCCACCAGATCCTATGCCTCATTTTTTTGCAAGGATGCCTTTTCATCAACCATGGCCTCCTTCCAGAGTTTTCCATCCTATGAATCTATTGCCTCCCTAACAGTTATGGGATCATCATCAGTTATAGTTAAAGAAAAATTTGAATAGAAAGCAGATGGACTATACCTTTCTGGTTGTCTTCTTTCCCGAGCTGATCTTCTCACAACTGGTGTTTGTGGCTCTTCCTCTTCTGAGTCTTCTTCTGTTGTAGAGTCTGATTCATCCTCCTTTAGCTCAAACTCTATCTTCTTAGGTTCCTTTGGTAGGAATTCATGTTTAACAACATCTTTCACCTCTCTAAACACCACATCTCGGTTGTACACAATCTTCCTTGTTTCTGGGTTCCAAAGCTTGTAACCCTTTAAACCATCCTTATACCCAATAAAGATGCACCTTTCAGATTTATTATCCAACTGGGTCCTTTTTTCCTTTGGAACATGTATATATGCATCACATCCAAATACCCTCAGATGTGAAAGAGAGGGTTTCTTACTAGTCCATACCTCATGTGGAGTCTTATCCTCCAACACTGATGAAGGTGATCTGTTAACCAGGTAACATGCAGTCTCCACTGCCTCTACCCAGAATTCTTGTCCTAACTCGGTACCATTGAGCATGCTTCTTGCCTTTTCCATCAACGTTCTGTTCATTCTTTCTGCAACTCCATTTTGCTGAGGTGTGTATGGAGTAGTCTTCTGCTGTGCTATGCCACACTTCTTAGAGAACTCTTCAAATTCCTTCTTGTAGAACTACCCACCATTATTTGTCCTCAGCACCTTTATCTTCTTCTCTGTCTAGTTTTCCACCAGAGCCTTAAATTCTTTAAATTTGTCAAAGACTTCAGATTTCTTCCTCAAGAAATATAACCATGTTAGGAAAAATATTGAGAGGGGGGGTGAATCAGTGTTTTGAGCTGACCGAGAAACTTTTTACTTTTTCTTAAAATCATACGCTACTTTACTGAATCCAGCTTACGTATACACGTGAATGTCCAGAGATCTTACCATGCATTTAATTCTTTACTTAGATCATTGCATCGTGTATTCATCAGATGTTTTAGTGAGCAGTAAGCATGTGCAATAATAACAGTATAAACCATCACATATAAACAACACACATGAACACCAGTATTTAAGGTGGAAACCCAATTCAGGAGAAAACCACCGCTGCTGAAGTCTTTGTCTTCAATATTTATTATAAAGAAAACGTATTACAATTGTGTACTGGCGCAGACTTATACCAGCACGCAGGCACCTACCTGCTGAAGGCTACAACCTTCTCTCGTTCTCTAGTCACTACTGGAAGGGAGCTCCAACCCCCTGAATTAACATCAGCTTTTACTGACAGAAAGCTTTCACTTTTATACTGAAGGCTTCAACCCTCAGATCCACCAACTTTCTTCAATTTCATCATTAGACTTGTGTCAAGTCTTCATCATTTCTTTTGCAGATCTTCCTAGAGATTTATCATTTCTAGATCTAGAGATCTTGACCCTTCATCATATCCACAGGTGCATCGCCAATTCAGATCTATCAGACTTCAATCATGCAGATATCTCTTAAAGAGATTTATTCATTAACAACCCTTTCACCTGCATGCCTTGTATTATAATTCTCTCCTCCTTATATGTTTTTTTCCTTTATTAAAACCATGAGTCAAAACCACTCACAGCTGATGGTATTCCTGGACACGATCAAATGATAATCCAGCGGGGTCTACCCAAGCCCCAATCAATTTCACATTGTTCTATTTTCTTGGTCTCGCAATTAATTAATTAATCTAAGACTTTTTAATATCTCAATCTGAGATTGAGATATTAATCCAAATGCTCTCTTAATAACAACCTACGTATTAAAAGTCGAGCCAATCCAAATTGGAACCCCATCCTTCGTTTTTCCATGCACAAATCATCCCAAAGATAATCTTTATCTCCGCCATATAATATTGCACCCAAAGTTAATAATCATTTACCCAACTAAAGCGCTGGCCATAATTTTATTCACGCCAGTTAACAACCTCGACTCGGATTAAAACAAAGGTCGTAGACCTTAGAGTTCGCCCCCTTCGTATATTCAAACATCATTTAATAACCCCGCAAACCTTAGTTTAAAAGGTTCCGATCAATATAATTTTAGAACTGGGCCCCACGTAAATAATCAATAGACCAATCAAATTCCATGCCGTATGACGTCATTGCAGGGGCTCCTAAAATACGGCGGCAAGCGTTGGCATGCCCCCCCTCGCAATGAATCTGCACCATTGATCGGTGTTTGACCCGCAGTCAAACAGGTCAACTGCGGGGGCACCTGGTGTACGGCGGAAAACTTTTCCATGCCCCCCCGCAATGAATCTACACCGTGTCTCACACCTTTCCAAGTTCCGCTCATCTACTCCAGGTTCCGTCACAGATTTCGTTTGTATTTCCGAAGTGTTGTTCCAACGAGAGTTCGACGGCCTATACTCACATAATTCAGTTACCGAGTTCCATGATGGTTGCAGGGTTTCACAATTCAACCACTGGATGGCCAGATCTTTAATTTGATAGCCTTCTTCCCCTATGCAGCTCTCTGCAGGTACAGGCAGGTCTAGGTGCAGGCTCTGGGCAGATATATATTCACACGTTCTTATTCACATCGATTCTCCCAATAAATTCAGAGCTTCGATTAATGAACATTCAATCTTATATTCTGCGTGTATAGAACTGCTGATGGTTTTCTGAGATCTTCATACAGTCATTAATTGCATCCTTTGTCAGAGAGTTGCCATCAAGGACAATCATATAATAGGATACAGGAAACATATTGCCAACAAACCATGTATTCCTTGAGAAGTCATCTATGAATGAAACATAGTACACAGACTTACCCACCGACACAGGTCCAAACACATCACTGTGCACAAGCTCTAATATCTTGTTCGCCCTCTTAGCACCAGAAGGAAAACTCACCCAATTATGCTTCCCATATACACAATGTTCACAGAAATCAAAATCCAAAGAGCAATTAGACATACCTTCTACCATACCATTTCCATGGTGTCTATGAAAGCCCTTCTCTCCAATATGTCCAAGCCTCTGATGCCATAACATGGTCTTTTCTCCAGAGACCGCTAGGCTGTATGCTCCACCTTCAGGAACCACAGAACTATTGCACTCATCAATAACAGTGATACCCTAAAGCTTGTACAGAGTTCCAATCCGAACTCCCCGCATTAATACTAGTGCTCCCCGAACCATCTGATCCGAATTTATGCAATAATGCAACAGAATACAAAAATAACCATAAACATAGAGATGCAGTGGAAATAATGCATCATTTCATTAATATCAAATAATAGAAATATGCTTACAGACATAATGGAAATAAAATAGCTAGGGTGCTGGTAGCGAATCTTTGAGAAGAGATGTGGTGGCTACAGACCTATGAACTGTGTTACAATGACGCTTGAGGGCCTATTTATTATTTACAAACAATGGGAAATCCTAAACAGCCAAAACCCTAACCCTAGGAAATGAAGGGTCAAAACTATGGGCCCCGTTTGGGTAAATTGGTGTTTCAACTTCCCAGGGGCGTAACTTTGGCATACGATCTCCGTTTTACGCGTACCATACCTTGTTAGAAATATCTATCCGAGGACTACAAATTTTTAATGAGCAACATCAATCCATGGACCCATTTTTCTCTCTGTTTTCCCAAAAAATGTCGTTTAGGACCTCAAAATGGCTCTGGAAGTTCAGGACCTGAAAAAACTGCTAAAAATAGTAAGTTGTGCTGCAACTTAAAAACAGAACGAACTGATGGTAGGGGTTCAAATGGAATAGGTGGGTGGCCACCAATATCCACCTGGATCATTAAGGCCCCAAAACGGCTCTGGAAGTGCAGGACCCGAAAACCTGCTAAAAATAGTAAGTGGTGCTGAATGTGAAAAGCTGCAAGAATTGATGGTGTGGGTCCAAATGGAATAGGTGGGTGGCCACCGATATCCACCTGGATCATTCCTCCCTCCTTAGGAAGCAATGGTCCCCATTGCGTTGACATCCTCCCTGAGATGAAGCAAATTATGTTGAAATGGGTATTAGATTTGTTGAAGATGTCATGGACCTGTGGGCAGACATGCTGGATGTATTTAGTAAATTTGGTTTCTTTATCAGCCTCAAACAGTACATGTGTGGATTTTGTATGTGCATTTGTAGGAGGTATGGTAACATCATGCGGTGGTGCGTTGGGGGTCAAATCAATGGAGTACTTGTCTTGATAGTGTAGAGGACCCTCTGTGAGTGAGGAGAAAATGTCCTCGTATTCCTCCATGAATTTTTCCATCTGTTGCAGCCGTGCAGGGGAGCCCTGTTTCGAGGTTGTGGCCACAATATTCTTCTTTCCCTGTGAGTGAGTTGTAAGGAAAATGAATTTCCTCGTTTGGGAAACAATCTTACCACGTTGTTTTGTAGTAGTCAAAGAGTTGACAGGAGGCAGTACTACCTCTGGTATCCTGTACAAGTTATTTCCCAAAGTAATAATAACAGCACGAGGCCTAGACTCATACACAGCATGTCACCTCCACAAGTATGGTTGGCCTAATAATACATCAGCTACATCAAGAGGAGAAACATCACATAATACCTCATTCGTGAATGGCTTGATGTTGTACGGAAGGCGGCATTGTTGGTGGATGCGGATATCTCTCCCTGGGTGAAGCCACCTGATGGTATATGGCTGCGGGTGTGCTATGGTTGGTAGGCCAAGCCGCTTTAGGACCTCTGCTGAAACGAGGTTCTTTTGGCTTCTTCTATCGACAAGGAATTGTAGCGGAGAACCCTTCACCCACATTTACGAATGGAAGAGGCGCTCCCCCTCCTTTGGATCCTCTGGGTCCTCCTTTTGGATCTTGGCGGTGGCAACAATGGCACTGGGATCTGCATCAATGATCTACTTTCCTTTTTCATTGCCTTTGTATGGTTCTGACTCAGGATCAGAAAATGCATCTAATTCGGGTGCCTTTAGTTCGGCCACGAATGACTATTTGGCCTGACACTCATTTGTGTTGTGGGTGGGGCTGTTATGAAATTCACAGCACTTCCCTGTGTCCTTCTTCTAATTTGTGGTGTTGTTCTGAGTAGCACTGCTTTGGCCTTGCCCCTTGTTCTTCGGTTCGGGGGCACCTTTCGAATTCGCAGATCCAAAGTCTCGCTTCTTCTGCTTAAATTTTTGCTCGATCTTGGTGGCATAGCGATATGCCGTGCCAAGTGATGTAATGTCAAGGAACTCCATTTCCTCCTTAATGTGTTTGTGTAGAAAGCCATGGTACTTGAGCACCAAATGTCTCTATGAATCTTTAATACCAAACTTTGTGCACAGGGTATGGAACAGATTCGTCAGTTCGTGCACATCTTGATCCCTTTGTTGCCGCAGCATGGTCCATTGGATGTATTTGTCCTCATAGCTCCCCAAGGGGTAATATTGTTCCTTGATTCCGTCTCGGAATGAATTCCAATTGGGTGTGGCCGAGAACAGAGAGGGTTCCCCTTCGTCCTCTTGCTCACGGTAGGTTTCCCACCAATCTTTGACATGGGGGGCGGCTTTGAGGAGTGCAAAAATAATCTTTTCCCGGTCAGAGAAATCATGGACTGAGAAATACCCTTCCAGCAAATTAAATCATCTATCTATGGCATCTACATCTATTTATCCTTGAAATACATGAATATCAAAGTTTACTTGTACCTTGAAGGGAGTGGCGCCTCCAGAGTGGCTGTTGGATGTAGATGTGCCATAGGTGGGCAGTCGTTGAAGGATCTGAGCAAAGTTATCCATCATCACGTTCCATTGTTTCTTGAGGGCCTCCTCGAGCAATATTTTGATAGGATCTCCTGCTCCCTCATATTTCTTTTCTTCCGCCATGGGAGGCCGTCGGGGTTTGCGAGGCTGATCTTGCAAGGGTTCAACCAGATCGCGCCCTAACTCCTTATACCCTGGCCGCGTTGGGGACATGCAAAGAAAAACAAAGAAAGAGCAGACCCCTCTGATACCACTGATCTGAATTTATGTAGGAATGCAACAGAATATAGAAATAACCATAAACATATAGATGCAACGGAAATAATGCGTCATTTCATTAATATCAAATAATAGAAATATGCTTACAGACATAATGGAAATAAAATAGCTAGGGTGCCGGTAGCGAATCTCTGAGAAGAGATGTGGTGGCTAAAAACCTTTGAAATGTGTTAAAATGAAGCTCAAGGGCCTATTTATTATTTAGAAATAATGGGAAATCCTAAACAGCCAAAACCCTAACCCTAGGAAATGAAGCGTCAAAACTATGGGCCCTGTTTGGGTAAATTGGTGTTTCAACTTCCCAGGGGCGTAACTTTGGCATACGATCTCTGTTTGACGCGTACCATACCTCGTTAGAAATATCTATCCGAGGACTAAAAATTTTGAATGAGCAACATTGGTCCATGAACCCATGTTGCTCTCCGTTTTCCGAAAAAACGTCGTTTAGGGCCTCAAAACGCCTTCAGAAGTTCAGGACCCAAAAAACTGCTACAAAAAGTAAGTTGTGCTGCAACTTAAAAACTGAACGAACTGATGGTGCGGGTTCAAATGGAATAGGTGGGTGGCCACCAATATCCACCTTGATCATTAATGCCCCAAAATGGCTCTGGGAGTACAGGACCCGAAAACCTGCTAAAAATAGTAAGTGGTGCTGAATGTGAAAAGCTACAAGAATTGATGATGTGGGTCCAAATGGAATAGGTGGGTGGCCACCGATATCCACCTAGATCATCATCTTAGAGGTATATTTCTTGAACATTGTTTTTACACCTGCATCATCCATCTTACAGAAATCGGATTTATGACCAATGTAGGAATGTGCAGAACACCAGGAAGTGTTCTAATCCTTCCACCTTGCAGCTTCAGCTTGAATTTTCCACATCCGACGATTCTGGCCTTCCTATCATCCCCTAGGAAGACATCACTGCCATCATATTTCTCATACTCGTAGAACTACTCCCTATGGGGAGTGAAGTGAAAGGATGCACCCGAGTCAATCAACCATCTCTCATGATCTACATGTGTATTTGAAGAAGAAGCCAAATACACATCCCCACCTTCATCCGAGGTGGTTTTTTCCTTTGCAGAAGGAGCATCATCATATCCTTTTCCTTTCTTAGGAGCTTTAGATATGCAGTCCTTTTTGAAGTGCCCTTCCTTTCCACATTTCTAGCACACCTTTACAAACTTTCCAGGAGATTTAGATCTCCGTCTAGATTTAGATCTCCCACTCGAAACCTTATTCTTGTTTCTCTTATGGGACCTTCCTTGTACAGATAAGGCATCTCCATTTTGACCCTCCATATTTATCCATCTCATTTCCTCTGACAGCAAGGCTGAGACAATGTCATCAAAATTCAAGGTAGTTGTATTGCTACCTATTGCAATAACGAGATTGTCCCACAAGTCTGGTAGAGAACATAAAAAACTGATGCACTTATCTTCATATGATATTTTAATATCAACAGATGATAACTGACTTACCATAGTATTGAAGGCGATCAGATGCTCTGTCACTGAGTCTCCATCCTTCATCCTCAAGTTATATAGTTTTTTCCGCAGGAACAATTTATTCACCAGAGACTTAGATTGGTACCCCAAGTTTTTCAAACAAATTCTTCGCCGTAGCTTCCCCAAATACATTCAACAATACCGAATCTGAGACACACAACCGTATTGTGCTCTTTGCCTTCTGATCCAACTTCTTACACTCTTCATCTGACATTTCCATTGGTTTAGTACTTGGATCTACCGCGATCCATTGATCTTTATCGACCAGCGGGTCATCCATCTTGAGCTTCCACAAATCAAAACTCTGACCATTAAATTTCTCAATCTCTATCTTTCCACTGCTTGCCATCTTCTTTCACAGCAAGAATCGATCCCACAGATCTCCCACTGTCTACCACAAGCCCGAGCAGAAAACCCTCACCAGCAAAGGCGTCCCCTTGAAGCTAAAACAACTCTGATACCAAATGTAGGTTTTAACCCTGAACAGAAATTATCTACAAACGTATCTTAAAACAGAAAATAAACAATAGTGAGAGCATAAAACATAAAATAGATAAACACAAAGATTTTCCCCTGGATCTCAAATCGGGACGACCAGCTTGATTTTTCATTATATTCCTTTTAGTGTTACAACACATATATATACATGCTGAAGCATACATACCCCAATCCATTAACCCTGGATTAGAACATAATCATAGTTCCCTTGACCGGATCTACAAAATACCAGGGGCTAAAAACCATCATGCCCCAAAACCATGTGCAAACCCATGCACAAAACCATGGGCAGGTCTGCCCAACAGAAAATAAGGCCCAAAAAAATTTTCCCGAGGCGTTGCCGCCCTCCCTGCTGCGCCCGGCACAACATACAGGTGGGGCTATCGCTCCCCCTGTGACCCCCCCGCGCGTGACTAGTTGTGGAAAGAATATAACACATACCCAATAGAAACTATCTAGTGGTGGTTATCAAGGACATTAGAGAACTTTTGAGGTCTAAAATGGTCCTCCTAAGAAAAATGTACAACCAAAATAAACTTTATAAGAACCAATATGATTTAAGATGATGATGTTAACCATGGGCGATGATTCATCATTTTTGTGGTAAAAAGGTAAAAAGATTAAAAATAATAAAATAATAAAACTACTTTTTCAACTTGTATTTTCAACTTATCTCCCTAAGGTTTTACTCAAATTTTCAGCAGGAATACTTGTTGGATGCAAAATTTAATTCCTCGTCCAAGGAGTACACATGTTGCATACTTTTTATGGACCCTACTACATGAAAAATGATAAATACATGAAACAACGTGATTGCAATCACGTTTTTCATGTATTTCTCATTTTTTGTGTACTAGGGTCCATCGAAAGTATGCAACATAGGTAATCCTTGGATGAGGAATCAAAATTTGCATCCAATGAGTGCTCCCGCTCGAAATTTGAGTAAACCCATAGGGAGATAAGTTGAAAATACGAGTTGAAAAAGTAGTTTTTTCTTTTTTCCCTCTAAAATTTGATGATGTAATCAAATCTAACTTTATTATTTCCACTATTATTTTATAATTTCCTAAGTGGGCCAAAGACCCATAATTTTTCCGATCAAACACCGATATGAAAATTGGAGAGCTCAATGGTGAACCTCAGGTTCTGTAATCTTGATCTTAGGGATATCATAGAGCTTTTGACAAAATGAGAATCATAGGCTCTTTGGAATGTTGGTACATTAGATACCAGATAATTAGATGCTTCAATCTCTTGATCCAATGGAAAAAGGGGATGTCGAACCACCCATTGAATACTGATTTCCCAGGGAGGGCTTCTAATCACGTTATAGTTTGGAAGATCCATAGGAAGACCCAATGAGAAGAGGGAGTGGATCAATATAAAGAGGGGAGAGCAGAGTAGGTTGTCTTGGAAAATCGCCCAAGGCTGCAAGGTCGTTGAACACAAGGGTGAGGAGGTCTTTGCAGGGATGCATGGATTTGATCAAAGAGATTTCTTTGATTTTAGTTGAAATTATAAATTCGTACAACTTCAGGCATGGAATCTTGTATAATTTGAACTCTTCCAAAAAGGAAGAGAAAAATTCAATATTGTAATACATAAAATATAACAACTAAATAAGAGAATTCATAGTCACAGTCACGTGGATAGAATCAGTCAAGGGCTTTAGGTTCATTTAACCTAGAAGATGCAAGTCGAGAAATTTTTCATGAGTTGAAAGATATCTAAATCTTTCCTTTGCAGTAAAAAAGTTGAAATCTCATGGAGATTGTTGGTACGTACAAAAAACAAGAGAAATTAGTCTTTATACTATAATTTGTAAACAAATAGAAAATACCCATGTGAATTATAACAATGTCTAAAAGAGGCTTTTTACCTGTATAAGAATTTCTCTTCAAAGAGGACCAAATTCCTATAAAATATAAGAGTATAATGTTCATTGTGAGGATACTTAAGTAGTTCCGCTAAAACTCAGAATGTCAATGAACAAAATACTTAAATAAAAAAGTAAGTGAAATAGAAAATGTTTAAAAACCCTATGTAAATTTTACAATATAAATAATATGCATTTATAAGTAACATTTACAAGACTTGTAAAACCTAAACAAGGATTTCCATAATAACCCAATGTGAACCAGTAATATGCAAAGAGTTATTCAATGCTCAAAAACAAAAACGCATTAAGTCAAAACCCCATTTAGTGAGAATTGAAGTATTTAAAGTAAATAAAACAAGTCCAAAATATACCAGAAGCATTAGGGTTCTCTTTTATAAACCCTAGTTAAATTAATACTCTATTGAAGGAAAAATTAAGAAAGAGATCTAGAATACTATAAAAACCCTTGTCACATAATAGGAAATAATATAAAAGAGATATTACAAAGATATTAAATACATGTGGGTTACCCGAAGATTAATAAGCCACTCACCAATGGAAATGCAGCTAACAAAATCTGTAAATAATCCCAAATATGTAGAAATTAAAATCCCAAAATCTTTTCCCTGGAATTTGAATAAAATACCAAGGATATGTAACATTTTTATCTCAAAAATTACCTTTAGAGGTGCTGGCTAGTGGGAATCTGAAATTCAGTGCTTAGAACGTGAAATTTGAAATTTCTCAGCATAAACATTGAAGAATTTTGAAATTGTCTTTATGGCCGAGGGTCAAAATCCATAGAAACAATTTTCAAAGAAACATCCTTATAATAACTACAAACACCTACTAAAAACCAAGTCAGAGAAATCAGAGAGAGAGAGTTAGTGTACCGAAACCAAAACCTATTATATATCAACGAAATATCCAAAAAATGAAATCCGTAACATAAAAAAAGGTTACTTCTAGAATATTCCTCATCAAAAAAAGGTTAGTAATTATTTTTTTTCCTAGAAAATATAATGAGAAAGTAGTTTCAGAGACAAAACGTTAACCCTCTCCACATCGTCTTCAAGTAGAAAAAAACTTAGGAAAATTAGATGTAGAGTGATAGAGTCGTAGGTGGAAACAATTAAATGAATGAATAGTTAGAGAGTTGTTGGAGTAGTCATTAAACCATAAAAAACCGCAAACTCTCTAATCGTTGTTGTTTTGAAGAGATTACATTGCAATTGTTGATTGGGTATGTCAAAGTCGTATTCATTTGGCATAAAAAAAGTGACACGTATAAACAAAAGTACGACCCATGGAATGATCTAGAGGAACATTAATACACATTTCATCCCACATAAGTCGAAACATAAGGGATAATGAAATATATACCACATTGAATGGGTAACTTGAGAAAAAGTCTCATATTAACATATTGAAAATGCATCATAATTCAAAGTTTACATATATGACTAGTTTTTATATGGTTGACATATAGTAACATGTTCTCTTATGAGCGAGACACAAAGGTTATGGGTAATGTTATTAGTATGTTAATAGTTGTATTATAACTATAGTAATAAGAAAAGAGAGTAATAATACATATTAACATAAGTGTGTTAATACAATAAACTAATATAATGTGGATAAATGAACTGTTAATTGGACCTGAAAATTATAATTTTGTATTCAAATGAATTATTCAAAAATTATAATTTTGCATTCAAATGAATTATTCAAAAGAGTTAGTAACAGTTCAGCTTAAAATTTAATATATTACCATTTAAAAGTTAAGGAGTTAAAACAATTCTTTAAGGGAGAAGGACTCTTTGGTACAACATATGAAATATACTAAAACCAATTATCGATGAATAATGTTATGGAGAATACAAATAAAAGGATCATGGAAAAATAAGAAACAAAATATAATAATAGATAAGAAGATTTTATGAATAGGTGAGAAGTTAATATTTTAAATCTTTCATTACTTATCATAGTAAAAGTGCAATTATATAATTTATTAAAGTATGGTTTCTCTAGAGAAAAAAGAGAATAGTTAAAGGGAATTATGTTTTTCTAAACAGTTAGCTATATATTTAAAAAAAAAAAAAAAAATTGTATTAGAGGAGTTTCATTACACACAATATTAGATGAAGATGATGATGGTGATGATGGTTAACGTCCACTGAGACCAAAACTTTGGTCTATCGGACCTATAATTTTCTCAATTCTTAATTGTCTGACTTCTCGTCTTTCTTGGCGAGATTGGTGTTGTAGCTTTCTTTTTTTTCTCTACGGTCTTCCAACTTCTTTTATCTTGCACCTCCTTCATCTCTTCTAATTCTTGGGACACGGGTGTCTTATCTTCGGGATCTGGGAGATCTGCTTTGTTGATGCTTGAGGGGTCTTCGAGTTCATTTTTTGTTGTTGGGCGGGGCTTTCCCCTTGCTTGTCTTGAGGGTTGTTTCTTTCTTGCCTAATTTCTTGTGATTCATAGTTTTCTAGAGAGTATTCTTCCTTGATAACAGTGTAATGTTTCTTTTGTGTTCCTTCCCACCATGTACATCTATGGTGATTCTTCCTAGCAGAATTTGTCTGGGAGACTTTTGGGCAATTTTTGGCGAGATGGCCTGTTTCAAAGCAGCATCAACATTCGAAGAGGACATTACAAGCTCTCTCTACAAAAAATAAGCAAGTGGAAAATCTTGTAGAAGGGAACAGAGACATATTTACCTCATCTAAAGTGGTTCCTCTACACTTTTATCTCCAAAATCCGCATATATGCAATGTGATCCTTCTATATGCTTAACATCTCTATAAAAAATCTCTCCATATCTCCATTAGCCACGTCCCTTTTTAGATGTGCTTGGGGTTCTAGCCATTAGCCCTGATTGATGTGGTTTTATCTGTTGCATCTTCATTGATAGAGTCCTCCCACACTCAAACTAAGGAAAATCATGTAACAATTTTTTTTGAATGGATCCAACAAATCCAAAAATAGGTTGATGATATCTTACAGAGGGCTAATGACAAGTACAAATAGTACCATGACCAAAATTGAGTTACACAAAACTTTTAGGTTGGTAATAAGGTATGGTTGCATTTAAAGAAAGAACACCTCACAGTCCCCAATAAAAATCTCATACCACGTCAGTATGAGCCTTACACCATAACAAAGGAAATGGGTAAGAATTATTTTTAATTGAATATTCTTCCTTTCCTTGACTTGTACCTAGTATTTAATGTGGAGCTTCTTCAACCATATTTATTGCCTCTTTTGGATACCTTAATGATGGTTGAACACTTGGCCCCTATATAACTCAACTCCAACTACATTGAGCAAGTTATAATGGATTAGATCATGGAAACCAAAATGAAGGCCACCTATCAATAGAACATACAACTCTATCAATTTTCTAAAGTAGGAAAACATCTTCAACAAGAACAATATCTCACGAGGACTCAAATTCTAAGTTTCCTCATTTCCAACTAGAACATGAAGAAATGGGTACCATTGTTTCCTTCGGGGGGGACTATTCAAAGTGAAAATTGGTGGCTACCCACTTTTTCCATTAAATCACTAGGATTTGATATTTAATTTTTATTAATCATAGGTTACCATCCCATGATTTTAGAAAACTATGGTATTCACCATGGTATTTACCCATGGTATCCACCCATGGTATTCACCCTAAGTATTTAATAATAAAATATGAAAGGATGTTTCAAAATGAAGAGAACCCGAAGGGTTAGCTCAAGTGGTCTAGAGCAAAATGTGAAGTTATTTGATATTATTGTTAGTTATTGTTGATCACGAGTTCAAATCTCTTCGATTCACTGGGGGTGAGTCCCTATAACAAAGTATGACAATTTACCTAGTTTACCATAAAAAAAGTGGGGAAGTACTTTGGGGTTTCCCTATTTCGTTTCTTTTTCATATTATTCCCTCTACTTTATTTTCTATGAACTTGTGGCGTATTCTATTATCGATATTTTATCTTGTTCCTCGTGCAATTTTTATCATTCCCACACTTTACGGATGTGTAGACACACATGTTGAAGGATTATGGAGACTTACTGATAGATGTTGGAGCCCTTTTGATGGAATTGTACCATATGCTTAACATTGAGGTCTAGAATGATGATGGGGCACCAGTCAAGAGAGATCATGCAACCCTTATTCGTGATGATTTCATGATGGTGATGGAGGACATTGCATTCTTGATGCACTGTCACACTTGGTTGGAGCCATCCTATAATTTTTTATAATGAGTGGGAACTTTTTGGTGATGAGACATGTCCCTTGAGTGAGGAGGCATTACTTTTGTTGAGACATCACACCCTTTTGGGAAGAGACATGTCCTTTGAAGAATTTAAACCCATTATGGAGATGATGCCACTCTTATGAGACTTATGCACATGAATATGTGGAAATTTGGAGGGTTGTTTTCATGTTTTAACATTGTATTTTCATGTCAAAGGCATATTTGTGGATCAACATGAGACCTATCCACCTTGTGTCATGCATTATGATGTTGTAGGGGATTTATCAAAATTTGAGTTAAAGAATTTGGTTTCCTAGTGTAAATAGGGAAGCACTTACCCTATTTTGGATCATTGCATATTAGAGAGAGAACTTTTTTATTGGATACTTGTCTTTTCCTCTAATTTATTATGGAGCACTAATTGAGTGACTTCTCTTGGAAGACTTTGCGATGTGGATGGTTCTCGTTTCATGGATGATTATTTGTGAAATTTGTTGCATGTTATTCAATATGATTTATCTTCTTACATCTCATATACTGTTGAAGAATAAGGGTTATTAAGTATTTTCCATAGTTTTATTGAGATTTTTATATTTTTATTCTCCTTAAACAAGGTTTTTCATCAAATTCTTTGAGGTAACCTAAGTTAATCCCCCTCCCTTATTTGTGTTTGAAAATAGAAATACACTAGGGTTATAAGTCTAAATAACACAATTTAGTCCATAGTTGTTACTCCTCGACCCCATTAGCCCAAGATGAGAAATAAACTACTTTTATCTCTTGGGTCAATTATTTATATATTTAAAAATATTTTCTTTTAGTTTTTTTTTTTTTTTAAGTGAATTAGAGTTTAATTGCAACAACTCCAATTATTTTAGCATTGATCGAATTAGATGTTATTGGCTATGGTTAAAAAGTGTTTAGAATGTATTGAAAAAAAACAAAAAAGTCATTTAAGGTTGCATTTTCAACTGCAAATTAGGGTTGACACCTAGGGTTTTAAGTGTTGTTCTATTCTATTTAACTATAAAAAATTATCTTCATTACTCTTATTTTTATGTCGGCTCAATTTTAATCAATATATTTGTAATAATTTATCCTTCCTCTTAACTCAAAGTTATATTTAGGAACATTAAAAGAAGAGGTATGGTAAATAAATAAAAATATAAATAAACCTGAGGTATGGTAAATAAATAAAAATATAAATAAAGAGACATTGTAAATAAATAAAAGTATAAATAAATCTCACGTATGGTAAATAAATAAACTTATTTTTATACTTACTTATAGTAAATAAATACAAATATAAATAAATTAGAGGTACAATAAATAAATAAAACCCCTTTTTATATTTACTCCATAAACATCTTTATATTTAAGAAAACTAAAAAATGAGGTTTTATTTAGGTGAAGCCTATCGGACAAATTATTATTAAAACCATGGGCTAAATACCATGGGCCAAATACCATATTTATAAAAGATGTATGGTAAATAAACAAATATAAAAGATGTATGGTAAATGCATAAACATATATCAAATATGATTAGAAATCAACATCTAAGTATATACCAAGCCTAGTGACCAAATACCATGGTAAATAAAATATGTATGGTAAAGAAATATAAATATAAATAAACCAGAGGTATGGTAAAAAATAAAACCTTTTTTCTATTTACTCCATAATCCCATTTATATTAATGAAAACTCAAAAAAGAGGTTTTATTTAGGTGAAGCCTATGGGCCAAATACCATGGGACAAATTATTATTAATATCATGCAAAAATAATAATTTATTAACCCTAATATTAATATTAAAAGTTTATTATTATTATTATTATTAAATATAATATTCATATTAATATACTATAATATTAATATTATTAAACTTAATAACTTTGGATTAATACAATATTAAATTTATTATATTGCAATATATATTAATATGCCATGATATATATTAACTCTCTCTATATATATGGGAGGGAAGAACAAAGACATAGAGAGAAAGGGGAAGTGACAAGGGAAAGGAGAAATGAAGAGAGAGAGGGAGAGGAGTGAGAGAGGTAGAGAAGGGTAACATAGGGAGAGAAGGAGAGAGGGAGGAAGATAATGAGAGGATTGGAGGGAACACAAAGAGAGAGAGAGAGAGAGAGAGAGATGGGGGAAGATAGAGGGAGGTAGGAGAGAAAGGGAGAGAGATGACTTCAAATATAGGAGGAGAGAGGGAGGGATAGAGAGATGGAGTTGGATTGGTAGAGAGGGATTGAAGAAGAAATACATAGAGAGTGAGAAGTGGAGAGAGAGAGGGAGTGACAAGGGAGAGATGGAGAGAGAGTGTGTATGTTTAGGGGTGAGATAAAGAGAAAAAGAAGGAAATATGGAGAGAATAGGGGAGAGAAGGAGAGAGGGAGGGATATAGTAACAGAGAGAGAGAGAGAGAGAGAGAGAGAGAGAGAGAGAGATAGAGAGAGGATTGGACAGAAAAGAGATGGAGAGAGAGAGAGAGAAATAGAGTGATGGGGGAAGAGAAAGGGATAGAGACAAAGGATGAAAAAGGGGACTTTAGAGAGAGGAGGAGAGTGATGGGGAAGATAAAGTGGGGTAGGAGAGAGAGGAGGAGAGAGAAATGGGTAGAGAGATGGAGTTGGAGGGGGGGAGACGGAGGGAAAAAAAAGACATAGAGAGTGAGAAGTGGAGAGAGATATGGAGTGACAAGGGAGAGATGGAGAGAGAGTGTGTAAGTTTGGGGATGAGATAAAGAGACAAAGAAGATGAGATGGAGAGAAATGGGGAGATCAGGAGAGAGGGATGGATATAGTAAAAAAGTTGGAGGGTGAAGAGAGAGAGAGAGAGAGGTGGGAGAGAAAGGGAGAGAGAGGAAGGAACATAGAGGACATCAGAGAGTGGAGAGAGGGAGGGAAAGAGAGATTGAGTTAGAGGGGGTGAGAGAGGGAGGTAAGAAGAAAGACATAGAGAGAAAAAGGTGGAGAGAGAGAGGAAGTGTTAAGGAATATGGAGAGAGAGGGAGAGAGGAGATTTGGAGGAAATAAAGATAGAAGTGTGGGAGAGGTAGAGAAGGGGAAGATAGAGATATAGATGGAAGGTGAAGAGAGGGAAAAAGATAGAGATGGAGAGAGGGAGGGAGGGACAGAGAGATTGATAGATATGGAGTGAGAGATTGTATGTGTTTTTTTTGGGGGGGGGGGGGTGATCTGAACATGGGAAAACTAGTTTTGTTGTGCTAGCTCCCTCATCAGTTAAATAAAAATGTTTTAGGATCGTCTCAAGTTAGCCAATTTTGAAGGGGTTTTGTGTCAAGTTTTTAAGTGTCTTAATGAGAAATTTATGAGTTAAGTAGCTTTTAAAAACTCATGTACAACAAACAAAATGGATAGAAATAACACACAACAAACACATTACACAATAGCTGATAACGGAGTTCACCCCTCTTGGGCTACATCTCCATGGACCTGCTTCAACTAGTCAGGCCCTCTTGGGATTAATGGTAAATTTTCTAATTACATGCACCTATAGTGCCCCAATGGATTTGAAACTTGCTCCATTGGCTTCAGAAGACCCAAAAACCTCAAAATAGACTCTACAATCTCATAAAATGGTCTTCAGATGATCTAGGCATGACTTTCTCTCCTGGTGGCCCTGGGCTTCTTTAATATTAAAAGTGGAAAAAAACACTTTCAGAAGTTCTCCAATGCCTCTGCAACCTATTCCATCATGCTCAGAGCATCAAAATAATTTATGAATGACTCTTCTTGAGCCAAAATTGGTCGAAATATGCAAAATTTATGCTTTCTTCAATATTTCCCTAGAAATATCCTCCAAATTTGGAACATCTCCAGTTAAGTCCACCAAATGTGGAAATGGCGCCAGACTTAGCGAAACTGCCAGTTTTTCCGCCAAAATAAACTCCAGTTTAATTAATTTTAAGCGGAGATTAAATAGTGATAAGTATGGTTTAGGCGCATTAAGTGCACTCTAACCAAATCCCATTTTAAATCAAGGATTAGCGCTAATCTGGGTTTAATGGTTAATAAACCATATTAAAAAATTAATCTGTGCCATTAAATTGGAGCCTCTGCTCCTGGTTTTGGGCCATGGTCCTGTGGCATCAAGGGCTAGCCCCTTTTAACTCTACTCGAAACTTTTTTAAGCAATAAATAGAAAGTGCACCCAAATAAATGGCGGTAAGATGTTTGTGTTGTGTAGGGGAGGTTGCAGGTTCGACCTCAACCTCCGCCCAAATATTTTGCACCATAATATATAAAGCTCAACCTTTATAATTTGAACTTTAATAAATGTAAAGCCAAACCTTTATAATTCAGACTTTGGTAAATGTAAAGCCCAACCTTTGAAGTAATCAAAAATTCGACATTTGAACCATCATTCGGCCTTGGAGGAGGGGGGGCACATGGTAGCCTCTGGGCTTGCCACATGTCCTCTTCCTACTGGCTTAAATTAAACCAATAAAAAAAAATCCATGTGCCTAAATTCGAGCCACTCACGATTCGACACTTGTCATCCTGTCATTGGGTGAAATGGAGGAAAACCCAAAATTTTGACCTTTGACCCTGTTTGACCATTTTTTAAAAATTTGCCTGTTTAACATGGCGATCAGCGGGCTCTAACTTCCTCATACAGACTTCATTTTGAGTGAAATGAATTGCGCTAGATTCCTGGCGAAGGGCCCAATCCATTCATTCTAGCTTGGTGTGATTTTGAGCACTTTGAAATTTTGGAAATTTTTTGCCCCAATCCAGATTTCGATCACTACTTCCCACTGACAGGATTTTGGACCCACAAAAGTTGGTTATCTGATAAGAGATGAATACTCCTCTCTTTCCCAAGTTATATCATCTTGATTCTACTCGAAAAACTCTTCATGACAACCACTTGGGTTCACTGACATGCCTTGTTTTGCAAATGGCTTGGCGCTTCAACCAATGCCCTCCTTTTTCTCTTGACCCAATCCAACATTTGTTGGCTACTTACTATATGATAAAACACTTTTTTGTACCAAAGCGATCCCTCGATACTTGGAAATCTAACTGATGGCCTTCCCATTGAGAATCATGTTCCTCCTTTGCACACACATGCATTTGATGTAAGCTTCTCCTTGGAAACCACTTTTCCAAGTTAAGCCCATATGATTGAACTACAACAATGAGTTCCAACATCGGTAATAACAAGAAAATAAATGACTATTCCTTTACCTCCACGGTACCATATTCCACATCTGTAAGAATGCATTCGCCACCTCCTTCGCTTCTTGGCATCAACACATAAAATGGTCTACAATGGTTGCAGATTTTTTGCTCCAATATTTTTGGCATCTTTTCCCTCTTATCCATCATCCTCCAGTATTGACATGTTGCTCAGGCCATGAGTTGAGAATGAAGGCTAATCATGAGCCTCCCACTCAAGAGTGGACCTTCAAAATTCCTATGGTAACTTGTCACAAGCACAACCATCAATATGAAAAACACATCATGCAAGAAACATAACTTGACGACATATCCTTTTGCTCCTTCAAAGCAACAAATTTTGCATCATGTGAACATCGCCATGTACTCTTACATCTCGATGTATAAACCATCGACCAAACACAAGTAGATAAAACATGCTTCTTAAAACAACTGACTTTCAAGTCAAACAAAAGCATGTATGAAAACTCTTAACTCTCTCAAAAGTGCAGTTACAAGTACAAGAATCCCATTTACATGTACAAGTACTTAAAGAGCTAAAATGATAAATCTTGCTGCAACAAAGTGAGTCAACATACTCCACTTTCAAAACACCTTCCTAGCGTAAACATGCATCATGCATTCAATTGGCAAATAAATGCATCAAACATCAGAAAGACATGCAAGGCATTAATTGGATAAGAAATCTAACCATTTCCTATCAAACCATTTCAATGGCGCTTCTTTCAGTTGCACATCATCATGTGAATCATTGACCCACATCAATTATGGAATCCTCCTTTCCATTCTTATCAAGATCTCTCTCCACCTTCTTCAAATGTCATGCATGACTTGCTGGATACAAAGTCCAATGCTTGTCTACAAGATGACCTTGCTTATGGCAATGAGTGCAAAACAATTACATCTTCTTGTCAACATGTTTCCATTATCCAATGGACCTTTGGCTTTCTACCTCCTTTTTTTTGAAATTTTCCTATGCCTAGCTATCTTCTTCCAATATCTTGAAACAGTATGGTTATTCAAACCACAAAATTAACATGCAATTTTTCTCCAAATCTTATGTGAGAATTTTCCATGTTTATCATAATCGTAAGCAACTTGATTAAAGGCAAATTTATACCTTGAACATTCACCTTTGTTGCCTTTTTGAGGAGGTGAATTTGATGAGGTAGTTGCTCTCTTCAGAATACCAACAATGACATCCTCTTGTTCGACATTCTCATTAGCTGCATGATTATGAGCATCTTCTTGCAAAGTGGGTGTAAAACTTTTGCATTCCTCATGAACAAAATCTTCACAAGCTTGAGGTAATGAACATGAAATGAAAGTCCTTCTTAGAACACCTTCATGCACCTTCATGGCTTTGGAGCATTCTCCATCAGGTTTTCCATAACCAAGACCCAAATACCTAGGCCTTTCCTCAACAACAATTCACTCAACTATGCCTTGTGCATGTTTCCCCAATCCTTTACCTTCATAGCCCGTTTTCATCAATAAATTGGACCCTATTCCTCTAGTGTATCTTTCAAAATCACATACACATTCATCTTGAGAAGAAATAGAAGATAAAATTGAATTACATACGTCTTTTTCATGCAAAAACTTGGCTAAAGTTTATTTGGAATCATGGAGTTGAGTCTCCATCTCATGCATCCTTGCTAATTTTTCATTTGCAATATGGAGCTGAGTCTCCATCTCATACATCTTTTCAAGAAGCTCTTTCTTCTCCTCCTTCATGGCCATCAACTGCTCTTGAATTATAGTGCCCTCCTTCTTATCTTCGTACATCTCTTGCACCATATCATCATGATGTAGAGCTTCTGCGACATCTCTTTATCAAAGAGTTTTTCTAAGTAACATTGATTATAAACAATGCTTAATGAAGCTTCCATCACACTTTGCAATGCATAAAAGCTTCCTTGCTGTGATTTGAGAACTGAGCTCTCAATCTGACCTTCTCTTCACACACATACACTTGCACACAGTTAAATTATCCTTGTACAATTACAAAACCAATAGCTAATTCTTCTAGCTAACCTTGGCTAAATGAGTTAAACTATGCTATGATACCAACTTGATCTAAACATGGGCAAACTAGTTTTTCTGTGCTAGCTCCCTCATCAATTAAATAAATATGCGTTTAGGATCGTCTCAAGTTAACCAATTGTGAAGGGTTTTATGTGTCTAGTTTTTAAGTGTATTAATGAGAAATTTATAACTTAATTGGCTTTTAAAAACTCATGTACAACAAATAAAATGCATAGAAATAACACACAGCAAACACATTCCACAATAGATGATAACAGAGTTCACCCCTCCCGGGCTACATCTCCATGGACATGTTTCAACTGGCTAGGCCCTCTTGGGATTAAAGGTCAATTTTTTTATTACATGCACCTAAAATGCTCCAATGGATTTGAAACCTGCTCCATTAGCTTCAGGAGACCCAAAAACCTCAAAATAAACTCTTTAATCTCTTAAAATGGTCTTTAGCTAATTAAGGCCTGACCTCCTCTCCTCGTGGCCCTGGGCTTCTTTAATATTCAAAGTGGAAAAAACACTTTCAAAAGTGCTCCAATGCCTATGCAACATGTTCCATCATGCTCAGAGCATCAAAATAATCTAGGAATGACTCTTCTTGAGCCAAAATTGGTCGAAATATGCAAAGTTATGCTTTCTTCAATATTTCCCTAGAAATCTCCTCCAAATATGGAATATCTCCAGTTAAGACCACCAAATGTGGAAGTGGCACCGAAATTAGCAGAACCACCAGTTTTTCTGCCAAAATAAACTCCATTTTAAATAATTTTAAGTGGATATTAAATAGGGATAAGTATGGTTTAGGAGCATTAAGCGCGCTCTAACCAAATCCCATTTTAAATGAAGGATTAGCGCTAATTTGGGTTTAATGTTTAATAAGCCATATTAAAAAATTAATCCGCGCCATTAAATTGGAGCCTCTACTCCTAGTTCTGGGCCACAATCTCGTGGCATCATGGGTTGGCCCTTTGGGGCTAGCCCCTTTTAACTTCGCCCGAAACTTGTTTAAACAATAAATAGAAAGTGTGCTCATAGTCTATTAAGGCTTGCACACATGGTATGGCGGTAAGATGTTTGGGTTGTGTGGGGGAGTTCGCGGGTTCGACCCCGACCTTCGTGCAAATATTTTGCACCATAATATATAAAGCCAAACCTTTATAATTCGGACTTTGATAAATGTAAAGCCCATCCTTTATAATTCAAAATTTGATAAATGTAAAGCCCAACCTTTGAATTAATCAAAAATTCGACATTTGAACCATCATTCGGCCTTGGAGAGAGGGGGGGGGCACGTCGTGGCCTACGGGTTTGCCACGTGTCCTCTTCCTATTGGCTTAAATTATACCAGTAAAAAAAAAAAATTCCATGTGCCTAAATTCGAGCCACTTAGAATCTGACACTTGTCATCCTGTCATCGGGCGAAATGGAGGAAAACCCAAAATTTTGACCTTTGACCCTGTTTGACCATTTTTTTTAAACATCGCATGTTTGACACGGCAATTAGTGGACTCTAACGTCCTCATACGGACTCTGTTTTGAGTGAAACACATTGCGTCGGATTCCTGGTGACGAGCCTGATCTAGTCATTCTAGTTTGGTGCGATTATGAGCACTTTGAATTTTTGGCAAATTTTTGCCCCAATCCAGATTCTAATCGGAGGGGTGATAAAGAGAGAGAAAGAAGGAGATATGGAGGGAAATATAGATATAGGTGGAGGGGGTGAGAGGGAAGAATATTTCTTGCACTATATGCATTGATTTCAGTGTAGATGGTGATTTCTAATCCTATTTGATTGTTGGCACTAGAAGCATTAGTTTCAGTGTAGATGGTGATTTCTAATCCTATTTGATTGCTTGCACTAGATGCATTTATTTTAGTGTAGATATTGATTTCTAATGATATTTCATTGCTTGCACTAGATGCATTGATTTCAGTGTAGATGGTAATTTCTAATCATATTTGATAGCTTGCACTAAATGCAATGATTTCAATGTAGATATTGATTTCTAATTATTTTTTATTGTTTGCACTAGGTGCATTCATTTCAATGTAGATGATTTCTAATCCTATTTGATTGCTTGCACTAAATGCATTGATTTGAGTGTAGATGTTGGTTTCTAATCCTATTTGCTTACTTGCACTAGAAGCATAGATTTGAGTGTAGATGTTGATTTCTAATCCTATTAGATGCATTGATTTGAGTGCAGATGTTGATTTCTAATCATATTTGATTGCTTGCATTAGATGCATTGATTTCAGTGTAGAAATTGTTTTCTAATCTTATTTGATTGTTTTCATTAGATGCATTGACTTCAATGTAGATGTTGATTTGATTTGACGTAATTGAATGTATTATGGTACATTAATTTTAAAGTGATTGGATAAACACTGTGCATTGATTTCAGTGTAAGCACAACAAAATATTAATAATGTACATTGGTTTTTGTGTTATAGTAATTCAACCTATTAATATTGGAGAGCAAGAGAGACATAGTATGATGTTTACTACAAAAAATCAAGCTAAAGATTGATATGGTTTATGATTTCAATTGCCCTTTTCATATAATCTATATGAAAAGATGACAAATACAACAAGGGTGACAATAAGAATAGTGGAAGAAATTAGTTTGAGATTGATCACAATGAAGATTATTTATAGTTGACTACATTCTTATTATTCACATTTTCTATCATTCAACATTATTATTGACACTTTGAATTCAAACTTTTTATTTCATCAATTTTCATCATTAAAGTTATTAAAAATATTTATCGTAACTAAGAAAATTTAAAATTAAAATGACGAGGTTAAAATCTTATACATATTTAGCATATTTTAAATGATTATATTAATATTACATATATTTACTTATTATTGATAAAAATAATCATATGTTCCATATACTTTCCTTGGCAGCACACTACTGAAACCAGCCTAGATCCATCTGAACTCCACCCTAGATCCATCTAAACTCGGGATCTATCAAGATCCTAGAGAGATCAAATCTCTCGAGCTGAAAACCTATATTTTTTAGTGTAAAACTTGAGGAAATGTTTAAATAAATAGAGTTCCAAAATCAATTTTCATTCAACATTAAAATTATTTAGATTTAAATTTTACTTGACTAATAAAAGTAAAAATAAATTCATAATTTTGGCTCATCTATATTTTACTTTACTATTAAAAAAAATTAGTGAATTCCATATTTTTGGCCAATTTCATATTTACTAGAGCTTTCATACAATGAAATCTATCTTAACTTTGGATCTACTAAGTTCCTAAAGGGATCAAATTTCTCAAGATGCAAACCTCTTATTGAGTACAAAACTTGAGGAAATGTTTGCACACCAAGAAATTTGATCCTCTAAGTTTTTGGTATATTTGAAGTTAAGATGGATTGATGTTGGTTTTGATAAAAACACTAATAAAATGTATTATTTAAATTAGTTTTATATACTAGCAATTGCACCATATGTTGCAAAAGAAACGTCGTAAGGCAATAGCATAGGAAAGAGTAGCCTATAAGAAATAAGAAGGAAATAGCATCGGAAAGAGTAGCCTAGAAGAAATAAGATGTTGTAGAGAACAAGTCATCGTGAAGGAATGAAAGGAAAATTTTTCTTCCATGTAATATTCCCAATTTTTGCAGCTAATGGGAATATTTCATTTTTAATTTCAGTTTGATTAACTCATGAATAAAAGTGTAAAGGAGGAACTATAAAACTCCTAATTAGCAAAATAAATCAATTCCCAATGTGAACATGGACAAATCTGGGCTATTTCAATAAAATACACTTAGGTGTGAAAAGGAATGAAGAAGGTTGACTAGGTCAACAACACCAAATCACAACAGTGTCTAGATGCATTGAACCTCCTCATTGATCAGCGCAGTTTTAGATGGAGACCCTTCATGTGAAAAGGGTTAACTCATTGGAGGTGGTTTAGGGTTTTCAAAGCCCTAATGTTATAAAATGAAGAGGAAGGCCAGAAGGAAAGGTTGTTGAAGATAATTCGATTTTGAGCTTGCTTGGGCAACTCAAACTCTCTTGGCTGTTTAGCTAGAGAGAGGAATTTCCTGTTTTGGAATTCCTCCTCCTTCATTGAGGAGCTCTTGAAGGAGTATGTTCTGAAATGCCTCACATATATGCTTGAGGCCAAGCTTCCTCCATCAAGACAACGTTATTTCTGCAACAGGATAATACTGTGTTGCTGGTTGTTGCAGTGAGGGGTTTTCAACACCACTTCCAGATCTAGTTTTGCAGAAAAAGGGAGCATTCCTTTCTCTGGGAGATTAGTGAGGAAGAATTGAGCTTCAGTTCTAGATCTTTGCATTAGGCCAAAGGACCTTCCAACATCATCTGTGCAATATACTTCAGAAACTGCGTCACTTTTCCAGTGCGTTGCTGCAGCAGGGTTTCTACCCTAGTTTGGTGCTTATTTCCTTGAGGAAGGGCCATCCATTCTTTAGGAAATTTTGTATTTCATTCCTATTCTATAATTTTTTATATTTCAGCTCATCCAATCATAGTTTCAGTGATTCTGCATTTTCTAGATCCATATTCTGCAGATCTGATACTTGTATCTGTTCTTTCATGAAATCCCCTTGCCGGGTGATCTATTTAATGTATAAAGGGAGCTGAATCTCCAATTTTCCTCATGATAAGTTATAATAAAATTAAGATATGATGTTTCAGACATATTTTGTCTAATTGTTATAAATTAAAGCACTCATACTTCATCATTCTCATACTCAAGGTGGGGAAATCATTTTCAGCATGTCAGGATGGAGGAACTGTTTAACATAGCTAGAATGCTTTGTTTGAGCTGAAATTTGGAGAATAGGTCCCTCACGACCTAATCTAAAATAAATTCCTGGAATTTCCATTAATTTTATGCAGATTTATGAATACACCTATTTTAGGGTCGAAATCACTGCTTTTCCTCACTTTTTGGATCCTAAATTCAGATCTGAGTTGCTGTTGTAATTGAAATCAATTGATGAGTGTCTATCAACACATTTTATGCACTGATAGCTCTCTTCACTTTCATTATAGTGTTTTAATTTGCTGCAGCCCCTCATTGGGCCTTCTCTTGAAGATAACTAGGTGTGGGAGATTTGTTTAACCCACCTCGTCTTATTTGTTTTAGCTAAAATCTTGGATTTAGTTGGTTTACTGTCTTATCTAAAGGATCCAAGAGCTATTTTCCTGTTATAAAGAATATTTTTCTTAAAATGCGTTTTTAAGTGCATGATTCATGAGCTATTCCTAAATAGGAATATTACAGTGGTATCGAAGCAAGATCTTTGGCTCGGCCTGTGGCTTCAAGCCAAAGTGCTGAATCCCTGAAGGAGGGGTATTTAAAGCTCTATAGACAGAGTCTATAGCTGGCTAGGTAGCCTCTGGATCTCATCCTTTTTTCAAAGGTTACATATCCAATAAATGCCCCTGCAGTCAATCTTTGGAATAGAATTTTGATATTCTTGAAAAGGGAACTTTACAGTGGTATCAGAGAAGAGAAGAAATAGAGATCAGAATGATGGAGAGGATGAGTTTACTCTCATCAGTGTTTAGATCTAAGAAGAGCCTGTCCAAAGAGGTAAATCAGAAGAGAGAAAGAAGATGCACCAAGACTCCTAGAGGGTTTCGAGAAGAAGCAAGCTGCAGTGATATCTGCATGAGGATTCAAGAAGAAGAAGGAAGCCCCTGCACTTCCTATCAGCAAAGTAGAAGACCGAAGCATCCTAGATCTCCTCATATATCCATTATGCCCACTTTATTTGAAGAAGGTGAGAGGTGTAGCAATGAAGAAAAGAGATGCAAAGAAACTCCTAAAGGGTTTCAAGATGGAGAGGAAGAACTATAAACTTCCTATCATCACAAAGTAAAGGAGAATGTCAATCTTGTCACTTTGGGCAAGAGATCTCCATTTTCACCATCTGTTGCTAAGGTGCTTGTATCTAGAGAAGAGGCACTTTCATCTTTGCAAGGTAGTCTTGAGCTCTTAACATATGGAGACCCATGCATGAATCAGGAGATGCATGAGGAGGAGAAGGAAGATACCAATGCTAGTATGCTTGAAGAAAGGAGACCATCATTATTGCTAGCAGTTGGAGGCATCATTGATCCAGGTGGAGGAACTCCTGTGTCCTATGAAGAGGTTCCCACATATCAGTTGATCCAAGGTATGCATGAAATTTCAGCACATATCGTTTCAAGATTAATGCATAGCCAAGGATTAAATAAAAATGCTGATTTGAAGCAAAGACATGTCACAGCGTAGAGGACCCTTGATCTAATCAAGGATTAGACTAGAAACTATCCCTATGCATCATTGTTGAGCTGCATTCAATCTCTTGGGTTGAGATGTAGGGTCTTAAGAAAGGGGATTAGTATTATCCTATGTTCAATGGCTGATTGTGAGATCAGTAATGAAACTTGCTTTGAGATGGTACATGCATCACTTTGCAGATCTACAGCACTGTCACTGAAGACAAAGAGGCTTCAGCTCTCTTGGAGCATTCTAGAGGCAGCTTCAACCTTGAAGCAGTGGAGAAGAAGAAGATGAAGAGTAGACATCTTGAGATGAGAAGCATTTTCTCCCCTCTAGATGAAACTCTCTCACTGAGCATGCTATAGCTCAAAGAGAGACTTCTACTTACTGCAGATTCAAAGCCTCACTGGTTTTGAAAGGCCATGGATGGAAGAAAGGTCTCACTAAGATATCTCAAAAAAGATGCATTTCAATATTTCATGAGATGCAAGGTTCTTCATTGGTTCAAAGGAGATGGTATTCTACAAAGGGAGGATTCCATGATTATGCAGCACATCACTCATCTTCCATATTGGAGTGAGTGGATGAGGATGATGAGTAAGAGATCACATGATCACTTGCAGACATATATGGGCCAGCAAGCTTGGTTACGCTGGTTTCCCTTGGGAGATTCCTATCACTCTCCAAAGGCACCTATTTTTCTGATCTATGCCTTGAAGAATGGTCATGAAATGAATAAGGAGGCATGGCAACGTTGGTTGCTTTGGGGTAAGCATGATCACTACCCAAAGATTCTCATTCTCTCATCTCATGCTTTATGCATCATTAATAGAGTATATGAAAAGGAAGCATGGTTGATGTGGTTGTTAAAAGGAGGTTTGGACATCACATGTTAAATCTCATGTCCATTTATTCACCCATGTTTGAAATATGTCTCATTTATCCACATGTATTTCTGTTGGAGGTATGTTTCATGCATGAACTTTTGCTTGGGAGGAGGAATGACTCCCACATGATGTGGTATGAGGGAGCTTGTTTGTACTATGTTGATGAGACATTTCACATGTCCATCATTGTGTTATTGCTCCATGATCTACATGTTGATAAGGCAAGAGGGCTGTAAAAGTCCTTGTTGCTATGGCTGCTCTTTGGTGAGTATGGTTACTCCCCAATAGCTCATCATTTTCTGAATCATGCCTTGGATTTCAATGATATGTTGCAGCAAGAGAAGGCATGTATAATTTTGTTTCACTTGAGAAAGTATGGCCACCACATGACATCTCCTATGTCTATGCATTTTGCATTGTGTAAAATTTGGCATATTGATCTCATGATGTGCATTGATGATGGTACTTTGTATTGGACTGATGTGACATATCATATGTCCATTAGTATGGTTTGGTTTCATGATGCACATGAGGAGGAAAGAAGGCAACAATACCTCTTGTTTCTTTGGTTGCTTTTAAATTAGTATGGTGACCACCCCATAGCTCAAAATTTTCTGATTCATGCCTTATGTATCAAAGATAAATTACAGCAAATGAAGGCATGTACATCATCTTTGGGGAAGCTTGGCTTGCTCACCTTACATGGAGGAGATGGAGGATGGCAGCAAAGGGCCTTGCTCCGGTGGTTATTATTAGGAGAATATGGTTTGACATATTTTTTTTACCCATATTACTCCTTCCCTTGTTCTTTTTCATAACGCCAGAATGATGGAGTTTGGATCCAACAAGGCCAACAGGGCTAAGAAGGAAAGCATAAAAATTCTTAATCAAGTTCATAAAACATGGATGGAGGAATGTTCTTGTATGATGAAGCTTTTCCTTTATGGAAGGAGCTACTTTATTTTATGTCTCTCATGTGTTTATGATGGTGTTGGACATCATGTAATTGTCATTTTTTACTTCATGATAAGAAGAGGACATCTAACCTTACAGTTGGAAGTCATCTCATGCATTTGTGGAAGACAACTTTGGAACCAAACATACATGACCTATTGCAGAAAATGGAGGAAGCCTTCCTTAAGTGGATGCCATTTGGATGGGAATAGATGGTTTTCATCTACAATAAGAGTTGCTTGAGGGCAAGCAACATTTTTCCGAGGGAGACTGTAATATTCCCAATTTCTGCAGCTAATGGGAATATTGCATTTTTAATTTCAGTTTTCTTAACTCATGAATAAAAGTGTAAAGGAGGAACTATAAAACTCCTAATCAACAAAATAAATCAATGCCCAATGTGAACATCGAAAAATCTGGGCCATTTCAGTAAAATACACTTAGGTGTGAAAAGGAATGAAGAAGGTTGACTAGGTCAATAGGACCAAATCACAGCAGTGTCTAGATGCATTGAACCTCCTCATTGATCAACACAGTTTTAGATGGAGACCCTTCATGTGAAAAGGCTTAACTCATTGGAGGTGGTTTAGGATTTTCAAAGCCCTAATGTTATAAAATGAAGAGGAAGGCCACAAGGAGAGGTTGTTGAAGATAATTCGATTTTGAGATTGCTTGGGCACCTCGAAATCTCTGGCTGTTTAGATAGAGAGAGGAATTTCCTGTTTAGGAATTCCTCCTCCTTCATTAAGGAGCTCTTGAAGGAGTATGTTCTGAAATGCCTCACATATAGGCTTGAGGCCAAGCATCCTCCATCAAGACAGTGTTATTTCTACAGCAGAATAATATTGTGTTGTTGGGTGTTGCAGTGAGGGGTTTCCAACACCACTTCCAAATCTAGTTTTGCAGAAAAGGGAGGATTCCTTTCTATGGAAGATTAGTGAGGAAGCATTGAGCTTCAGTTCCAGATCTTGGCATCAGGCCAAAGGACCTTCCAACATCAACTGCATAGTATACTTCAGAAACTGCATTATTTTCCAATGCATTGCTGCAGCAGGGTTTCTACCCTAGTTTAATGCTCATTTCCTTGAGGAAGGGCCATCCCTTCTTCCGGAAAGTTTGTATTTCAATCTTCTTCTGTAATTTTTTGTACTTCAGCTCATCTATTCAGAGTTTCATTGATTCTACAATTTTCATATCCATATTCTGTAGATCTGATACTTGTATTTGTTCTTTCATGAAATCCTCTTGCCGGGTGATCTATTTGATGTATAAAAGGAGTTGAATCTCCATTTTTATTCATGCTCAGTTATAATAAACTTCAAATATTATGTTTCAGACATATTATGGCTAATTTCTTCAGAAATTACGCTCTGCATGCTTCAGCCATTTTTTGCATACTCAAAGTCATGGGAAATCGGCATTTTTAAGCATATCCGGGGATGGAGGAACTATTTAACATAGCTAGAATGCTTTTTTTGAGCTGAAATTTGGAGCATAGGTCCCTCATGACCTAATATAAAATAACCTCCCGGAATTTCCCTTAATTTTACACAGATTTCTCAATACACCTTTTTTAGGGTCAAAATCACTGCTTTTCCTCACTTTTTGGATCCCAAATTCAGATTTGAATTGCTGTTATACTTGGAATAAGTTTCTGAGTGTCTATGAGCACATTTTGTGCACTGATAGCTCTCTTCACTTTTAGTAGAGCGTTTTACTTTGCAACAGCCCCTCATTGGGCCTTCTCTTGAAGAGAACTAGGTGTGGGAAATCTGTTTAACCCACCTGGTCTTATTTTTTTTAGCTCAAATCTTGGATTTAGTTGGTTTATTGTCTTATCTAAAGGATCCAAGAATTATTTTCCTGTTCTAAACCATATTTTTCTGAAAATTCGTTTTTAAGTGCATGATTCATGAGCTGTTCCTAAATAGGAATATTACATTCTATGGAAACAAGTAGTGGAGGTTTCAAAGATATTTATGATAAGAGTTATCAACCAAAATTTTTTTTTAGAGATTTTAAAATAGGAAATTGGGGGTGAAAACATATATGTAAACCAACATAATATGTTCACATATATACAAATTTTGTTATAGATATTGAAATAGGAAATTGGGGGTGAAAATCCTTTGGTGATTAATAATCCGGAACTTAACTCAAATAAGATATTTTAAATACATTCAAGTATAGTCTATCTAGCATAGATGTAAATAAAGATAATTTTTATTAACAAAAATAGAGTTTACTTCAAGTTCATCTACATATCTGAGCGCCAATTGCATGCTTATCAGAAATTGCATATGAATAACACTAGTCTTGGTATACAATAAAGTGAATGTCATTTTAATATGGAGACATTTTTGGAAGAAGATATTGTTATTTATGTTATGGTTTATTTTCTTAACTCCAAACTTGGTTTATTCTTTCTCTATATACATAAGAAAAAAAATACAATGTGAATTCACAAATTTAAGTTATCGTTTTATATTTCATAATTACAAATGTAGTTTCTTATTAGAATATTTTACACATCCTAGGTTATTCTAAATTTATCAAGAGCATAGAATTATTAGGGTGGTGTTCTATGTGCACTAAAATTCCCATGAGGTCCATCACAAAGTATGGGGTTCATTGCAACCTTGGATATATTCTGTGAGTTGTTGTGATTTTTGGTTGTGGCTACAACTTAGTTTTGGTTTTCACCTAGTTACCATGATCCAAAAGTTTGTTATCATCTTAGATCCTTATAGAATTATATATATTATGTGAGCTAATGTGATGTGTTGTTTTTCACAATGATTCAAAAATTAGTTATTATACCACAATATTGACTTTCTTGTTCCCTGTTTTGTTTATCTTATTAAAATATTTTACACATCCTAGGTTATTCTAAATTGATCAAGAGTATAGAATTATTAGGGTGGTGTTCTATCTTATAAATTCCATGGTCCATCAAAGTATTATAAGTTTCATTTACAGCAGATATTGTGAGTTGTTGTGATTTTTTGCTTGTGGCTACAACTTAGTTTTGGTTTTCACCTACTTATCATAATTCAAAACTTTGTTATCATCTTAGATCCTTATAGCATTATAAATATATTATGTGAGCTAATGTGATGTTTTGTTTGTCACAATGATTCAAAAATCAGTTATCATACCACAATATTGACTTTCTTGTTGTATGTTTTGTTTATGAACCCCTTAAAAAAACCAAAGGAACATTTCATTTTACAGTGTGATCTCCCAAGCATGGGTAGGGGTTTCAAAAATTGGAGAGTAATTTGAGTGATTATTGTTAGAAATTGCTGTATAAGATGGGAAATTTGGACGGTTTGTAGACAATATGGATGTCATAACATACATATTTTTTGAATTTTTTAGTGTCTCTAGCCACCATGCATCTAACAGGATTCATTTCAACTAAGAACATCAATACATCATTGTGTGAATGATAACTTGTGACATCCCTAGCCATTTTCTTTTATTATGGGTCAAGTTATAAAATAATAACTTGTGAAATCCCTAGCCATTTTCTTTGATTGTGGATAAGTTATAAACTATAATATACTCTCTCTTGAGAAGACTCTACATTATATATTGGATGGAGAGAAAGGTTATGATAACAATTGTAAAAATACCCCTTAAGGTTGTCTCAACTTACTCTCTTGTTAATCACATAGTGTCAATTTTGTAAAACTATAATCTATAATAAAAATTTGTGTAGGTTTTTTTTTATTTGCAAGTTTGTTTTGGAATTGAAAAAGAAATTATAAGCTAGTTATGTAATGAGGTGTCCTTAACAAAATTTGAGAATAAAAAGTTAGAGTAAGTTTGACATCATATAATATAAGAAAATTGTTTATGATTATAAGGAAAAAAACATGGAAGATTTTTTGACAATTAATACATGTATTAAGTTTTTTGCAGACAAAAGAAGAGTATGTGTCAAATTCTAAGCTGACATGTAGTTACATTCTTCATTAAATAAATTAAAATTAATTTAGTGTTGTTGAAGGCAGAATTAAACACTCATCATTATTGCTCAAGATAAGTCATGTTATTGTGAAATAATTTTGTAAATTTAAAAGATCACATATTTAAAAAAACAAAAAAACAAAATTTAATTTTGTTATACGTTTGTTGTATTATAAAACAAGGAGTAGTTTCTAGTGTGATCTCCCCAGTATGGGTGGGGGTTTCAAAAATTTGCCAGTAAATTGAGTGGTTATTGTTAGAAATTGTTGTATAAGATTTAAAATTTGGATGGTTTGTAGACAATATGGATGTCATAACATATATCTTTTTTGAATTTTTTAGTGTCTCTCACCACCATGCATCTAATAGGATCCATTTCAACTAAGAACGTCAATACATCACTATGCGAATGATAACTTGTGACATCCCTAGCCATTTTCTCTTATTATGGATCAAGTTATAAACTAATGACTTGTGAAGTCCCTATCCATTTTCTTTGATTGTGGATCAAGTTATAAACTAAAATATACTCTCTCTTCATAAGACTCTACATTATATATTGGATGGAGGGAAAGGTTATGATAAAAATTGTACAAAAAACCCCTTAAGGTTGTTTCAACTTACTCTATTGTTAATCATAGTGTCAATTTTGTAAAACTATAATCTATAATAAAGACTGAGTGGGTTTTTTATTTTGTAAGTTTTGTTTGGAATTGAAAAAAAAATTATAAAAACTAAAATTATGTAGTGAGAAACATTGTTTAAAATTTCAAAATAAAAAGTTGAGTAAGTTTGACATCATATAATATGAAAATTGTTTATGATTATAAAGTAAAAAACATGGAAGATTTTTTTAGCTAAAATTACGTAATTAAAGATATGTATATAGTTTTTTTTGAACGAAAGAAAGAGTATGTATGTAATTACAAACTGTTATGTAGTTACAAACTATTACAATTAAGTAATTAAAGGTAAATTTAGTGTTATTTAAGAAATGAGAATTATAAACACTCATCATTATTGCTCAAGATAAATCATGTCGTGTGAAATAATTTGGAAATTTAAAAAATCACATATTACAAATATATATATATATATATATATATATATATATATATATATATATATTAATTTAATTTTTTATATATTAAGAAATACTACTCATGAATAATAAAACAATTGTAACATAAATAATATATAACAAAAAAAACCATGTATTTTTGGAATAATAAAATAGTTGTAACAAAAATAATAAAGAACAAGAAAAACTATGTATATTTGGATATATGAAAATTTAAATACATTTTATTAAGTGAAATTTTAAAAGAATAATGGTTATAAACATTTAAAAATAATTTTATTAAATGATTAGTTTAGATCTATATTATTGATGAGAGGGATCAATGACGTTTGCATATCAAGACATTTGATCCCTCTTGGCTATTGATAGATCCAGAGTTAGGCCATCTTAATTTCCCCCTTTAGATAAACCAAATTACACATGAATACCATGAGTCAATACCATGGGTTGTTTTCATAGTTTAGTAAATAATTTTATTAAATAATTAGTTTAGATATAGATTATTGATGAGAGGGATCAATGAAGTTGGTATATCAAGACATTTGATCCCTCTTGGCTCTTGGTAGATCCAAAGTTAGGCCATCTTAATTTCCCCCTTTACATAAACCACATTTCACATGCATACCATGAGTCAATACCATGGGTTGTTTTTATAGTTTAGTATTATTTTTATTTTTTATTTGACCTAGTTAAAATGTTCATTACAATATGTCAATCTTTTTATTTAATTTACTTTTACTTTTATTTTTGTGTAATTTGACAAAGTTACCAAAACCTAATTGAATCACTTATTAAAAAAAAGAAACTAACATCATAAAAAACATATATAAAACTTTTACTTGTGACTATAATGGCCTAGAACATTTCAATCATCTAACATTTGATCCAATGGCTCAGACAATGACACAGTGACACCTAGAGGAGTTGTTTTCAAATAAG